>OY787676.1:32059939-32525890 GCA_963678985.1 Spisula subtruncata
AGGCGGACCGAGGAATTGGTGTTTGATGTCGTACAATCGTTCATTTAAAAGTCAGAAATTAGCAAAGGGACACGGGGAAGTGAAAAGGGACAAGCATAATAACAAATAAGTTAAGTTTGAGCATATGGAATCCTTATTTGAGAATAATATTTGGAGATTTAGCGAGAGCAGAGAGTGCAATAAAATGACATTCTACTTTCTTCTTACTCAGAACAAAAGGCAATTTATCTTTGATATGCCGATGTAAAAATCAAATGAAATTCTGGGGTGGGATGGATGATAACCGGGGAAATTACGGGTTTTACATTTTCGATGTACCCACACTGCTTGGTCATTGTGGAGATTTTGTAAAGCGCCAATATAGCGGGGAAATATATCCGAGACTTTATTTCTCTTGTTACAAGGGCTGTGGCAATTTGCCGGGATTTTACCTTCTGTGTGGCCCTTGGGACAGGGATTTGCCCCAGGTTTTAAAAAGCAAAAGTGAAAAACATACACACCCTTCCCCGGGGTTGTTGGGCCGGGTGTCAATTGACTCCTGTATTTAAGGAAATGGTGTTACGTCGGCGCACTTCTGTCCCCTAAATCCACCATAGAGTGGGTGTTCATTGAATCTTCTACTTATTGACTGTCTTAGATCTTATTGAGGTCACAGCATGTCCTTGGTGCTTTACAAAAAGTAAGCCATCAAATAGAAAACTACATTAATCAATGTTGACAAGCATACAAGCATACATACAAACATACAATCAAACACAATACACTCCATATATTCAATCTCATTCTATCAAGTTATTACAAACATCGGGCTTAAAAAACGTCAGAAACCAAACCAAGTTAATTGAATTTTAACACGTTCAACGTTAAAATGTTACGATATAGGATACCATGTCTTTGAAGATATTCTTTGTCCTTGTTATCATAAAACTGATTAACAGAGGGATTTCAGTACAACTCTTTTTCTGATCGAAATTCACTTCTTTTCCATTATTGTATATAATGTTGTACATTTGTTTACCATTATTGTTTGAGGCTCAATATGTTTTTATTTTGAATTGATTGTATAACTCAAATAATATCAAGTACCAAGCACGAGTGTTAAAGCGGTATCAAAGTCTGACTCAACTTCAGTATGTTTCATCCAGGCATATAAACGCAACATTCGACTTTAGGTGAATCAGAACTTATATATCGCACGACTTTCCTTATATCCGGGTTAGTATAGCGAGTACGTATACTATTATACGTTACATGTATAGTATAAAGTTATACTACAGGGGTGTGTTTTTTCAATAAAACGGTGCATATTTTGCGTTTTAGTGTCGTATGATATATCTTTCAATGTCAATTGGTATAATCATATATAACTCGTTGTCACGGTGTCCTGTTTATTGGCCCTTTTCTGTGTTCATTTATAGTTTAGTAGACCTTCTTTTTTAATTTCATGATTGGTATGTACGCCCGTATTGTTATTGATCAACGAAAAGAAACCTCACGCTACCAAACAATGGATATGATTGTTTGTTGAAAATCATAGAATGATGACTAAAAACCCCGAGGGTCTTCATGTTGAAAATCATAGGATGATGACTAAAAACCCCGAGGGTTTTCATGTTGAAAATCATAGGATGATGACTAAAAACCCCGAGGGTTTTCAAGATGTTACATTTCATAAGAAATTGGTAATCTTCTTAAAATGTATGTGGTGCCCACACCATCCGTCTTAGTGTCGTTATTTGTTGTTCTGAGTGAATGGGGACAACATACGGAATACTGATATTGTACCATCAATGTGGCATTGTGAGCATAACCAGCAAAAATGTGTGAGGAAATCGGACAGGTAAGGCAGCATTCAACCTAACTAGCCGAGCACAGACATCAGAAACACCACAACACAACTACCCTGAGCAATGCCCACACATAAACCAAAGAAACGATAAAAATCCAAGTTCCCGCCGAAAATATGCATTTGATGTGCATCCAGTCATGTTATCCTGGATAATGTTTCCGATTAACGTACTACGACCTGAGTTGGTCTTGTTAGCTTCAGATGTATATACGTCTGTGGAAATTTCACCTTAACTTATATTCGATGGCAATAAGTGGACAATCTTGATCCGTGTATTTAAATTCCGTCCTGCATGGTGAAGTCAATTAAAAACTATCGCTACAAAGTTCGTACTTCAGTTTATTTTACATTTATTTCACATAATATTAAGTTGCAATTGGCAAGGTTTGATAAGTATAAAATAACTAAACCCACATAGGCATACAGTTTTTTATTGACTCATCGGTTGTTACAAAAACGTCGGTTAATATTTGTAAACACGCCTTGCCCTATTGTCAGAAAAGGAAACCGTTTTGTTGAAGATTAACTCGTGTAATAGAAGGCACTTCTCTAAATGTCATGTAAAGTGAAATATCTAGTATTTTATTACATTTGTATATAACACTCATACTTTGAATGAAATCAGAACACGTGTCCGTTGCCTAAGCAAAACGCTACCAAGCGCCACCATCCAGTTACCTCCCGTTTAATTAAATATTAAATGCATGGATTACCTCCCATGGAAAGAATTACGTAGTGATTTGTTTAGGCAATGGGCAGAACCAGTGTTTACACAGGTGCTGGACAAGACCGGCATCACTTATTGACACACCTTCAGAAATCGTGCACTGTCATTGGTTAACATTGACACACCTTCAGAAATTGTGCACTGTCATTGGTTAACATTGACACACCTTCAGAAATTGTGCACTGTCATTGGTTAACATTGACACACCTTCAGAAATTGTGCATTCTGATTGGTCATATACTAATGATGAAGTGTTGCGTATTGACTATTTGTTACCATGGATATATATATATATATATAAATATAGTGTTATACTCGCAGGTAACTGTGTATCAATGATAAAAACTAATACGAAAAATGCTGTGTATACTCACAGGTAACAGTGTCGTTGAAAAGGAAAAGGACATTTAAAAACATTTTTTGTAAAATGTATATTTTTCTTTAATAGTCTTTCTTTTTATAAAATTTACAAAAACATATATTTTACAAAAACGAAAGATAAATTTGACAAAAATACATACTAAGTTGATTCAATAAGTTAGATAACTCTACGGGCATAATGTATATCAAGTATGGCTTTTTATATACATTGTACACAAGTACACCAACACAGTACACAGAGTGGACATACCACGTGGTGCGTGACGTAGTTGTTTGCAAAGACTGCAAGAAGAAAACTGTCAACAAAACAGGAAAATCAACCGTAAGTATTTTATTCGTTGACCAATTTTCACGAGGCTACCCCACGCTCAAGCCCAGAAATTGGCTGAGCATTTTTATCCGAATGTATTCGCGGATGAGCCTACGAATGTTGTCAGACCAGGCAGAAAGGTAGCGGTAATATTGCAGACCAGGTAGAGAGTTCCCAACAGATTGCAGACAATGAATATATACAGTGCGCAGCGGGACTTCTATATAATTATCACTCGCTATTTGAACCAGATGGTTGTAAGGCTCCTCATCTAGTGATCCAAGCAGAAAGTATACATGTAATGCTTGCCTTGCCACTGTATTTAAGTCTGATAAAAAAAGGTGATATGTGAGGCCGTCTCATTGCTCATCGGACTATTAAATACAATGATACATCAGTTCCAAGATGTTTATTTACCATTCCAAATGCTTCAGAATTTAGCCACTTTGAATATTGAAATGATTATAAAGCCTCACCAAAGACCTCTCGATAGTTCCAAGTTAATTAGCATATGTGTAGTCAGAGGAACTCCTCATTGGCGATATATTTCTCCCAATGGCTCCCGATACTTCCCCGAAGTTCCTAATTATTATCGGAAGAACATTCCCGAGGCAAAGGGACCAACAGAATAACACCTGATGCATACCGGTACCCCAAAAGGTAAGTATCGGCGAATATGCGGGGATTAAATCCCTTGACCGTTAAAATATGTTACCCAAAAGCACCGAAAATTTAGTTTTTAACATCCCCGGCACTTGAGCGAACCATCGCCTGTGTGTTTGAGAATCATCAGTGATACCTCGCAGATAACAGTTTTTTGCGGAAGTATCCCCGATCATTACCTAGTGGTCTGGGGCTTATAGTTTGGGATGCGTCGCCTATTTCTGTCCCAACGATGCTTTGTGTCGTCGATGGCAGCGGATAAAAAACTTGTCCTCTAAGTTTGATTCGTTCAACGGCCATTACTCGGATAAGTCCTTTACTGATCGGAAATTCGTCGATTTGCATATGTGTGACGTCAATGAGCGCTATTTTAGCCTATATATTTACTTGGTGCGCTCTCGTAAATGTCCGAACAAACTCGCGGTGTTACTTCGGTTATTTCCTCCACATAAAAACTGGAAGTTTTTTTTAATTTTATGAATATTTAAATTAATTTTTCGGCGATTTACAAGCAACTTTCTTTTGATTTTATTCTGCGTTATTAGCGTTAAATGTCTGAAATTCGTTTATCGCCTAGTTTATGATGATTTTGAACAGTTATATAACTTAAATTAGGTTACTACCCTAATAACCGTTATCATGGGAAGCGGTGGCCTAGAGGTAGGGCGTGTGCTTCGGGATCGAGAGGTCCCGGGTTCGACACCACTCTGGACCACTGGTTAATTTTTCTGAGCAAGACCGACATGCTCCACTCCACCATGGTGTAAAATGGTACCTGTGAGGGCAGTGTTTATTCCTGGGCGTCGCAGGAGAGAAATCATCTCCTCAGGGAGAAACGAGTGTAGGTTTCCATAGGTAGCCCAATGACCAGGGGAAGTTGAAATGTTAAAGGGTACGGTGCTTGAGTGGCCTAACAGCTGAAAAGAGCACTTGAAAATTGGTCACTTTTCTTTTTTTAATTTAACTTTGAACGGACTGTAATTGGAAATTAAGCGTGCTGATTGATTACAATTTCCAAGAAAAATCAATAACACGTTGTGATTATAAAGTTGTAGACCACAGTAAAATTCAAGCATGAACTTAAGTACGAGTCAAGTAGCAACAATGGTAAAAGTGCAATTACTTCAGTGCAGGAAAATATTACTGTAGTTATTGCACTCATTCATTGAAAATCAACACATGCCATATAAATATCACTATCATCAATGTAATTAGCCGTAGCCAAGCTTTAAGATCATTTTCTGTATATAAATGATTATCTAGTGTTATAAATAAATACTTTTTATGAATTAAAAATTATTATCAAATCTAGATAATTGCGCATTTATTTCTTACATTAAATTGACAAAGTCACATTAATCTAGATAACCAGTTATCACGTTTGACACGTTATACGGTTATAAGTATGGTAAATGTCTAAAGGTCGTTCCTCACTACATTTATCATAATTTCTTAACTGTAAACACTGATCCTATCTTAGATTAAAACAAAATGGCATATTGCATTTCTTTTTACAAAATGCATATTATATGAAAAACTATAAACTATTTTAGACGTTTAATATTCTATATCAGTATAAATGTACCGTAGATACTCGTACTTTATGTATAGAGACACAATATGACATGATTACAGTGTTCAACAGGTACAACATGACAGGATTACAGTACTCAACAGACACAACATGACATGATTACAGTACTCAACAGACACAACATAACATGATTACAGTACTCAACAGATACAACATGACAGGATTACAGTACTCAACAGAAACAACATGACAGGATTACAGTACTCAACATGCACAACATGACATGATTACAGTACTCAACAGACACAACATGACAGGATTACAGTACTCAACAGATACAACATGACAGGATTACAGTACTCAACAGAAACAACATAACAGGATTACAGTACTCAACATGCACAACATGACATGATTACAGTACTCAACAGACACAACATAACAGGATTACAGTACTCAACAGATACAACATGACAGGATTACAGTACTCAACAGACACAACATGACATGATTACAGTACTCAACAGACACAACATAACATGATTACAGTACTCAACAGATACAACATGACAGGATTACAGTACTCAACAGAAACAACATGACAGGATTACAGTACTCAACAGGCACAACATGACAGGATTACAGTACTCGACAGACACAACATGACAGGATTACAGTACTCAACAGACACAACATGACAGGATTACAGTACTCAACATGTACAATACGACATGATTACAGTACTCAACAGACACAACATGGCAGGATTACAGTGTTCAACAGGCACAACATGACAGGATTACAGTACTCAACAGGCACAACATGACAGGATTACAGTACTCAACAGGCACAACATGACAGGATTACAATACTCAACAGACACAACATGACAGGATTACAGTACTCGACAGACACAACATGACATGATTACAGTACTCAACAGGCACAACATGACAGGATTACAGTACTCAACAGACACAACATGACAGGATTACAATACTCAACAGAAACAACATGACAGGATTACAGACCTCAACAGACACAACATGGCAGGATTACAGTACTCAACAGAAACAACAAAACATGATTACAGTACTCAACAGGCACAACTTGTCAGGACTTACAGTACTTAACAGACACAGACACAGAAAAGGCACATAAATATCACCTAACATATGTGATGAAAAATTGGACATAACTTTTATCTACGACAATAATGAATATGATAATGAATAACCCAACACTACATAAGATAACGATGCTTTAATATTTTGGATCATTTATTTTCATATATATGTATTTTAGCACACAGTGGAGCAAGCAATATTTAACAAGATATGTGGGATTCAACCAGACCCCTGTTTTCAAGCACCATAAGTAATTTAAAACATGATTCCAGCCAAAAAATGAATCCCACATTAAAGTAATTTGATGATCTAAACATTACTTCATTATATTCCCTTTACTTGTACGAACGTATTAATAATTTGTAATATGATAGCAGTTTCTAAATTATGCCAGAGGTTTAAAAGTTTTGGTGACAGCGATTTGGAGGTGACGCTGAAAAGCTAAAAATGTATCACGCATGTGCTTTGTGTTATATCAATGTAGTTGTATTCTATAATAATTATTCGAATTTCAGTAACGTATGACTAATAGTTAATTATTTGATAGCAATGCATGAGGTATATAAGTTAGTCAAGATTGTTTCAATAAAATGTAGATTTGGATGAACTTATAACATTCTATTTATCAAACATTTGCATACATCATCTAACTGTCTGTGCATTAACTTGTCATGATATCTAACAATAGATTTATACAGAAATTGAATTCATTGGATGCGATTTCAGCCATTTTGAAAGGTTTGAACGGCGATTAAAAGCCTAATTAATAGGGGGTTTCGGCAAAGTTTACACAGCAAGGATTACCTTTCACAGTTGTGATGATCTATCGTCACACACAGCAAGGATTACCTTCCACAGTTGTGATGATCTATAGTCACAAACAGCAAGGATTACCTTTCACAGTTGTGATGTTCTATCGTCACACACAGCAAGGATTACCTTTCACAGTTGTGATGATCCATCGTCACACACAGCAAGGATTACCTTTCACAGTTGTGATGATCTATCGTCACACACAGCAAGGATTACCTTCCACAGTTGTGATGATCTATCGTCACACACAGCAAGGAGTACCTTTCACAGTTGTGATGATCTATCGTCACACACAGCAAGGATTACCTTTCACAGTTGTGATGATCTATCGTCACACACAGCAAGGATTACCTTTCACAGTTGTGATGATCTATCGTCACACACAGCAAGGATTACCTTCCACAGTTGTGATGATCTATCGTCACACACAGCAAGGATTACCTTTCACAGTTGTGATGATCTATAGTCACAAACAGCAAGGATTACCTTCCACAGTTGTGATGATCTATCGTCACACACAGCAAGGATTACCTTTCACAATTGTGATGATCTATCGTCACACACAGCAAGGATTACCTTCCACAGTTGTGATGATCTATCGTCACACACAGCAAGGATTACCTTTCACAGCTGTAATGATCTATCGTCAATGTACACACAGCAAGGATTACCTTCCACAGTTGTGATGATCTATCGTCACACACAGCAAGGATTACCTTCCACAGTTGTGATGATCTATCGTCACACACAGCAAGGATTACCTTTCACAGCTGTGATGATCTATCGTCACAAACAGCAAGGATTACCTTCCACAGTTGTGATGATCTATCGTCACAAACAGCAAGGATTACCTTTCACAGTTGTGATGTTCTATCGTCACACACAGCAAGGATTACCTTTCACAGTTGTGATGATCTACCGTCAATGTACACACAGCAAGGATTACCTTTCACAGTTGTGATGATCTATCGTCACACACAGCAAGGATTACCTTTCACGGTGGTAATGATCTACCTTCAATGTACACACAGCAAGGATTACCTTCCACAGTTGTGATGATCTATCGTCACACACAGCAAGGATTACCTTTCACAGTTGTGATGTTCTATCGTCACCAACAGCAAGGATTACCTTTCACAGTTGTGATGATCTATCGTCACACACAGCAAGGATTACCTTCCACAGTTGAGATGATCTACCGTCACAAACAGCAAGGATTACCTTCCACAGTTGTGATGATCTATCGTCACACACAGCAAGGATTACCTTTCGCAGTTGTGATGATCTATCGTCACAAACAGCAAGGATTACCTTTCACAGTTGTGATGATCTATTGTCACACACAGCAAGGATTACCTTCCACAGTTGTGATGATCTATCATCACACACAGCAAGGATAACCTTTCACAGTTGTAATGATCTACCTTCAATGTACACACAGCAAGGATTACCTTTCACAGTTGTGATGAGCTATCGTCACACACAGCAAGGATTACCTTTCACAGTTGTGATGATCTATTGTCACACACAACAAGGATTACCTTTCACAGTTGTGATGATCTACCGTCACACACAGCAAGGATTACCTTTCACAGTTGTGATGATCTATCGTCACACACAGGAAGGATTGCCTTTCACAGTTGAGATGATCTACCGTCACACACATCAAGGATTACCTTTCACAGTTGTGATGATCTATCGTCAATGTACACACAGCAAGGATTACCTTTCACAGTTGTGATGATCTATCGTCACACACAGCAAGGATTACCTTTCACAGTTGTAATGATCTACATTCAATGTACACACAGCAAGGATTACCTTTCACAGTTGTGATGATCTATCGTCACACACAGCAAGGATTACCTTTCACAGTTGTGATGATCTATCGTCACACACAGCAAGGATTACCTTTCACAGTTGTGATGATCTAATGTCAATGTACACACATCAAGGATTACCTTTCACAGTTGTGGTGATCTATCGTCACACACAGCAAGGATTACCTTTCACAGTTGTGATGATCTATCGTCAAACACAGCAAGGATTGCCTTTTACAGTTGTGATGATCTATCGTCACACACAGCAAGGATTACCTTTCACAGTTGTGATGATCTATCGTCACACACAGCAAGGATTACCTTTCACAGTTGTGATGATCTATCGTCACACACAGCAAGGATTACCTTCCACAGTTGTGATGATCTATCGTCACACACAGCAAGGATTACCTTCCACAGTTGTGATGATCTATCGTCACACACAGCAAGGATTACCTTCCACAGTTGTGATGATCTATCGTCACAAACAGCAAGGATTACCTTTCACAGTTGTGATGATCTATCGTCACACACAGCAAGGATTACCTTTCACAGTTGAGATGATCTACCGTCACAAACAGCAAGGATTACCTTCCACAGTTGTGATGATCTATCGTCACACACAGCAAGGATTACCTTTCGCAGTTGTGATGATCTATCGTCACAAACAGCAAGGATTACCTTTCACAGTTGTGATGATCTATTGTCACACACAGCAAGGATTACCTTCCACAGTTGTGATGATCTATCATCACACACAGCAAGGATAACCTTTCACAGTTGTAATGATCTACCTTCAATGTACACACAGCAAGGATTACCTTTCACAGTTGTGATGAGCTATCGTCACACACAGCAAGGATTACCTTTCACAGTTGTGATGATCTATCGTCACACACAGCAAGGATTACCTTCCACAGTTGTGATGATCTATCATCACACACAGCAAGGATTACCTTTCACAGTTGTAATGATCTACCTTCAATGTACACACAGCAAGGATTACCTTTCACAGTTGTAATGATCTACCTTCAATGTACACACAGCAAGGATTACCTTTCACTGTGGTGATGTTCTATCGTCACACACAGCAAGGATTACCTTCCACAGTTGTGATGATCTATCGTCACACACAGCAAGGATTACCTTTCACAGTTGTGATGATCTATCGTCACACACAGCAAGGATTACCTTTCACAGTTGTGATGATCTACCGTCACACACAGCAAGGATTACCTTCCACAGTTGTGATGATCTATCGTCACACACAGCAAGGATTACCTTTCACAGTTGTGATGATCTATCGTCACACACAGCAAGGATTACCTTTCACAGTTGTGATGAGCTATCGTCACACACAGCAAGGATTACCTTCCACAGTTGTAATGATCTATCGTCAATGTACACACAGCAAGGATTGCCTCTCACAGTAATGATGATTTATCGTCTAAGTACACACAGCAAGGATTACCTTTCACAGTTGTGATGAGCTATCGTCACACACAGCAAGGATTACCTTTCACGGTTGTGATGATCTATCGTCACACACAGCAAGGATTACCTTTCACAGTTGTGATGATCTATCATCACACACAGCAAGGATTACCTTCCACAGTTGTGATGATCTATCGTCACACACAGCTAGGATTACCTTCCACAGTTGTGATGATCTATCGTCAATGTACACACAGCAAGGATTACCTTTCACAGTTGTGATGATCTATCGTCACACACAGCAAGGATTACCTTCCACAGTTGTGATGATCTATCGTCACACACAGCAAGGATTACCTTTCACAGTTGTGATGATCTATCGTCACACACAGCAAGGATTACCTTTCACAGTTGTGATGATCTATCGTCACACACAGCAAGGATTACCTTTCACAGTTGTGATGATCTATAAACTAATCTTCTTGCACCACTGACATATTTTCTGATTATGACGGCCATCTTTTACGCCATTTTGAATGCGGCAATAGTTTAATTGAGTTGAATCGAATTTTTTTTGAATGTTAGTTTGCTATTTAATTCTGGTCTCAATAAATATGATTAATACCAATATGTCTATTATTACGGCTGTTGTAGCCGCCATTTTGATTTCCGTCGTTATGAATGCCATCCCAGAATATTTTATCGATGATATAATTCAAATAATTATATTTTTATCGTTTAAACTACAATCGATCTTCAAAAAGGCAATTTGTAACTAATTCCCGGCACCTCTGATTGTATTTGTAATTTTGGCGGCCATCTAGGACGCCATTTTGATTTTCACAAAATACTCAATGATGACAGCTAGGCATCATTCAGATTCTTCCATTACAACATATTCCCTAACAGATGATTGTGTCTAACCTAAATATCTCATTTATAGACCTTTCTATTAATTAACATTTAGTTATCCTTTATTCCTGACTAATGAAGAATTTCTAAATGAAAATATGCCAATGTAATGTGTATTTTGGACGCCTAGAATCAACCTCTACATATAACAATCGACAAATGGTCAAATTTACAAGCTGACCCGATTTGAAAGAGAACAATTAACGACAAAAATCGAAAACTTATCATAATTTCATTAAACATCAATAATTATGAATTTTTTATTATTATATTTTAAGGTATATATTACCAGATGTGTGGTTCAATTTCAAACCAATTGTCCTTCTGAATGATGTATTATCGAGTATTTGTTAAATTGTGTGGCGGTTCAAAATATTGGCGGCCATCTTTAAAGGGTTAGTGGCCCGAAAGTCTATCAACTGATTTCGGACGTCTTCGATATTAAGCTAACCGAAAATCATTGTTGGATCAGTTTACCTTTTCGGTCAATTTTTGAGACCTGGGACATGGACTGTAATAAATACAAGGGTCAAAATTAGTGCACGGTTGGGTTTGATTTCGTAGTTTTAAGGTGAACCACGAAATCCACGAAATTTAATCCCCCACAAAAAATCATGATTTTACAGTACATGTTTTGCTGATTATCTAAAGCAAAGCTACTCAGACAATGTGCAGACGTGATCAAATGAATACCGTTTCGTCTGCTAACGGTGAGTTTTTTCTTGATTATAACGATCGTGCATTTAATATGGTTATATTATATAGCCTAAAGAACATTCCGTATATGTAAGAATACCCGGCAAGTACCGAGTTCGCTCTATCTTTAGCTGTTTTTGATTGATGCTCGACCAAATGCAGTTTCCAACCGAGTGTAATGATTTGGTCGAGCATCAGTTAACAACAGCTAAAGATAGAGCAAAATTGGTAATTGTCTAGTGTTCGTACATAAAGGATGTGTAATAAATTCAAAGAAAGTGCACAATAGCTATAATCAAGAAAAAAACTCACCGTTAGCGGACGAAATCGCAAATGTTTTGAGTGTTAAACGGTATTCATTTCAAACAATTTGATCACGTGATTCTACACACACTGTACTAAGAAATCACACAATACATTTATACCATGAGTATCTGACAATCACCGATGTCAGGAAAGTAAACAGCTGTCGTCCAGACAAACAACGAAGCCTGATAAATGTTACCATCAGAAGTATGTGGAGTATGTGGACTTATACTCGTGTAGCCAAATATTTACAACTATGTCGCGTGCTTGTTTAACTATAAGGGATAGATTGTGTTCCACTTACACAGGCCTAGGTCTATATAGGTATTGTCGTACTGTATTCTCGAGTGCTTGCTCTTGTAAATATAACAAGCAATTACATTCAGTGTCAAAACTTCGCTTTTAGAAACAGTATTCAATTCTTTAGCACAATAGACACCCGAGACGTCTAACATTACTACAATAACTAGATAAACAGGATTTAAAATATTTTATACATTAGAAATGTAAACTATGAAATATTCAATTATGTCAACTGAAATATTTCAATACAGTCATTGTAGTTTTTAAACATGTAACGCCTCTTGGTCGATTGATGGAGTATAGGTTATACAGAACAGATCCGAGATGTCGCTTTGTGTTTAGTTTCACTATGAGGGTGGTTACACATACTAGTTATATACATATAGAAGTAAGCCAAGATATATGAAGAAATCGGAACGGGGAAACCAGCACTCCGCAGAACCCGTACAATGAAACAAACATAATTATGATGAACAGTTTAGGTGAAAACGTAGAACGCAACAAACACATAATGTTGGATGAAAACGTAGAACGCAACAAAAACATAATGTTAGATAAAAACATAGAACGCAACAAACACACATAATGTTAGAAGAAAACGTAGAACGCAACAAAAACATAATGTTAGATGAAACCGTACAACGCAACAAACACATAATGTTAGATGAAACCGTACAACGCAACAAACACATAATGTTAGATGAAACCGTACAACGCAACAAACACATAATGTTAGATGAAACCGTACAACGCAACAAACACATAATGTTAGATGAAACCGTACAACGCAACAAACACATAATGTTAGATGAAACCGTACAACGCAACAAACACATAATGTTAGATGAAACCGTACAACGCAACAAACACATAATGTTGGATGAAACCGTACAACGCCAAAAGAAACTGTCGGATGAAACTCTCCTATTTTTATTATGAAAACTGTCCATATTTAAAGATTGACAATGTCTATTATTTGGAGAATACAATGCCCCGTCACCTTTCAAGAAACTGCCGCCAAAGCTATTCGAGTCTAGATAATTAAAAGTTAAACGAACTTCATGATTGGAAAAAATACAATATTGAAATATCGAAAAAACATGTCCTAGTTTCATACCTTTTTATTTGCTTATATGGAATAAATATTAAAACATTATATTTCGATATTCAGAAATAATGACATGATTCACGTAATGTGTTTGTTTATGTATACAGTATTCATTTCTTCAAGTAATTTAGAGTATATAAGGCACGAACAGGGGCGTGCAATAAGATCACGTTACGACGTCATACAACATACAATACAAGGCTAAACAAGTCACCTGATTATGATTGTAATTTACATAGCCGTGTTATATCTATATAAGGTATTATATATCGTGTGTATATTTGAACGTAAATAAATTAATTATTAAAAATCCAATTATACCGCGATGTACTGATTTCCATGTAATTAACGGTTTTCTCAAAATGTTATTTTTTGCAAATAACAAATTGAATTTTATTACGCTTTAATTCTTTGCTGTTTCCGAGCAGTTTGACTTGATAGATATCTCATTGACTTCGTAATGAAGTCGTTAACATATTAGGCCGACTTTTACGTAATTGCTTTTTAAAGTATTTATAATGATTTGTTTTAAAATGCTATTGAAAATAACACTGAACTTACATAATTACAGTTACACATTTCAGCAATAAGTAACGCGAAACTGAAAAAAAATATGAGAAAATCCGACAGGGAAGGTAGCACTTAACCCAACCAGCCGAGCACAGAAATCGGAACGACACAACTACCCTGAGCAGTGCCCACAGAAACCCATGCCAAAAAACGGCGACCGAATGAGGCACAAAAACCCCGGGGCGTGACCTAGGTTAAAACACTAAGGACAGTGACCTAACGTTATGCAACCTCAAGCGGCACAACTACGAATTGACCTAGTTAAAATATTGGCAAGGTAGGAATGGGGCGGGAAATAATATTACATATTCCTAGCAACTACAATGAGCAATGCCCACACCTAAGCCGAAGAAACAACCAAAGATCCAAGTCCCCGCCGATAAAATGCAGGATGACCCACATTCACAAGGAAATTATATAATAGCGGAAAGCCGCCCGAACTTGTGCCGTAACTACTCGGGTCATTCCGTGATGAATCCGGAAGCTCCATCGGATGTATTAGGAGTGTAGGAGTAATGGAAACTTTCCACACGGGTGATGCGGTCACACACATGTGTGATGCGGTTTACAAGATAATAAACCACAACGTACCCATCGCATATGTAGACTATGACGTTTTAAAGAACAGAAACATATAAAATAGGCTAAGTTAAGAGTATATTTATGTCTAAGATCTTTAATCAGTGTCGCAAGTTCCATTTTTACCTGTTTACACATTCGTTATGGCGTCACTAAAAACCGTTAAAAAACGTTTGAATAATGGTGACGTTATATTCATGTCTGAGAGAATTATCCAAGGTGCGCCGATTGATCCAACTTGTAACGCACCGTTAACATGATCTTTAGTTACATCCCTCATTCATTGATTATCTGTTATTTATGGCATAGCTTGGCGAATTTGACACGAACCTAACATTTATGAATGAACTTATTACGAGGCTCTTGATTTATGAAAACATACAACCGAGGTTATATATGCAGAAAATATACCGACTGTTAAATTATGCTTATCTTAAGGTTCTTGTCAAATTAGCCGAGCTATAACATGGACTTCTACATATGTGAAAAGTTCGGGTCATCAAGTGTCCGAATTGAAGTCTAATGCAGTAATGCTGATATATGTAAAATTTACATTGTAAATTCTTAGTACGTGTAAACTAAATAAAATTTAAAACACAAAACGCAAATATAGGATCACATTATTTGTAGAGGTGTTCATCCCTTGGTACTGACTGTGTTCATACCTTGGTACTGACTGTGTTCATCCCTTGGTACTGACTGTGTTCATCCCTTGGTACTGACTGTGTTCATCCCTTGGTACTGACTGTGTTCATCCCTTGGTACTGACTGTGTTCATCCCTTGGTACCGACTGTGTTCATCCCTTTGTACCGACTGTGTTCATCCCTTGGTACCGACTGTGTTCATCCCTTGGTACCGACTGTGTTCATCCCTTGGTTCTGGCTGTGTGAGGTGTTCATCTCTTGGTACCGACTGTGTTCATCCCTTTGTACCGACTGTGTTCATCCCTTGGTACTGACTGTGTTCATCCCTTGGTACTGACTGTGTTCATCCCTTGGTACCGACTGTGTTCATCCCTTGGTACCGACTGTGTTCATCCCTTGGTACCGACTGTGTTTATCCCTTGGTACCGACTGTGTTCATCCCTTGGTACCGACAGAGTTTATCCCTTGGTACTGGCTGTGTTCATTCCTTGATACTGACTGTGTTAATCCCTTGGTACTGACTGGGTTCATCCCTTGGTACCGACTGTGTTCATCCATTGGTACTGCCTGTGTTCATCCCTTGGTACTGACTGCGTTCATCCCTTGGTACCGACTGTGTTTATCCCTTGGTACTGACTGTGTTCATCCCTTGGTACTGACTGTGTTCATCCCTTGGTACCGACTGTGTTCATCCCTTGGTACCGACTGTGTTAATCCCTTGGTACCGACTGTGTCATCCCTTGGTACTTGCTGTGTGAGGTGTTCATCCCTTGGTACTGACAGTGTGAGGCGTTCATCCCTTGGTACCGACTGTGTTAATCCCTTGGTACCGACTGTGTACATCCCTTGGTACTTGCTGTGTGAGGTGTTCATCCCTTGGTACTGGCTGTGTGAGGTGTTCATCCCTTGGTACTGACTGTGATCATCCCTTGGTACTGACTGTGTGAGGTGTTCATCCCTTGGTACGGACTGCGTTCATCCCTAGGTACTGACTGCGTTCATCCCTTGGTACTGACTGCGTTCATCCCTTGGTACTGACTGCGTTCATACCTTGGTACAGACTGTGTTCATCCCTTGGTACCGACTGTGTCATCCCTTGGTAATGACTGTGTGAGGTGTTCATCCCTTGGTACTGACTGCGTTCATTTCTTGGTACTGACTGCGTTCATCCCTTGGTACTGACTGTGTTCATCCCTTGGTACCGACTGCGTTCATCCCTTGGTAACGACTGTGTTCATCCCTTGGTACTGACTGTGTTCATCCCTTGGTACCGACTGCGTTCATACCTTGGTACCGACTGTGTTCATCCCTTGGTACTGACTGTGTTCATCCCCTTGGTACTGACTGTGTTCATCCCTTGGTACCGACTGTGTTTATCCCTTGGGACTGACTGTGTTCATCCCTTGGTACTGACTGTGTGTGGTGTTCATCCCTTGGTACTGACTGTGTTCATCCCTTGGTACTGACTGGGTTCATCCCTTGGTACTGACTGTGTCCATCCCTTGGTACTGACTGTGTTCATCCCTTGGTACGGACTGTGTTCATCCCTTTGTACTGACTGTGTTCATCCCTTGGTACCGACTGCGTTCATCCCTTGGTACTGACTGTGTTCATCCCTTGGTGCCGACTGCGTTTATACCTTGGTACCGACTGCGTTAATCCCTTGGTACTGACTGTGTTCATCCCTTGGTACCGACTGTGTTCATCCCTTGGTACCGACTGTGTTCATCCCTTGGTAGCGACTGCGTTCATCCCTTGGTACTGACTGTGTTCATCCCTTGGTACCGACTGCGTTCATCCCTCGGTACTGACTGTGTTCATCCCTTGGTACTGACTGTGATCATCCCTTGGTAATAACTGTGTAAGGTGTCCATCCCTTGGTACTGACTGTGATTATCCCTTGGTAATGACTGTGTGAGGTGTTCATCCCTTGGTACTGACTGTGATCATCCCTTGGTAATGACTGTGTGAGGTGTTCATCCCTTGGTACTGACTGTGTTCATCCTTTGGTACTGACTGTGTGTGGTGTTCATCCCTTGGTAGTGACAGTGTGAGGCGTTCATCCCTTGGTACCGACTGTGTTTATCCCTTGGTACTGACTGTGTTCATCCCTTGGTACTGACAGTGTGAGGTGTTCATCCCTTGGTACTGACTGTGTGTGGTGTTCATCCCTTGGTACTGACTGTGTTCATCCCTTGGTAATGACTGTGTGAGGTGTTCATCCCATGGTACTGACTGTGTTCATCCTTTGGTACTGACTGTGTGTGGTTTTCATCCCTTGGTACTGACAGTGTGAGGTATTCATCCCTTGGTACCGACTGTGTTCATCCCTTGGTAATGACTGTGTGAGGTGTTCATCCCTTGGTACTGACTGTGTGAGGTGTTCATCCCTTGGTACTGACTGTGTTCATCCTTTGGTACTGACTGTGTGTGGTGTTCATCCCTTGGTACTGACAGTGTGAGGCGTTCATCCCTTGGTACCGACTGTGTTCATCCCTTGGTACCGACTGTGTTCATCCCTTGGTACTGACTGTGTTCATCCCTTGGTACTGACTGTGTTCATCCCTTGGTACCGACTGTGTTCATCCCTTGGTACTGGCTGTGTGAGGTGTTCATCCCTTGGTACTGACAGTGTGAGGTGTTCATACCTTGGTACTGACTGTGTTCATCCTTTGGTACTGACAGTGTGAGGTGTTCATCCCTTGGTACTGGCTGTGTGAGGTGTTCATCCCTTGGTACTGGCTGTGTTCATCCCTTGTTACTGACTGTGTGAGGTGTACATACCTTGGTACTGACTGTGTGAGGTGTTCATACCTTGGTACTGACTGTGTGAGGTGTTCATACCTTGGTACTGACTGTGTGAGGTGTTCATACCTTGGTACTGACTGTGTTCATCCCTTGGTACCGACTGCGTTCATCCCTTGGTACTGGCTGTGTGAGGTGTTCATCCCTTGGTACCGACTGTGCTCATACCTTGGTACTGACTGTGTTCATCCCTTGGTACTGACAGTGTTCATCCCTTGGTACTGACAGTGTTCATCCCTTGGTACTGACAGTGTTCATCCCTTGGTACTGACTGTGTTCATCCTTTGGTACTGACAGTGTGAGGTGTTCATCCCTTGGTACTGACTGTGTGAGGTGTTCATACCTTGGTACTGGCTGTGTTCATCCCTTGGTACTGACTGTGTGAGGTGTTCATCCCTTGGTACTGACTGTGTGAGGTGTTCATACCTTGGTACTGACTGTGTGAGGTGTTCATACCATGGTACTGACTGTGTTCATCCCTTGGTACCGACTGCGTTCATCCCTTGGTACTGGCTGTGTGAGGTGTTCATCCCTTGGTACCGACTGCGCTCATACCTGAACTCATACTCATACTGACAGTGTTCATCCCTTGGTACTGACAGTGTTCATCCCTTGGTAATGACTGTGTTCATCCTTTGGTACTGACTGTGTGTGGTGTTCATACCTTGGTACTGACTGTGATCATCCCTTGGTACCGACTGTGTTCATCCCTTGGTACCGACTGTGTTAATCCCTTGGTACCGACTGTGTTCATCCCTTGGTACTGGCTGTGTGAGGTGTTCATCCCTTGGTACTGACAGTGTGAGGCGTTCATCCCTTGGTACCGACTGTGTTCATCCCTTGGTACCGACTGTGTTCATCCCTTGGTACTGGCTGTGTGAGGTGTTCATCCCTTGGTACTGACAGAGTGAGGCGTTCATCCCTTGGTCCTGACAGTGTGAGGCGTTCATCCCTTGGTACTGACAGTGTGAGGCGTTCATCCCTTGGTACTGACAGTGTGAGGCGTTCATCCCTTGGTACTGACAGTGTGAGGCGTTCATCCCTTGGTACCGACTGTGTTCATCCCTTGGTACCGACTGGGTTCATCCCTTGGTACTTGCTGTGTGAGGTGTTCATCCCTTGGTACTGACTGTGTGAGGCGTTCATCCCTTGGTACCGACTGTGTTCATCCCTTGGTACTGACTGTGTTCATCCCTTGGTACTGACTGTGTGAGGTGTTCATCCCTTGGTACTGACTGTGTGAGGTGTTCATACCTTGGTACTGACTGTGATAATCCCTTGGTAATGACTGTGTGAGGTGTTCATCCTTTGGTACTGACTGTGAGTGGTGTTCATCCCTTGGTATTGACTGTGTGAAATGTTACAATACGTGTTGACTATTATACGATGTGTCTGTGTTATAGTGTTCATCTCTTGGTACTGACTGTGTGACTTGTTACAATACGTGCTTACTATTATACGATGTGTCTGTGTTATAGTGTTCATCCCTTGGTACTGACTGTGTGAAATGTTACAATACGTGCTGACTATTAAACGATGTGTCTGTGTTATAGTGTTCATCCCTTGGTACCGACTGTGTGAAATGTTACAATACGTGCTCACTATTATACGATGTGTCTGTGTTATAGTGTTCATTCCTTGGTACTGACTGTGTGAAATGTTACAATACGTGCTGACTATTATATGATGTGTCTGTGTTATAGTGTTCATTCCTTGGTACTGACTGTGTGAAATGTTACAATACGTGCTCACTATTATACGATTTGTCTGTGTTATAGTGTTCATCCCTTGGTACTGACTGTGTGAAATAGTACAATACGTGCTCACTATTATATGATGTGACTGTGTTATAGTGTTCATCCCTTGGTACTGACTGTGTGAAATGTTACAATACGTGCCGACTATTATACGATGTGTCTGTGTTATAGCGTTCATCCCTTGGTACTGACTGTGTGAAATGGTACAATACGTGCTCACTATTATATGATGTGACTGTGTTATAGCGTTCATGCCTTGGTACTGACTGTGTGAAATGGTACAATACGTGCTCACTATTATATGATGTGACTGTGTTATAGCGTTCATCCCTTGGTACTGACTGTGTGAAATGTTACAATACGTGCCGACTATTATATGATGTGTCTGTGTTATAGTGTTCATCCCTTGGTTTTGACTGTGTGAAATGTTACAGTACGTGCTGACTATTATACGATGTGTCTGTGTTATAGTGTTCGTCCCTTGGTACTGACTGTGTGCATTGCTACAATACGTGCTCACTATTATACGATGTGTCTGTGTTATAGTGATCATCCCTTGGTACTGACTGTGTGAAATGTTACAATACGTGCTGACTATTATACGATGTGTCTGTGTTATAGTGTTCATCCCTTGGTACTGACTGTGTGAAATGTTACAATACGTGCTGACTATTATATGATGTGTCTGTGTTATAGTGTTCATCCCTTGGTACTGACTGTGTGAAATGTTACAATACGTGCTCACTATTATACGATGTGTCTGTGTTATAGTGTTCGTCCCTTGGTACAGACTGTGTGCATTGTTACAATACGTGCTCACTATTATATGATGTGTCTGGTTATAGTGTTCATCCCTTGGTACTGAGTGTGTGAAATGTAACAATACGTGCTGACTAGTATATGATGTGTCTGTGTTATAGTGTTCATCCCTTGGTACTGACTGCGTGAAATGTTACTATACGTGCTCACTATTATATGATATGTCTGTCTTATAGTGTTCATCCCTTGGTACTGACTGTGTGCATTGTTACAATACGTGCTAACTATTATACGATGTGTCTGTGTTATAGTGTTCATCATTTGATACTGACTGTGTGAAATGTTACAATACGTGCTGACTATTATATGATGTGTCTGTGTTATAGTGTTCATCCTTTGGTACTGACTGTGTGCATTGTTGCAATACGTGCTCACTATTATATGATGTGTCTGGTTATAGTGTTCATCCCTTGGTACTGACTGTGTGCATTGTTGCAATACGTGCTCACTATTATATGATATGTCTGTGTTATAGTGTTCATCCATTGGTACTGACTGTGTGAAATGTTACAATACGTGCTGACTATTATACGATGTGTCTGTGTTATAGTGTTCATCCCTTGGTACTGACTGTGTGCATTGTTACAATACGTGCTCACTATTATATGATGTGTCTGGTTATAGTGTTTATCCCTTGGTACTGACTGTGTGCATTGTTACAATACGTGCTCACTATTATACGATGTGTCTGGTTATAGTGTTCATCCCTTGGTACTGACTGTGTGAAATGTTACAATACGTGCTCACTATTATACGATTTGTCTGTGTTATAGTGTTCATCCCTTGGTACCGACTGTGTGAAATGTTACAATACGTGCTCACTATTATATGATGTGTCTGGTTATAGTGTTCATCCCTTGGTACTGACTGTGTGAAATGTTACAATACGTGCTTACTATTATATGATGTGTCTGGTTATAGTGTTCATCCCTTGGTACCGACTGTGTGAAATGTTACAATACGTGCTCACTATTATACGATGTGTCTGTGTTATAGTGTTTGTCCCTTGGTACTGACTGTGTGCATTGTTACAATACGTGCTCACTATTATATGATGTGTCTGGTTATAGTGTTCATCCCTTGGTACTGAGTGTGTGAAATGTTACAATACGTGATGACTAGTATATGATTGGTCTGTGTTATAGTGTTCATCCTTTGGTACTGACTGTGTGAAATATTACAGTACGTGCTGACTATTATATGATGTGTCTGTGTTATAGTGTTCATCCCTTGGTACTGACTGTGTGAACTGTTACAATACGTGCTCATTATTATACGATGTGTCTGTATTATAGTGTTCATCCCTTGGTACTGACTGTGTGAAATGTTACAATACCTGCTTACTATCATATGATGTGTCTGTGTTATAGTGTTCATCCCTTGGTACTGACTGTTTGAATTATTACAATACGTGCTGACTATTATATGATGTGTCTGTGTTATAGTGTTCATCCCTTGGTACTGACTGTGTGAATTGTTACAATACGTGCTCACTATTATATGATGTGTCTGTGTTATAGTGTTTATCCCTTGGTACTGACTGTGTCAATTGTTACAATACGTGCTCAATATTATACGATGTGTCTGTGTTATAGTGTTCATCCCTTGGTACTGACTGTGTGAAATGTTACAATACGTGCTCACTATTATATGATGTGTCTGTGTTATAGTGTTCATTCCTTGGTACTGACTGTGTGAAATGTTACAATACGTGCTCACTATTATATGATGTGTCTGTGTTATAGTGTTCATTCCTTGGTACTGACTGTGTGAAATGTTACAATACGTGCTGACTATTATACAATGTGTCTGTATTATAGCGTTCATCCCTTGGTACCGACTGTGTGAAATGTTACAATACGTGCTGACTATTATACAATGTGTCTGTATTATAGTGTTCATCCCTTGGTACTGACTGTGTGAAATGTTGCAATATGTACTCACTATTATATGATGTGTCTGTGTTATAGTGTTTATCCCTTGGTACTGACTGTATTAATTATTACAATACGTGCTCACTATTATACGATGTGTCTGTGTTATAGTGTTCTTCCCTTGGTACTGACTGAGTGAACTGTTACAATACGTGCTGACTATTGTATGATGTGTCTGTGTTATAGTGTTCATTCCTTTGTACTGACTGTGTGCATTGTTACAATACGTGCTCACTATTATACGATGTGTCTGTGTTATAGTGTTCATCCCTTGGTACTGACTGAGTGAACTGTTACAATACGTGCTGACTATTGTATGATGTGTCTGTGTTATAGTGTTCATCCCTTGGTACTGACTGTGTGAGGTGCTGCAATACGTGCTTACTATTATACGTTTTGTCTGTGTTATAGTGTTCATCCCTTGGTACTGACTATGTGAATTATTACAATACAAGCTCACTGTTATACGATGTGTCTGTGTTATAGTGTACATCCCTTGGTACTGACTGTGTGAATTGTTACAATACGTGCTGACTATTATATGATGTGTCTGTGTTATTGTGTTCATCCCTTGGTACTGACTGTGTGAATTATTACAATACGTGCTCAATATTATACGATGTGTCTGTGTTATAGTGTTCATTCCTTGGTACTGACAGTGTGAAATGTTACAATACGTGCTCACTATTATACGATGTGTCTGTGTTATAGTGTTCATCCCTTGGTACTGACTGTTTGAAATGTTACAATACGTGTTGACTATTATATGATGTGTCTGTGTTATAGTGTTCATCCCTTGGTTCTGACTGTGTGAAATGTTACAATACGTGCTGACTATTATACGATGTGTCTGTGTTATAGTGTTCATTCCTTGGTACTGACTCGGTGAATTGTTACAATACGTGCTCACTACTATACGACGTGTCTGTGTTATAGTGTTCATCCCTTGGTACTGACTGTGTGAATTGTTACAATACGTGCTGACTATTATACAATGTGTCTGTGTTATAGTGTTCATCCCTTGGTGCTGACTGTGTGAATTGTTACAATACGTGCTGACTATTATACGATGTGTCTGTGTTATAGTGTTCATCCCTTGGTACTGACTGTGTGAAATGTTGCAATATGTACTCACTATTATACGATGTGTCTGTGTTATAGTGTTCATCCCTTGGTACTGACTGTGTGAATTGTTACAATACTTCCTCACTATTATATGATGTGTCTGTGTTATAGTGTTAATCCCTTGGTACTGACTGTGTGAAATGTTGCAATATGTACTCATTATTATATGATGTGTCTGTGTTATAGTGTTCATCCCTTGGTACTGACTGTGTGAATTATTACAATACGTGCTCACTATTATACGATGTGTCTGTGTTATAGTGTTCATCCCTTGGTACTGACTGTGTGAATTATTACAATACGTGCTCACTATTATACGATGTGTCTGGTTATAGTGTTCATCCCTTGGTACTGACTGTGTGAAATGTTACAATACGTGCTTACTATTATACGATGTGTCTGTGTTATAGTGTTCATCCCTTGGTACTGACTGTGTGAGGTGCTGCAATACGTGCTTACTATTATACGTTCTGTCTGTGTTATAGTGTTCATCCCTTGGTACTGACTATGTGAATTATTACAATACACTCAACCGCTTTAAAAACGCACCACTATTGAAAATAATCAAATTTTGTCAAAATACTTTTTGTGCTAAAATTGATAGTTTACAGGGTTTGTTCAGTTCATAAGCTTGACCTAAATAAAGAAATCGATATTTTTTAATTTGGAATACCCCGCCCAGAGAACTTTTTTTGATTTTGCATGTTTTGCACGTGCAGCTCGATCGCGTCGACCTATGTGATCGATATTAACTTTAAACTGTACGCTGTTGGTTTACACATTGAAAAAACAACATAAACACTATTTGCTAATGGCATTTTTATGCTGCGAATATCTCGAATATTTGTTCTCGATGATTGTGCCTTCGACTTCAACTAAATAGAGCCTCGGTGCCTTAGCCTAGTGGTTCAGCTGCCACCATACAATGATTGTGGGCTCAGAACATCGATTTCTAACGAATGGCACAGTCACAGACCGACCTGGATGAAACCAGCTAAAGGTATTGAGCCCGAGCTAGGAGGAAACATGACACAGGTTGTGTCACTGTAATTGGTTCCGCATGGCTCACACAGTGTCAAAATAATGCTGGGTGTCAATCAACAAGCCAAAAGTACATTAGTGCACTTTCATAATTATTTCTTTCAAAATGGTCAATAAAAAGGAAAATTATTTTAGTACATTTTTTAATGAGTTTTCTCCCGTTTAGAGCCTTAAGTCCCAACGTTTTGTCTTCAAGCTCCTTCATAGTGTTGATTTGAGGGGCCATAGAAGCACAACGGGATGTTTTCTGACAGTCTGATGCTCATAACCAAGACTTCAAGTTTAAATAAGGCTTAAATCCATCTTAGGATTACATAATGCGCATATCTGAACCGCACTCGGTCGTATGGTATTAGCCAGACAGCCATAGCCACATAACATTTATAATTCAAGTTAAGCATTGCTTGAATGGTGGGAACCATCACGTCGAACATCATTCTATCCTATTACGTAATTAATGTTATGCTTTAGGAGGAGATACCACGTACATGCACCAATGTAGCGGGCTATTATACTTGCTTTTGAAATTGTGACTTTCACTTCCATGGGTCTCCGTGTTATCTATATCATAATTCATTTCAAACTCGTAATAATTGCATGAAAGTCACACATCTCGTTGAAAATAGACTGAAGATAATTAATCCGAAAATAAATTACAATAAATTAACGTTTTCATCTCTAAAACCGATATTTCATATGTGGTGCGTTTTTAAAGCGGTTGAGTGTACAAGCTCACTGTCATACGATGTGTCTGTGTTATAGTGTTCATCCCTTGGTACTGACTGTGTGAATTGTTACAATACGTGTTGACTATTATATGATGTGTCTGTGTTATAGTGTTCATCCCTTGGTACTGACTGTGTGAATTGTTACATTACGTGCTCACTATTATACGATGTGTCTGTGTTATAGTGTTCATCCCTTGGTAATGACTGTGTGAAATGTTACAATACGTGCTGACTAATATACGACGTGTCTGTGTTATAGCGTTCATCCCTTAGTACTGACTGTGTGAAATGTTACAATACGTGCTCACTATTATACGATGTGTCTGTGTTATAGTGTTCATCTCTTGGTACAGACTGTGTGAAATGTTACAATACGTGCTCACTATTATACGATGTGTCTGTGTTATAGTGTTCATCCCTTGGTACTGACTGTGTGAATTGTTACATTACGTGCTCACTATTATACGATGTGTCTGTGTTATAGTGTTCATCCCTTGGTACTGACTGTGTGAATTGTTACATTACGTGCTCACTATTATACGATGTGTCTGTGTTATAGTGTTCATCCCTTGGTACTGACTGTGTGAATTGTTACAATACGTGCTCACTACTATACGACGTGTCTGTGTTATAGTGTTCATCCCTTGGTACTGACTGTGTGAAATATTACAATACGTGCTCACTACTATACGACGTGTCTGTGTTATAGTGTTCATCCCTTGGTACTGACTGTGTGAAATATTACAATACGTGCTCACTACTATACGACGTGTCTGTGTTATAGTGTTCATCCCTTGGTACTGACTGTGTGAAATATTACAATACGTGCTCACTATTATATGATGTGACTGTGTTATAGTGTTCATCTCATGGTACTGACAGTGTGAAATGTTACAATACGTGCTCACTATTATATGATGTGTCTGTGTTATAGCGTTCATCCCTTGGTACTGACTGTGTGAAATGTTACAATTCGTGCTGACTATTATACAATGTGTCTGTGTTACAGTGTTCATCCCTTGGTACTGACTGTGTGAAATGTTACAATACGTGCTCACTATTATATGATGTGTCTGGTTATAGTGTTCATCCCTTGGTACTGACTGTGTGAAATGTTACAATACGTGCTCACTATTATATGATGTGTCTGTGTTATAGTGTTCATCCCTTGGTACTGACTGTGTGAAATATTACAATACGTGCTGACTATTATATGATGTGTCTGGTTATAGTGTTCGTCCCTTGGTACTGACTGTGTGAAATGGTACAATACGTGCTCACTATTATATGATGTGTCTGTGTTATAGTGTTCATCCCTTGGTACTGACTGTGTGACTTTTTACAATACGTGCTTACTGTTATACGATGTGTCTGTGTTATAGTGTTCATCCCTTGGTACTGACTGTGTGAAATGTTACAATACGTGCTCACTACTATACGACGTGTCTGTGTTATAGTGTTCATTCCTTGGTACTGACTGTGTGAAATATTACAATACGTGCTGACTATTATATGATGTGTCTGGTTATAGTGTTCATCCCTTGGTACTGACTGTGTGAAATGTTACAATACGTGCTGACTATTATACGATGTGTCTGTGTTATAGTGTTCATCCCTTGGTACTGACTGTGTGCATTGTTACAATACGTGCTCACTATTATATGATGTGTCTGGTTATAGTGTTCATCCCTTGGTACTGACTGTGTGAAATGTTACAATACGTGCTCACTATTATATGATGTGACTGTGTTATAGTGTTCATCCCTTGGTACTGACTGTGTGCATTGTTACAATACGTGCTCACTATTATATGATGTGACTGTGTTATAGTGTTCATCCCTTGGTACTGACTGTGTGAAATGTTACAATACGTGCTGACTATTATACGATGTGTCTGTGTTATAGTGTTCATCCCTTGGTACTGACTGTGTGCATTGTTACAATACGTGCTCACTATTATATGATGTGTCTGGTTATAGTGTTCATCCCTTGGTACTGACTGTGTGAAATGTTACAATACGTGCTCACTACTATACGACGTGTCTGTGTTATAGTGTTCATCCCTTGGTACTGACTGTGTGAATTGTTACAATACGTGCTGACTATTATACGATGTGTCTGTGTTATAGTGTTCATCCCTTGGTACTGACTGTGTGAAATGTTACAATGCGTGCTCACTATTATATGATGTGCCTGTGTTATAGTGTTCATCCCTTGGTACTGACTGTGTGAATTGTTACAATACGTGCTCACTATTATATGATGTGTCTGTGTTATAGTGTTCGTCCCTTGGTACTGACTGTGTGAAATGTTACAATACGTGCTCACTATTATATGATGTGACTGTGTTATAGCGTTCATCCCTTGGTACTGACTGTGTGAATTGTTACAATACGTGCTCAATATTATATGATGTGCCTGTGTTATAGTGTTCATCCCTTGGTACTGACTGTGTGAAATGTTACAATGCGTGCTCACTATTATACGAAGTGTGTGTTATAGGGGTTATTCCTGGAGCGTTTGTGACAACCAATATCATTTACTTTGCATGTTCTGTTCAGAAGGTTTCGATTCATTGTCGGGGACATGCACAGTATTGGTTATCTTCATAAAGTCCATGAAAACTGGTTAGGTCTACTATTACTGACAACAATAGGTGGACCCGAATCAACATAGGTCTTTGTTTGTTTGATTCGGGTTAAACAGTGATAGGCAGATTAAACTTGAAAGTCCAAAATAAAAGGATACCTATAGTTTTCTTATTCTGATTCATCTAAGGGAGACAACTTATTAACTGTGACAACTTTGAAATAATGTAGTTATGTCCCTTTGATGACATGAAGCCCGTGATTATGGAAGATAATATCAAATAGACGACATCCTCTAACTGTTTTGTAGATAACTATCAAGTAGTCGAGTTAGACGTCTGAAAATTGAATATTGCAGACAAACACTTTTAGTGCAGCTTTTTTGGAAAATGTGACAAGTCAAAAAGTTCTTGGTACATTTGTAGATAATCAATTAAACTGGCATGAGCAAATTGACAATGTTTGTAAAAATCTTAAGTCCAAAATTGCACTATTGAAGAATGTTATTTATTTCCTAACTGATGAAATGAGGATATTATATTGTAACTCATACGTCCTTTCAATATTTAATTACTGTTGACAATTTGGGGTAAAGATAATAAAAGTTAAATCAAGAAAATGAATGTTCTCCAAAGAAGAATAGCCAAATTCATACTGAATAATTTCTGCACGATCTTCCTTCAAGAACTGAAATGGCTCTCCTTTTCAGATAGGTGCAGATATCATGTGGTTGTGTCTGTCTGGCTAATACCATACGACCGAGTGCGGTCCAGATATGCGCATAATGTATTATTAAGATGGATTCAAGCCTCATTAAGACTTGAAATCTTGGTTATGAGCATTAGACTGTCAGGATATTTCCCGTGGTGCTTATATGGCGCCTCAAATCAACACTATGAAGGAGCTTGAAGACAAAAAGTTGGGACGTACGGCTCTAAACGGGAGAAAACACGTTAAAAAGTGTACTAAAATTATTTTCCTTTTATTGACAATTATGAAACGAATACTTATGAAAATGCAATAAAGTACTTTTGACTTGTTTATTGACACCCGACATTCTGTTGACACTGTGTGCAGCCATGCAGAACAAATTACGGTGGCAAAGCCTGTGTCATGTTTGCTCATAGCTCGGGGTCAATACCTTTAGCTTGTTTCATCAAGGTCGGTCTTTGACTGTGCCATTCGCTAGATATCGATGTTCTAAGCCCAAAATAGTTGTGTGGAGGCAGCAGAACCGCCATGCTAAGGCACCGATGCTCTTTTCAGTTTGCAGCGAAGGCACAATCATCCGAACAAATTTTCAAGATTTTCTGGTGTTTTTTTCAATGTGTAAACCAACAGTGTACAGTTTAAAGTCAATATTGACCTCATGGGTCTACGCGATCGAGCTGCACGTGCAAAACATGCAAAATCAGAACAATTCTTTGTGCGGGGTATTCCGAATGAAAACAAAATCGTTTTCTTTAATTAGGTCAAGCTTATGAACTGAACAAACCCTGTTAACTGTATCAGAGGAGGGGAACACGTGATGGTTGCATTTCGGTTTTTCTAATGGCGGCTCCCATGTCAAACAGGTAATTTGCTGTTTTCTGTCTTTTTTCTTCGATATGTTAACATATTATACTGACCATGTTCTGGCCAACAACGTCCGGTTTCCATTGATATCTTGCTTTTGGCTGTAGGTGCCGTAGTTTTTGTGTTTACCCTGTGCACAATTTCAAATCGATGACTTTCTGTTATGAAAACCGCGATTGCATTGGGTCTAAACGCAAAAAGTCACGTTTTATTGTCAAATACTGGATTTATCCAGATTATAATCGATCGTATATGTTCTCATTGCACAACATAGTATCTGTGTCCTATCTGTTCAGCATTTAGAGGCATTTTTACGATTTTATTCGAATTAATGAATAATGATTGCATTGGGAAACATATTTTTCATGGTTGCATTGAGTACAAAGCACTACCACATAATCGAGCAGTTATACATGCGATGTTTACTGTTGTCATTTAAAATATTTAACAATAAAAATATAATTTATCATACTCAAATGGAAGTGCTATGTCAAATAATATATCATATACAGGTAGTCGGTCTTTTCCATACAATTTATAAGATATTCCTGTAGCATGCATTCCGTGCTGTATTAATTATGCATATTATCTTATTTCCAGTTTCTAAAGACATATCGAGAAAGAAAAGTAACCTTTGACCGTGTATTTGGCACAGTAACGAGCTAGGTAGGCGGCACCCCAACAAGAACACAAATCAAACACAAGATCGAGAAAACGAATGCTAGAAAAACACTGTTTAGTCACCATTCAAGCTGCACATCTTTATCTGAAGTCGCCTTCTGATAAAGGTCTAAATCTCTTAGAACCTTATTTTGTTCCAACAAAGTGTTCACCAAATAAAAGTGAATACAATGTCTCTCTAAGAAAGTTAGCAATTAATCCGGGAACTATAATGTGAAACTACTGACAGTAGACGAACGTATATGTGAGTTGGGGTTTGAACCATTGTGCGATGATGACAACGACGATCAGACTGTTGAACCGGTATATTAAAGGCACTATTTTGATAAGCTATAACTTAGTAACTTCTCTGCAGAATAATGCAATTTGGACACTTTAGATGATTCCCAAATGTGGAAAACACCATAAGATGGAAGAAAATGTAACAAATCATCCTGATGGTGCATGATTTAAAGTCTAAGAGGAGTAACCCTTGCAAAATGAGTATTTTGTTCACCACACAATTTGCTAAATACGATACATTGTCTACTATTTAGACATAATTATGTAGTTAACATTACGTCGTCGAGTATTGGTCATTTGTTAAGATACAGCCCAATGGTTCCATAACTCATTGTATGTAATGAATGATCGGAGAAAAAAGTTGTGGGAGCAATAATGTGACTTTACAGTATCGGTACTATAACTAAATGGAAGAAAATCCAAATACAGCCAAGATTATAAGTTTATGCCCAGAAGTTTAAGTGAGTTTGGCAAAATACATGGTACTGGTACAACTATAGTAAGAATATTGAACTCGTCGCCAGCAAGCAATTTCCACTCCATAACATAGCTTTTCTTCTTCGGACGGATGGAGAAAACTGGTTTTGCTTTTCATCTACAACAAAACTTGATGTACATGGAGAAGACGATGTGGTTTTGGAAACTGGATTGGAGGATATTTGGGCAACGTTTCGTAAATTGTATTGATGGTTTCAAGAACCATTGAGAAAGTGTTTGCAAATGGCCGATAGGGGGCATTTCAGCTCCGAGTCATCTGTAATAAACTTTGTCTTCCTGATATACGTACTTGTGTTGGGCTATTTTATCAATAAATAAAAGGACACCCTTTTTAAACACATATTTTTTATTGTTTATGAAAAATTGGTAAATGTATTTGTTTTGAAAATATGATTATAAACTCTACTTGTGTTATTAAAAACTGAAAACAAATAATGTGAACCATATTTATGCTTTTACATTCAATAAATTACAGACACAATATGTAAAAGGAAATCACATTGTACTTATACACAAGGTCCAAGGCAAGTCTAACTATACTTCGATTCATGTCGTGCTCGTGTAAATGGAAAGGCATACAAATTGGATTGATGTTACAGTGAGAAAACCATGTGGTATGAAACATAATGTTTGACTTTAAAACACAACAGCAAATGTGTGCCCACAAAGTTATAACAACCGTAAGCATTTGATTGTTTGACCGATTTTAACGAGACTTTCTCGACGCTCAATTCTAGAATGAGCAACACCAATGTCTAAATCCTCACATATACCCAGGGATGGGACACGTAATCATGTCGTAATTCCCGAGTCTTGGAACCGGACCGAAGTCTATTCCCAAGGACTTGGAGTCGATAAGGTTGTCAAATTCCCGCCAATTGGGAAGAGTCGTCTGTCTTATTTCCCCTTTATATATACTGGTGCATCTTCGTCACATACCACATATATCTAGCATGTCCACACTGATGACTAGTAATTTAGATCAAATATTTTGGTGAACCAAAATAAAGTAATTCAAATGCAATTCAAGTGATTTTCAGTATCAAACGATTCCTCGTGCGCTATTCCAATGACCTTGTTATTTATTGTTAAATGTTGATATGACCTTATGTCGCTTACCTTAGCTAAATGTGAAAAGTGGGCAAACACATACGCGTTGATCATCAAATTTTCGACGAAGAGGCGTAGAACAACTAACAACTATATACAAGTACTCATATTGGGCATTTATTTTGTACACAAGTGAGCTAAAATGAAATCACAGATAATGCAATATTAAAACAATATCAAAGAACGAGATCAAACTAACAATCTATCAAAAGTTTACTCATACATGCTTAGTTTCACGTTTATGTCTGTACGGTACACTAGTAGTTAACACACTGATAGCTTTTGCCACAGCTATACAATGTGTTCCTTTTCGGCCTTGTGCATACTCGTATCGTTCTGAATGCTGTTCTTGAATTAAATTCGAAACTACAGGAGTCGCATTTAATGAAATTATATATTCAGTCTCATCATTGTGAACAAGCGAAGTATGCCGTTGTGCCTGTTGTCGAGTTATATCTTATTAAATTAGTGACTTTAATATACCGGTTCAACAGTCTGATCGTCGTTGTCATCATCGCACAATGGTTCAAACCCCAACTCACATATACGTTCGTCTACTGCCAGTAGTTTCACATTATAGTTCTCGGATTAATTGCTGACTTCCTCAGAGACATTGCATTCACTTTTATATGGTGAACACTTTGTTGGAACAAAATAAGGTTCTTAGAGATTTAGACCTTTATCAGAAGGCGACTTCAGATAAAGATGTGCTGCTTTGAATGGTGACTAAACAGTGTTTTTTTCTAGCTTTCGTTTTCTCGATCTTGTGTTTGATTTGTGTTTTTGTTGGGGTGCCGTCTACCTAGCTCGCTACTGTGCCAAATATATGGTCGAAGGTTACTTTTCTTTCTCGATATGTCTTTAGAAACTGAAAATAAGATAATATGCATAATTTTAAAATACAGCACTGAATGCATGCTACAGTAATGTCTTATAAATTGTATGGAAAAGACCGATTACCTGTATATGATATATTATTTGACATAGCACTTCCATTTGAGTATGATAAATTATATTTTATTTTTAAATATTTTAAATGACAACAGTAAACATCGCATGTATAACTGCTCGATTATGTGGTAGTGCTTTGTACTCAATGCAACCATGAAAAATATGTTTCCCAATGCAATCATTATTCATTAATTCAAATAAAATCGTAAAAATGCCTCTAAATGCTGAACAGATAGGACACAGATACTATGTTGTGCAATGAGAACATATACGATCGATTATAATCTGGATAAATCCAGTATTTGACAAAAAAACGTGACTTTTTGCGTTTAGACCCAATGCAATCGCGGTTTTCATAACAGAAAGTCATCGATTCGAAATTGTGCACAGGGTAAACACAAAAACTACGGCACCTACAGCCAAAAGCAAGATATCAATGGAAACCGGACGTTGTTGGCCAGAACATGGTCAGTATAATATGTTAACATATCGAAGAAAAAAGACAGAAAACAGCAAATTACCTGTTTGACATGGGCGCCGCCATTAGAAAAACCGAAATGCAACCATCACGTGATCCCCCCTCTGTGTATTTGTTAGTAATAAATGATTTTTGACAAATTTTAATTATTTTAGATAGTGGTGCGTTTTTTAAGCGGTTGAGTGTATAAAGTAATTTACGTTAAATATAAATGTCACGATCTGTTAAGCAAATATAATCTAAACCGTATATTTTTATGTTTGATTAGATTAATCAATTGATAAATTGATTGATTGTTTGGTTGGTTAGATTGATAGGTGTTGAACGAACGAACGAACGAACGAACGAACGAACGAACGAACGAACGAACGAACGAACGAACGAGCGACCGACCGACCGACCGAACGAACGAACGAACGAACGAACGATTGTGATTGAATGATTTAATGAATGAATGAATTTTGTCGTAATTACTATTATTATTGATGAGTGTCTGTCTAACCTTTATAAATGATTATATCATGGCTACGCGATGTTTACTGAAGGGGTGGCGCTAAATCCAATGATAATCGAGGGGTGGGACTTAAATTTCAAAGGAATGAGTGCAATAACTACAGTGCCTGATAATATTATCCTGCACTGAAAGTTATCGCACGCATACTGTAAATCATTAATTTTCGTGGGCGATTAAATTTCTCGGACTTTATGGTTCACCTTCAACCTCAATATCAAATCCATTCGAACAATAGACTTTATCCTTGTATTTATTACCTGAAATGTAAAATCCACGAATTAAAGTCCCATCGAAATGGTCATATTTACCCAAACCACGAAATTTCATCCCAACAATATTCAATGATTTAGCAGTATACCATTGTTTATACGTTAACTGTAAAATAATCCGTGAAGTCCGTGCTTGAAAGGTACGTACTGGTGTCTACAACTTTAAGGTAATAGAGTGTAATCTATAGTGAAGCAAAGTTTCAAAAATGTTTTTTTCTTTCACATTTATTTTTTCGGATAAAATAGGCATTGTATTATGATAATATTACATTTGCACTTGAGGTTAGACACAAATAAATTTCAAAATTTGTTGAAGCATATGACAGCAATTAGACAGCAATTGGATTGCAAATCTTGCTCGTTCCTAATAAAAGTAAACATGACATTAAAAGTTCAAGTCTGTTGTCGGGGACTTAGTCAGTAGTATAAGGAACGAAATCTTACAAAGAGATGATTATAAAATACATTCATGAGCTGGAATCATGCAAAACTTCAATGACCTTGCAAGCCGAAAGAAGAAAATGTGTAATTTTCTTGAAAAACATGCACAATCTCCAAGTTATACTCTGTGCCATTAATATCACTTCGTGGTATTGGAAATTTAAATCGGTCAGCGAGGACAATGTACCGTTATGTGATATTTAGCCACGCCCAATACAATTTGACAGCCAATGATATAAGCCAGAAAGAGAAACTTAACACTCGGTTTCCTTATTTAGTCTCGGGCTCCGCCCTCGACGAAATAAGGCAACCTCGCGTTTGCGTTCTCTTTCTATTACTTATCACATAACCTGTGGTGTGGGAGTGCATTAAAGCCGTGCCGGAAGTATCGTAATGCACTCCCAGCCCGTTACAGAAATATGCTAATTAGCTTGACGGTGGTTGGTTGATTGGTTCAGGGTGATGTAACGTAAGCCAATCCGTGCCTCGAATCGGCCCGTTAGCACACACGAAGTCCGTGCGTCACGCTCCAAGTAACACTATTTTTTGTTTGAAACCTCATGAAACTATACAGCATACATCATCATTTTTCTAAGATATTTATCGTTTACTAAGGTTATATGATAAATAGAATCTTACATTCGTGCTCATTCCTTACCATTTTTATTAAACTCGTTGTCAACTCGATTAATAAAAATGGTAATATGAATGAGCAGTCATTCAAGATCCTCTATATAACAGTTTCATAAAATAATTGATTATATATGCCATACCATGTATTTGTGTATTTTATTTTTCTCTCTCATTAATTGTGTTGTTAATCATTGTTTGCTATGTTACTTTTTTCTTTTCTTTACATTCTTTTAAATGTTAAGTATTGAAGGCCTTGTTGAAAATAAGATATGTATTTATTCGTCTTTGTATATGTATATGTCTTAACTTGTCACCTTCACAAAATAAAGATTTCATTATTATTATTATTATTATTATTATTATTATTATTACACCGGTTGAAAGTCTGTATATTTGATTTGCGTCTTTTCTTCCTGACTACATTACAATATTTTGAGGGAGCTAGCTAGTGCACATGTAGTTTAACTTTGAGAACATCACAAACAACTCAGTTAGTATAGACAATAATGACCAATTCATTGCAATGATATATTATTCAAAAGATCAAGCATAATGTTCTGTTCTATTGCAAAACGCCTTTATTGCTACTGTATGTTTGAGATTAATATACTGGTCCGATTGCCTAGCCGACAGAGCGGTCACGCTAGAACCAGGAGGGTGAAAGTTTGATACCTGTTTGTGGCGTATTCAAAGTAGCCTTAATGTTAACGAAACTAGGTCCGTTGTGTTTTACTTACACTGTTTTATTCCATGTATGAACGTGAGTGTGTAAGGTTTTATGTAAGCTATATACTAGATTGCTAGTAATGTTTAAACCACAACACTTTTTACTCGCCGTACCAAGTCGTAGTCCCGTACATCAGTCAACATTCTACACTCCGTACAAAGTCGTAGTCCCGTACATCAGTCAACATTCTACACTCCGTACCAAGTCGTAGTCCCGTAAATCAGTCCCGTACCAAGTCGTAGTCCCGTACATCAATCAACATTCTACACTCCGTACCAAGTCGTAGTCCCGTACATCAGTCAACATTCTACACTCCGTACCAAGTCGTAGTCCCGTACATCAGTCAACATTCTACACTCCGTACCAAGTCGTAGTCCCGTACATCAGTCAACATTCTACTCTCCGTACCAAGTCGTAGTCCCGTACATCAGTCAACATTCTACTCTCCGTACCAAGTCGTAGTCCGTACATCAGTCAACATTCTACTCCGTACCAAGTCGTAGTCCCATACATCAGTCAACATTCTACACTCCGTACCAAGTCGTAGTCCCGTACATCAGTCAACATTCTACTCTCCGTACCAAGTCGTAGTCCCGTACATCAGTCAACATTCTACTCCCCGTACCGAGTCGTAGTCCCGTACATCAGTCAACATTCTACTCTCCGTACCGAGTCGTAGTCCCGTACATCAGTCAACATTTTACTCTCCGTACCAAGTCGTAGTCCCGTACATCAGTCAACATTCTACTCTCCGTACCGAGTCGTAGTCCCGTACATCAGTCAACATTCTACTCTCCGTACCAAGTCGTAGTCCCGTACATCAGTCCCGTACCAAGTCGTAGTCCCGTACATCAGTCAACATCCTACTCTCCGTACCGAGTCGTAGTCCCGTACATCAGTCAACATTCTACTCTCCGTACCGAGTCGTAGTCCGTACATCAGTCAACATTCTACTCCGTACCAAGTCGTAGTCCCATACATCAGTCAACATTCTACACTCCGTACCAAGTCGTAGTCCCGTACATCAGTCTACATTCTACTCTCCGTACCAAGTCGTAGTCCCGTACATCAGTCCCGTACCAAGTCGTAGTCCCGTACATCAGTCAACATTCTACTCTCCGTACCAAGTCGTAGTCCCGTACATCAGTCAACATTTTACTCTCCGTACCAAGTCGTAGTCCCGTACATCAGTCAACATTCTACTCTCCGTACCAAGTCGTAGTCCCGTACATCAGTCAACATTCTACTCTCCGTACCAAGTCGTAGTCTCGTACATCAGTCAACATTCTACTCCGTACCGAGTCGTAGTCCCGTACATCAGTCAACATTCTACTCTCCGTACCAAGTCGTAGTCCCGTACATCAGTCAACATTCTACTCTCCGTACCAAGTCGTAGCCCGTACATCAGTCAACATTCTACTCTCCGTACCAAGTCGTAGTCCCGTACATCAGTCAACATTTTACTCTCCGTACCAAGTCGTAGTCCCGTACATCAGTCAACATTCTACTCTCCGTACCGAGTCGTAGTCCCGTACATCAGTCAACATTCTACTCTCCGTACCGAGTCGTAGTCCCGTACATCAGTCAACATTCTACTCTCCGTACCGAGTCGTAGTCCCGTACATCAGTCAACATTCTACTCTCCGTACCAAGTCGTAGTCCGTACATCAGTCAACATTCTACTCTCCGTACCAAGTCGTAGTCCCGTACATCAGTCCCGTACCAAGTCGTAGTCCCGTACATCAGTCAACATTCTACTCTCTGTACCGAGTCGTAGTCCCGTACATCAGTCCCGTACCGAGTCGTAGTCCCGTACATCAGTCCCGTACCAAGTCGTAGTCCCGTACATCAGTCCCGTACCGAGTCGTAGTCCCGTACATCAGTCAACATTCTACTCTCTGTACCGAGTCGTAGTCCCGTACATCAGTCAACATTCTACTCTCCGTACCGAGTCGTAGTCCCGTACATCAGTCAACATTCTACTTTCCGTACCGAGTCGTAGTCCCGTACATCAGTCCCGTACCAAGTCGTTGTCCCGTACGTCAGTCAACATTCTACTCTCCGTACCAAGTCGTAGTCCGTACATCAGTCAACATTCTACTCTCCGTACCAAGTCGTAGTCCCGTACATCAGTCAACATTCTACTCTCCGTACCAAGTCGTAGTCCCGTACATCAGTCAACATTCTACTTTCCGTACCGAGTCGTAGTCCCGTACATCAGTCAACATTCTACTCTCCGTACCAAGTCGTAGTCCCGTACATCAGTCAACATTCTACTCTCCGTACCAAGTCGTAGTCCCGTACATCAGTCAACATTCTACTTTCCGTACCGAGTCGTAGTCCCGTACATCAGTCCCGTACCAAGTCGTTGTCCCGTACATCAGTCAACATTCTACTCTCCGTATCAAGTCGTAGTCCCGTACATCAGTCAACATTCTACTTTCCGTACCGAGTCGTAGTCCCGTACATCAGTCCCGTACCAAGTCGTAGTCCGTACATCAGTCAACATTCTACTCTCCGTACCAAGTCGTAGTCCCGTACATCAGTCAACATTCTACTCTCCGTACCAAGTCGTAGTCCCGTACATCAGTCAACATTCTACTTTCCGTACCGAGTCGTAGTCCCGTACATCAGTCAACATTCTACTCTCCGTACCAAGTCGTAGTCCCGTACATCAGTCAACATTCTACTCTCCGTACCAAGTCGTAGTCCCGTACATCAGTCAACATTCTACTTTCCGTACCGAGTCGTAGTCCCGTACATCAGTCAACATTCTACACTCCGTACCGAGTCGTAGTCCCGTACATCAGTCAACATTCTACTCTCCGTACCGAGTCGTAGTCCCATACATCAGTCAACATTCTACACTCCGTACCAAGTCGTAGTCCCGTACATCAGTCAACATTCTACTCTCCGTACCAAGTCGTAGTCCGTACATCAGTCAACATTCTACTCCGTACCGAGTCGTAGTCCCGTACATCAGTCAACATTCTACTCTCTTACTACTTACTTAATAAAAGGTTAAACGGAAAAATATTAATAAAATTTGTTAAACTCGGTCCACTTTGTAGATGGTTTTTTTTACAAACTTGTAGATTAAAATGTTGCTTCAGTTTGTGTGCGTGTGTCATTTCTGTTGGATGCTTCCTTGTTCCTTGTAGCTGATTCCCGTCTGCTGGATCTTGAGGCGGATGTTTATGTCTAGAGTAGTATAGTGAAGTATATAATATGTGTTTATATTTTGAGGTCCACTTTGAATTCTCGGGTATAGTCATCAATAAGTATGTCAATTTCTGCGATCTTCTCTACTCCCATCGGGACCAGGCTTAATATACCTAGAAATACTGGAACATCACGACGGATAATCTTCTTTGCCATCTCTGTGTGTGATACAGTTTGTAGGTCAGTATCCGTGTCTAACAGTGTTAACATTTCTTCTATATTACGGATGATCTTCGCTTTGTCAGCTTTCTGTTTTTCATTCTCACAGACTGAATGTATCTGTATTAACGGTGTGACGATTTCATGATGGAACGTTTTGTAACTGGTTCGCCATTGTTTGATTATAGACGAATACATGTCTAGAAGGTCTCTATAATACATTTTGCGAGCTTTTGATGACTTAGCGAGTTTGTCGTAATCACTTAACGTTGTTAGTCTGTCTATATCATTAGGGAGTATGTTACGGACGCAGTTCATGAATTCTGTTCGGTTCAATTCCATCTCGTTGTCCAAATCTCGCATAGACGATACTTCGGTGGCGATATGCTGTTGGTATGTCTTCAGACGAAGTACCATCTTCATATCATTCGCTGAAACGATAGAACTTTCATTACACTTTGATTAAACAAAATCATGAAGAACAAATCGCTGACTTAGAATGAGAATGTCGTAACTAATACACAGTTTGTTCTCGTTTTCTCAATATATTGATTTTGTACTTACGAGCTTCTCATCCTTAGCCAGCGAAATATGAAGTCAATAAGTTACTTGTTTCTTTAGTTCATAATACATAGGTTTTTATATAGTTATATGAAAACAGAGTAATTCTCTGACAGAACTGTGAAGCGATGTATCGGGATGGATAATATTTGTGTGGTCTATAGCACAAGTTACTATTAACAGAAAATTCTAATACAAAAAACTTAACAAACACATGTTCAATGTTATTCCGCGTGTTATTACGTGTGATTTATGTAAAGTATACGATATAAGAATAGATCTAGATCTAAGTTAGAATGGATCAACAATGTTATTACGCGTGTTATTACGTGTTATCTATGTAAAGTATGCGATATAAGAATAGATCTAGATCTAAGTTAAAATGGATCAACAACGTTATTCCGCGTGTTGTTACGTGTGATCTATGTTAAGTATACGATATAAGAATAGATCTAGATCTAAGATAGAATGGATCAACAATGTTATTCCGCGTGTTGTTACGTGTGATCTATGTAAAGTATACGATATAAGAATAGATCTAGATCTAAGATAGAATGGATCAACAATGTTATTCCGCGTGTTGTTACGTGAGATCTATGTAAAGTATACGATATAAGAATAGATCTAGATCTAAGTTAGAATGGATCAACAATTCCTTTCAATTCACTGTTTTCCCTGTGGGCCTCTTGTCATTTTATAGATTGAATTATAGTGCACACAGGATAACATGAAAGGCGGGAAAATGTGGAATAAGCCACATAGGTGGAACAATCAAGCGTCCACGATTTGTCAGTGTTATTTAAGTGTATTATTGACCGTATTTATTTATTTAAGTAACCAATCTTGAACAATCTGACCAATGTTTGTAAACATCACGTTATCCTGGATGCACTGTTCATGGAGGAGCACTTACGTCTGTATTGTAGATTGGGTATGTTTGTTTGTTTCGTCATGAGCTCCATCTTACACGAGTCATACTCGTCGTCCCAGAGTTTGGTTTCCAAGGTAACACTTGTGATCTCTGCCGCTTTAAGTACCCCGGTGTTAATAAGAAGTTCATGCATCAAGCTGTTCAGTTTCTCGGTCCTATGTAACTTCCAGAGAGCATCTAATGCTTCAAGTGTGTCAAAACCAACTGCCATAACAATTCCTGTAATATATACATGTACTGCCCCATTTATTACATTCATTTATCCTCTCCACCGGATAATATATATGGGCGAGGCCCCCAGAAGAGTTTTAGTACTGTTGATGCATGATACAGAAGATGTCCAAATTCTAGAAGCATCCCTTATTGAAAGGGAAAGTCAACTCAGACTGTTGAAACACTTTTCTTTCATGCGTACAGTATCCCCTCCCCTCCCCCCGTTCTCGAATCCCTTCTCGTAATGGCGGGAGCATGGTAGAGATGGGCCTACGGTAACTATTCATTTGATTAGCTGACGGCTGACCAACCGGTCTCATAAGTTCCAACCCGCCTTTAGCCGATATTCGAACCTTCGAACTCCCGCTGTTCCTGACCAGACGCCCTGACCACTCGGCCATGGTCGCGGTTTTACAATGTATATAAATATAGTATTCAAAACAACTTGGTTACGTTATTTAAGTAAATATTGTAAATAACATTTATAATTTAAAGTCACATTAAGTCTTAAACTGCTATTTTAACAAGCTATAACTTGGTAACCTCTCTACAGAATGATGCAATTTGAGTACTTTAGTCGATTCCCAAATGTAGAAAACACCATAAAATGGAAGAAAATATAAATAAAAATCCAAATGGTTTCCGAATCCAATAAATGCATGATTAAAAATCTAAGGGGAGCAACTCTTTAAAATGAGTATTTTGTTCACCATACAATTTGCTAAATACGATATTTGGTCTACTATCTCGACAGATATAGTTAACATTCTATCGTCGAGTATTGGTCATTTGTTAAGAAACAGTCTAATGGGTCGCCCTGCATTTTTTTCGGCGGGGGCTTGGATTTTAAAAAAAAATTTTTTGGCTTATATGTGGGCAATGCTCAGGATGGTTGTGTTGTGGTGTTTCTGATTTATGCCCTCGGTTTGTTAGGTTGAGTGCTACCTCCCCTGTCTGATTTTTTTAAACCTTTTTCCCATAATTCATTGTATGTAACGGATCATATGAAAGAAGTTGTGGGAGCAATAATGTGACTACAAATACCAACCTGGTTCGAATCTCTCTATGTACGTATCTGTCATAACCTTTTTTCTTTCTAGAGTTGCCCGGATGTCAACGGTGTCCCTCTCACAAAACTTCTCGTATAAAATCTCCGTAGTTCTCATCCTGAAGAAATGTTCCAGTCCAACACTCTTCTCATCTACCGGTGTAGCATCATACACAATCATGTATATCCCTACCTCACCTGAAAATACATGCATTATACACAATCATGTATATCCCTACCTCACCTGGAAATACATGCATCATACACAATTATGTATATCCCTACCTCACCTGGAAATACATGCATCATACACAATCATGTATATCCCTACCTCACCTGGAAATACATGCATCATACACAATCATGTATATCCCTACCTCACCTTGAAATACATGCATCATACACAATCATGTATATCCCTACCTCACCTGGAAATACATGCATCATACACAATCATGTATATCCCTACCTCACCTGGAAATACATGCATCATACACAATCATGTATATCCCTACCTTACCTGATAATACATGCATCTTACACAATCATGTATATCCCTACCTCACCTGGAAATACATGCATCATACACAATCATGTATATTCCTACCTCACCTGGAAATACATCAAGTAACATAAATAGAGAGGGCGAACAACATCCATTACAATTCCCGCTAAATACCTCGACTCCCCTTCGTGCGTTAGCCGCCGAATGTAAACATATACACACAAAGAGCCGTTGCTGCAGACAGGGACAGCTCATGAGGTCAAGAAAGACATCGTGATTACGGAGGACAACAGAATCGAGATCCGAGAGGTCCAGAGAGCCAATAGCAAAGCCTTTATATTCCTGGAATGTGTTGTTTAACATGCACCGAGACAGGAAGTAGTAGACAAACCACATCGTGTTCACCGGGGAATGGAGGTAAAGTTAGTAGGATTGTATAAGGACGGATATGTATGGACTAACATGAGTACATACATGTCAATATAGCAGTGATAAAGCGACACAATTTACATGTCAATATAGCAGTGATAAAGCTTCACAATTAACATGTCAATATAGCAGGGATAAAGCGACACAATTTACATGTCAATATAGCAGGGATAAAGCGTCACAATTTACATGTCAATATAGCAGTGATAAAGCGTCACAATTTACATGTCAATATAGCAGTGATAAAGCTTCACAATTTACATGTCAATATAGCAGTGATAAAGCTTCACAATTTACATGTCAATATAGCAGTGATAAAGCGACACAATTTACATGTCAATATAGCAGTGATAAAGCGTCACAATTTACATGTCAATATAGCAGTGATAAAGCGTCACAATTTACATGTCAATATAGCAGTGATAAAGCTTCACAATTTACATGTCAATATAGCAGTGATAAAGCGTCACAATTTACATGTCAATATAGCAGGGATAAAGCTTCACAATTTACATGTCAATATAGCAGTGATAAAGCGTCACAATTTACATGTCAATATAGCAGTGATAAAGCTTCACAATTTACATGTCAATATAGCAGTGATAAAGCGTCACAATTTACATGTCAATATAGCAGTGATAAAGCTTCACAATTTACATGTCAATATAGCAGTGATAAAGCGTCACAATTTACATGTCAATATAGCAGTGATAAAGCGACACAATTTACATGTCAATATAGCAGGGATAAAGCGACACAATTTACATGTCAATATAGCAGTGATAAAGCGTCACAATTTACATGTCAATATAGCAGTGATAAAGCTTCACAATTTACATGTCAATATAGCAGTGATAAAGCGACACAATTTACATGTCAATAATGCAGGGATAAAGCGTCACAATTTACATGTCAAAATAGCAGTGATAAAGCGACACAATTTACATGTCAATATAGCAGTGATAAAGCGTCACAATTTACATGTCAATATAGCAGTGATAAAGCTTCACAATTTACATGTCAATATAGCAGTGATAAAGCGACACAATTTACATGTCAATAATGCAGGGATAAAGCGTCACAATTTACATGTCAAAATAGCAGTGATAAAGCGACACAATTTACATGTCAATATAGCAGTGATAAAGCGTCACAATTTACATGTCAATATAGCAGTGATAAAGCGACACAATTTACATGTCAATATAGCAGTGATAAAGCTTCACAATTAACATGTCAATATAGCAGTGATAAAGCGTCACAATTTACATGTCAATATAGCAGTGATAAAGCGACACAATTTACATGTCAATATAGCAGTGATAAAGCGACACAATTTACATGTCAATATAGCAGTGATAAAGCGTCACAATTTACATGTCAATATAGCAGGGATAAAGCTTCACAATTTACATGTCAATATAGCAGTGATAAAGCTTCACAATTTACATGTCAATATAGCAGGGATAAAGCGACACAATTTACATGTCAATATAGCAGGGATAAAGCTTCACAATTTACATGTCAATATAGCAGTGATAAAGCGACACAATTTACATGTCAATATAGCAGTGATAAAGCGTCACAATTTACATGTCAATATAGCAGTGATAAAGCTTCACAATTTACATGTCAATATAGCAGTGATAAAGCGACACAATTTACATGTCAATAATGCAGGGATAAAGCGTCACAATTTACATGTCAAAATAGCAGTGATAAAGCGACACAATTTACATGTCAATATAGCAGTGATAAAGCGTCACAATTTACATGTCAATATAGCAGTGATAAAGCTTCACAATTTACATGTCAATATAGCAGTGATAAAGCGACACAATTTACATGTCAATAATGCAGGGATAAAGCGTCACAATTTACATGTCAAAATAGCAGTGATAAAGCGACACAATTTACATGTCAATATAGCAGTGATAAAGCGTCACAATTTACATGTCAATATAGCAGTGATAAAGCGACACAATTTACATGTCAATATAGCAGTGATAAAGCGTCACAATTTACATGTCAATATAGCAGTGATAAAGCGACACAATTTACATGTCAATATAGCAGTGATAAAGCGACACAATTTACATGTCAATATAGCAGTGATAAAGCGTCACAATTTACATGTCAATATAGCAGGGATAAAGCTTCACAATTTACATGTCAATATAGCAGGGATAAAGCTTCACAATTTACATGTCAATATAGCAGGGATAAAGCGACACAATTTACATGTCAATATAGCAGGGATAAAGCTTCACAATTTACATGTCAATATAGCAGTGATAAAGCGACACAATTTACATGTCAATATAGCAGTGATAAAGCGTCACAATTTACATGTCAATATAGCAGTGATAAAGCTTCACAATTTACATGTCAATATAGCAGTGATAAAGCTTCACAATTTACATGTCAATATAGCAGGGATAAAGCGACACAATTTACATGTCAATATAGCAGTGATAAAGCGACACAATTTACATGTCACAAGATTCACTAGAATGTCATTTAAAAGAGTCGTGGATGCATAAACAAGGAATGTATTCATTATATTCCGGGATAACTCCACGTTAAAAGGAGTACTTGGCAGGTATACATCAGTACCAAGTAGATACGTTCACATAATACATTTTTCATTCTGCTGTATCAATATTTAGCCAACGAGTTTGTGGGTTAATAGAGTGCTACCAACGTGAGTTTAATTCAAACTATAGCTGATAGATATAAACAAACTATTTCAATTATTGACAATACCTCTTTACTGTATTGTGAATTATCAAAGCATGTAATTTAATAAGCACATGGCCACACAAATGGTATTGAGTTACACAAGCATGCATTGCAATTGTTTGAATCAATCTCGTTTCTACCGATGCATGTCAATATTGTTTGTGAAAGTAGTTCGCATGTGGATAGGCACGTGAAACTTTCATAGAAATCAAGTTTATGAAAATAATCCGAATCGTAGTCAGTATAGTGTATGTACATTGTATATAACTAGTGGTGAGTCGTTTCTCATGGCATCTTAACACTTGTATCATAGTTACGGCGGAAACAGTGCAATAACTGTAAAACTGCACAGGGAAAGTGTGTAATTACTGTTATACTGCACTGGGACAGTGTGCGATAACTGTAAAACTGCACTGGGAGAGTGTGTAATTACTGTTATACTGCACTGGGACAGTGTGCAATAACTGTAAAACTGCACTGGGAGAGTGTGTAATTACTGTTATACTGCACTGGGGCAGTGTACAATAACTGTAAAACTGCACTGGGAAAGTGTGCAATTACTGTAATACTGTACTGGAAAAGTGTCCAATTACTGTAATACTCCACGGGGAAAGTGTGCAATTACTGTCATACTGCATTGGAACAGTGTGCAATAACTGTAAAACTGCACTAAGAAAGTGTGTAATTACTGTAATATTTCACTAGATAAGTGTGCAATTACTGTAATACTGTACTGGGAAAGTGTGCAATTACTGTAATACTCCACTGGGAAAGTGTGCAATTACTGTAATACTCCACTGGGGAAGTGTGCAATGACTGTAATACTGCAATAAGAAAGTGTTCAATTACTGTAATACTCCACTGGAGAAGTGTGCAATTACTGTTATACTGCATTGGGAAAGTGTGCAATTTCTGTAATACTGTACTGGGTAAGTGTGCAATTACTGTAATACTCCACTAGGAAAGTGTGCAATTACTGTAATACTGTACTGGAAAAGTGTCCAATTACTGTAATACTCCACGGGGAAAGTGTGCAATTACTGTTATACTGCATTGGGACAGTGTGCAATAACTGTAAAACTGCACTAAGAAAGTGTGTAATTACTGTAATATTTCACTAGATAAGTGTGCAATTACTGTAATACTGTACTGGGAAAGTGTGCAATTACTGTAATACTCCACTGGGGAAGTGTGCAATGACTGTAATACTGCAATAAGAAAGTGTTCAATTACTGTAATACTCCACTGGAGAAGTGTGCAATTACTGTTATACTGCATTGGGAAAGTGTGCAATTTCTGTAATACTGTACTGGGTAAGTGTGCAATTACTGTAATACTCCACTAGGAAAGTGTGCAATTACTGTTATACTGCACTGGGAAAGTGTGCAATAACTTTAAAACAGCACTGGGAAAGTGTGCAATTACTGTAATACTGTACTGGGAAAGTGTGCAATTACTGTAATACTCCACTAGGAAAGTGTGCAATTACTGTTATACTGCACTGGGAAAGTGTGCAATTACTGTAATACTGTACTGGGAAAGTGTGCAATTACTGTAATACTCCACTAGGAAAGTGTGCAATTACTGTTATACTCCACTAGGAAAGTGTGCAATTACTGTTATACTGCACTGGGAAAGTGTGCAATTACTGTAATACTGTACTGGGAAAGTGTGCAATTACTGTAATACTCCACTAGGAAAGTGTGCAATTACTGTTATACTGCACTGGGAAAGTGTGCAATTACTGTAATACTGTACTGGGAAAGTGTGCAATTACTGTAATACTCCACTAGGAAAGTGTGCAATTACTGTTATACTCCACTAGGAAAGTGTGCAATTACTGTAATACTGTACTGGGAAAGTGTGCAATTACTGTAATACTCCACTAGGAAAGTGTGCAATTACTGTTATACTGCACTGGGAAAGTGTGCAATTACTGTAATACTGTACTGGGAAAGTGTGCAATTACTGTAATACTCCACTAGGAAAGTGTGCAATTACTGTTATACTCCACTAGGAAAGTGTGCAATTACTGTAATACTGTACTGGGAAAGTGTGCAATTACTGTAATACTCCACTAGGAAAGTGTGCAATTACTGTTATACTGCACTGGGAAAGTGTGCAATAACTTTAAAACAGCACTGGGAAAGTGTGCAATTACTGTAATACTGTACTGGGAAAGTGTGCAATTACTGTAATACTCCACTGGGAAAGTGTGCAATTACTGTAATACTCCACTGGGGAAGTGTGCAATGACTGTAATACTGCAATAAGAAAGTGTTCAATTACTGTAATACTCCACTGGAGAAGTGTGCAATTACTGTTATACTGCATTGGGAAAGTGTGCAATTTCTGTAATACTGTACTGGGTAAGTGTGCAATTACTGTAATACTCCACTAGGAAAGTGTGCAATTACTGTTATACTGCACTGGGAAAGTGTGCAATAACTTTAAAACAGCACTGGGAAAGTGTGCAATTACTGTAATAGTGTACTAAGTTTGGCCGGTTCACTACACCCTCGGTTAAAATATGATACAAATTATGTACATAACATACACTGTGTTGTGTTCGAATCGGACCTAAGACCGGACATTATTATTTATTATTATTATTATACCATATTTATATAGCCCTTTTTTCATGTATACACACGTTCAAAAGTGCTGTACAATCATGACTAATACATGGTTAAAAACAGTATATTATGTACATAAAATATAAAAGTAGTACCTACTAAACCCAGTAGGTGGGGGCTCTACTTAACCCAGTAGACGGGGCTCTACTTAACCCAGTAGACGGGGCTCTACTTAACCCAGTAGACGGGCTTCTACTTAACCCAGTAGACGGGGCCCTACTAAACCTAGTAGTAGGGATCTATTGAAGACAGTTGACGGAGCTCTACTTAACCCAGTAGGCGGGGCTCTACTTAACCCAGTAGACGGGGCCCTACTAAACTTAATAGTAGGGATCTACCAATAGGTGGATGGGGCTTATAGTCCTGGGAACATGTGGGTCGTTGGGCCCAATGATAGGGCGCCAAGTTAATAGGAACATAAACACAGTCAGCATGAATAAGCTGTATTAAAATAGTGCGTTTTCAGCGCTTTCTTGAAGGACGGTAGTGTTTGACTGTCTCTGAGCGCTGTTGGCAGTGCATTCCAGAGTTTGGGTGCAGCAGCTGTGAAACATCGGTCACCGTAAGTCACAGTCCTCGTCCTTGGCACAACTAGAAGAACAGAATCATTTTGAGACCTTAGCTGTCTTTGTGGAGTGTATACTTCCAACATACTTCTGATGTAGCCAGGCGATTTTCCATGTAGTGCTTTGAAAACATGAGTCAAGACCTTGTACTCTACCCTGTACTGTACAGGTAGCCAGTGAAGATCCTTCAGCACAGGAGTGATGTGATTGTAACGTGGTGTCCGTGTGATGAGGCGGGCAGCTGTATTTTGAATAATTTGTAGTTTATTCAAAATGATTTTCGGGGTGCCACATAATAATGAATTGCAGTAATCCAGTCTCGATGTTACTAAAGAATTGATCAGGGATTTTGTTGCATCAACAGTTAAGTATTGTCTGATTTGACCTATTTGTCGGATCTGCATGAAACACGACCTTGAGACAGAGTTTACATGTTTGTCCATGTCCAAATGCGAATCCAACATGGCCCCGAGGTTTCTCACCATCGACGTTGGTCTGATCACAGCATCACCAACTTTTACATTGAGATTGTCAACTGAACTGGCATTCCTTTTCGGTACAACAAGATTACCTCTGTTTTTTCGGCGTTAAGTTTCAGCAAATTTTCTTTCATCCAGTGCAAGATATCCTTCAGACAAGCTTCAATTCGTTGCAGTGTTTCATCTCGCGAGACACAATCTTTTGGTTTGAATGCCATATACAATTGGGAGTCATCGGCATAGAAATGATGTTGCAATTGATGTTTTCTACAGATTGCACCTACTGGTTTTGTGTACATAATGTAGTTCTTCGGACCAAGCACAGAACCCTGTGGTACACTGCCGTTCATTAGTACAGGTTTTGAAAGTTCTCCATCTATACAGACAGTCTGGTAGCGGTCACACAAAAAGGATTTCATCCACTCTAGTGGCTTGCCTATTATACCGAAATGATTGTCAAGTCGGCGTAGTAGGGTGTTGTGATCTATGGTGTCAAAGGCTGCTGATAAATCCAGCATTACCAGGACCGTAGCTTTATTCTGATCTAGAGAGCAAAGGATGTCATTTTGCACACGAAGAAGAGCCGTTTCAGTTGAGTGGAATTTTCTGTATGCTGACTGACGTTCTTCGTGGAGATCGTGCAGTGTTAAATGCTCTTCCAGTCGAGCATCGACTACCTTCTCGAGAACTTTGGAAATGAAAGGTAGGTTTGACACAGGTCTATAATTTTTCAGTACATTTTGATCAAGGCCTGGCTTCTTTATCAGTGGTCTTATTCTGGAGCTTTTAAAAGCCTTGGGTACATAAGCACTTTTGAGTGATGCATTGAATATTCTTGTTAATAATGGCAGAAGTTCATTCAAGCAATCCTTTAACAGCCATGTTGGTATTGGATCAAGTTCACATGATTTACTAGGTGATTTATTTATTAGTTTTCGGATTTCATCCTCAGATGTTGGAGAAAATTCTGACAATTGCTCTTTTCCGAACGGAGTTTCGACTTCAACACTGTCGTTTTGTTGGTATGACTGAATAGTGGAGGCTATTTCAGTGAGTGAGTCATCGGGTGGCGACTGGAGTAGTTTAAGTGTCTTAAGAACCTTTGTGAGACTACTTATCGACCGGCTTCCACATGATGCCTTTGTAATTAATCGTGTATACATCGGTTAAACTGAGATCGTCCGCTGTCCGTGTGTTTTATGCTTTAAGTATAACCTTAGTGTCCCTAAGTCTAAATGCACTAACGGTGTGTATGATAATGTTTGCTGTTAACTGAACATTTTAATATCCGGAAAGCCTTCATTTGTCAGTCAGCTTTCTGTTGAACTATAACAGGCAAATATATCAGTGCCTCAACTCGGATTTGAACCCGGCTCGACAGATTAGACCGCAAGTGCACTTTTTGTCCATGAACTTTATTTGACACATTTGGCAGTACAGCGGGTTCAGTCTTATCTGCTGGGCGTGTACTCCAGGTATCTCTTGTCACGTAACTGTCTATACCATGACATGTTGTTTGTGACTGTCTATACCATGACATGTTGTTTGTGATAACATTATTTGACGACAGACTGTTTATTGTATCATTGGTTGTTCTGATAAGTAATCGAACAATAGGAAACGTTATACTATATACTATCCGGACAGTATCGCTCAAATAGTGTACACATTATATAACTAAATGTAAATATTTCATGACAAAATGCACATTGTTTTTGAACTGATAAGAATTCTTACAATGTGCGTTATTTCTTTGTACCCGAAACACAAATGACGGTGTATTTAAAATTGTTATGTTCATACGTTTTTTTTGTATCATTTTTGTAGATACTTTAAATAATAAAAAATCCAGATTATGTTTGAAATAAGCCGCTTATGTTTGAGTTTGTTTTGGTGGTAGACCTATTGTACTTTAAGGGAAACCCTCGACATTTCCTAGAGATTATGATCTTGATCATGAGGCAGCAGTATCCTTCTTCTCGCAGATATACTGAAACAATCAGATATTCTCGCGAGATTTATATTTCGCGCGTTTGTTATTCTGTACAGTAGTTTCAAAATTAAACGTGAACGGATAGCAAACATCGAGTCGTCTGTCAGGTAAACTATGCATATCTATGTTTAGCTATGTATATATGGGTTAACGGTAAAATCCGCTATTCTTTCGAATGAGATAGGTCCGTCATTAGTATTTCTTATTGAATCGACTAACGTTATAGTAGTTCGTGAGATTTAATGTTAGCAATATACAAACACTAGAAAGAATTAAGAATTATATCATGTGTTTTGCGTCTGTTGTTTCATTATACGCATGCAAAACATCAATTCGTGATAACATAGCGAACATTAATATATCGCGAAATTGCCTGATTTTATAGTTTAAAGAAAATCTCTTATCACGATTTGTAAGTGCAGATTTTAACACAAACTAGTATATCTTTAACATCTACACCTTTGTCAAAACGTCTTTTATTTCTTATTTAAGACGATGCAAATTTTGATCCTAACGTATTAAGTACAAACGGTTCTAACATTGGAAGTATAAACATTCAACAAAAATGTCAATTTAAGCCGAACTATCGATTTGGAGCCAATTTCAAGAAAAATATATGATACGTTATCTACTATCATTGCTATTATTATAACTGTCGATAGGGGATTTCTATACAATATTATTATAATTATATTTATTTGTCATTTTAATCTGATAGCATCATGTCGTATCGTGTAAAACACAATGTCAGGCCATAAAAGGTAGATTATTCCTGGCCCCGATCTCCCGAAATATCTCAAGTAGAAATCTCATCTCAAATTGAGATTTTCCAAATTCAGAGTATGTGATACTCTTCGAATGACGTCATCATAATGTATTCATAATAATACCAGTCAACATAATAAATAAAGTATTCTTACAATTTACATAACGATCAAAGGCGCTATTGGCGAAAACTACCGGACATCCTTTAACGTTCGTTAATTAAGTAACGGCTTTTCTCGGCATTTAAACACCACACTACGGTACACATGTTGCAACGTTGAATATATATACTTAGTGCATCTAGAAACGCAACACTGGGGTTACTGCCAACATATTTCAAACTATTTTATGATTGACAACCAAACTGCATTTACTGGATGATATTATTTTCCATAAACAATACACCTGTAACCTTTATTCATATCGTGCTACCATTTCAATTGAACAGTGCTAGTGTATATAGTGCAGCTAAAAAGTAGCGAAACACAAATGTGTAAAATTATAATTTCTTCAGAATCGTTGTTCTATGTGAATAGGTCAAATATTGATTAATTATTGATTGATAACATACGCATGACGTATAACAAATTGTTTAGCAATGTATGAATCAGATGTGAACTTTGCCTGGAGATGGTACATGCGGAGTTACTGGTCCTGTCGGAGAGTTGTTTCACATAGGTGACCTGGACATAGATGGTTGTAAACGGTCCCACGGTGCTGGTTGTGTGTCTCTAGATGAGACATTGTCGGTACATGACAATTAAAACACGTGCAACCTCCCATTAGGCGTCGCCGTCATAGGCATCCGAATCGCCTAATTCCGCGCATGTTTGGACAATCCTGGCAGTTTTACTCACAGGTGACAGTATCAGTGTTTGGAAAAGAAAAAGAACAAATCCGTCACTGAGCTAATACATTACATGGACCGTATATATATCGATTGTCTATCTAACTCCCTGTACACTATAAGGTATAAAGCGTAGTATATGTTTATGTCCAAAGATTGTGGAACATTGCATCTTACAATAGACTTGGTTCCTAACAATTATTACGATACTGTGAGCGCAGCGGGTAACCAGTGCATAAATAAAATGACCTTGAGCGAAGTTAAATAACGAAAGTAAACACTGTTTTGCTGTTTCGCAGTTATAAGATACAATTGAACGAGATTTTCGGTAAGAATTAATACCTTATAGTTTATTTGAATGACTTGTATAGCAATTTTTCTTCAGCGCCCGTATTTTATGTTGAAACAACGAGATGAAATGTTCCACAATCTTTGGCATATAGACATATAGTACGCTTTATACCTTGATAATGTTAGTATATTAGTTCAGTACGGACATTTTTATATATTTTTTATTATTTTATTTAATCGTTTGCGGACCAAACACTGGTACTGCCACCTGTGGTTTTACTCCGAAGCCTAGCACTTTTCTATTGTGATTTTCTTTCCATTACCAATCCTAACAAAGGATTCGATGATATTTACACCAAATTTCATCATGCGTAAATGGTGCACGTGGAATTCGTGCGTTTTGTGATTTTCTTGACGCAGGAGATTTATGTTACCCGATAGATAAAAAGTTTTTATGAGATTATACAATGTTATTACACAAAATTTAAAAAGGTATATCCAATGGAAGTAAGAAAACATCAAGGATGAAAACGTTGCGTTTCTAGATGTACTGAGTATAGTTTCATGCGTTAGTCACGCAATAGATTTTTTTGTTTTTATATTTAATAAACCGACGTTATGCGATTTTTTTCTTCTAGATAAATGAGTCCAGATTCGTATATCAATGTATTAGGTAGGTCAAGCCAAAACAAATGCAATTTTAAGAGAACATTTTAATAATTTCTGCAATTTACCCACTGTAGTTGAGTCCGTTTAATACCGTCTGTCGTCAGTATAGTGCATCAAACATGATTATTTCTGTGAGCAATAGAAGCCCACATGTCCAACTCTACCTAGGTGTAAATTGGTTCTTGTGATGGCAGTGTCTAGTCCTTGGCGCCGCAGATTGATGTTGGATGCCACATCCACACTGCGGTATAACGTACACCGGATATTGCTAGCAAGATGAGTAATATTATCAATTTTCGCGACATTCTAGTGTTGACAAGGGTAAGTTCAGAGATGATTTTTAGTTTTTCTGAGTGTGTTTAATGTACATTTTATACAAAACTATATCCTCTATATATTTTCCTAGCCTGTGAAACCGGTAAATTGCCAGGAATCTCTTAAAAGGGTGATTTAAAGACCAAACTCGTGTCGTTACTCACGCAGAAAGTAAGCTCGATCTGTCAAAATTAGATGTTTTTGTTTATATTTTTCGTTAAATTACTCAACTTAAATCGAGCGAATTGTCATTCTTGTTACTAAGATTATATTGCAAATGTAGTATCCGAAACTAATCGAAAATGACGGTGCATTGCGAGAATAAATGCAGGTGTTAGTGTACAGAGTATTGCTATATAGTTGTTCTCTGGTGTACGGAGTATTGCTGTATCGTATACAGAGTATTGCTTTTACTTGTAGTGACTATTTGTCACTCAAATTGAATAAATACACGTATAATCAGTGTTATTTTGTAAAAATAACTTATATTATATACATGTGTACCTATTCAGATTGGATTGTATTGACTACATGAAGCAATTAATGTAACAAGCTAATCCTAGCTCCAAATCCTCCCTAAATGTTATGGGAAACTTCTATTAGTAACTGTGTATTTCAAATACAGTAAAGGGTCATAAATAAACCTTGGTGTGTATATATGAATGTGAATGCCCTTATTTGCCATTTGACTATAAGCATGACTCTCAAAGAATTGCATATATCCAAGCTAAATATCACATTTGTACTACTCACAAGAACACTTTATGCATAAAATTCAGCATTCTAATCGCATTCAACTGCCTGACGGATTGAACTATTTTAACATAACCATTTAAGAATATTCTTAGTATATCATATAACTCTTAAGACATGACCTTAATGGTTTGCAGACGTAATAATACGATAAAACTGTCCATTTACATACTTTATTTACTCATTTTATTAAGCAATACTCTGTACACCAAACAGCAATACTCTGTACACACCCGTGTATCTGTTTTGGGGTGTATCTTAGTTGTTTTTCGAACAATATTTATGAGATTTGGTCACAACATTTTGGGGTTGAATATAAACAAAATGGCCAGTTCAAAAAATCTACATTTTGGTAATACAGCCGTTTCAGAAGCTTGTAAAGTACTGCTGTCAATATTTGCGAGTGAGTAACGGCGTAATACTGGTTTATTTTAACCTTTCTTTGAATATCTGATATACGATAGTGTGCTATAAAGTATCCAAAATGTCCGAAGAAGTTAAAACTCAATTGGGATATGCATACGAAGTCAGTAATTTGGAAAATTGTGTCTCTAAACTCACCCTGGTCTCCATTTCATGTCCTTAAAATTGATGATATTACTCACTTTGCAAGCAATATCCGGTGTACGTTATACCGCAGTGATCCACAGCGGAGAGACTCGAGTGTAGGTTTGATTAGTTAGCCCAATGACAAGGTGAACTAAAAAATGTCAAAGGGTGGTTGAGTGGCTGGTCTGTGCTATTGGTGAGGCCATCAACATCGATTTGTGGCGGCCAGGAACAGACACTGCCCTCATAGATACCAATTTATTACGTATTATTTAATATCATATTCTATTCTCATGTAGCTATTATTGTATCGATTACATGCATGCATTTTAACTTTCCTTATTGACAGTGTACTCCATCTCATTTAAACTCACAAAAGTATTATAAAGAATTCAAATTTGATCGTAAGTTGAAGATTACTGTAAATAATTTGAAAAAATAGTATCCTGGCGTCTGGTTGTAAGGAATCAACAAATCAAGAACACAGGAAACTGTATCGTTTAAAACGACAAACAATTTTTTTTCTTTAAATTTCTGTATAAAATTATAAATTTTCAAAAGATTTTTTTCTTTCTTATTTTCGTTTTCAACGATACAATTACCTGTGATGAAGAACGTTTATTATAAAAATTATAACAACTTTACTTACATGGTTGTCGTTGAAAAAACTGCCGTGAATCGTCCTTTTCTACATATTCTTCCTCCTCGTTATTTGCACTTTGCGTTACATTCACATCTTTGAGCTCTGTTGACATTTTTTGCTCCTTTTCGACAGCTCTTCAAATTGAAGTTACTCCGTCGTGTCGTCTGTTTCGGCTACAAATGAATTAACAATGAATTATCGACAGAAATGTTTATCGTTGGTTTACGATGGAATAACGGTGGATTATTCCCCAATAATTTCATTGCCGATAATTCACTCGAACGGACTACTTTTAAAACAAATTTGCCCAACGCCACAAAAGAAAATGAAGCATTTTCACTTGTTCTCTGAATCTTTAACAAATAATTCAACTCATGAGCAGCTGATTTATATTTTCACTTTTTTATATAACGCCACTCGTGAAAATATTGCGTCAGCTGCTCCATCAGTGAATTATCAAACGATCACAAACCAAACAAATATTCTCTAAATCAGAAAATCTAATCAATATAAGAACTAATGTTCTATTACTTCATGCTTACACATATAAAAACCGAAGCCGCAAAATGAAAACTAAAAAAGCCAACACTTTAAAAAAAACTCCAATAATTATGTATAATTTTGATATTTTAAGCGTTTGAGTTTACGATTATGATTTACTGACAATGAAACTAGATGTATAGCAATCGCCAACACGATCTCGGTATATATGTAACATCTAACCTTGAGATTAAAATGTTGGTTAAACTAGACGTTTGTGCGATTAAAATGTTCAATTGAAGCTACATTCTCTGGCGTTATTATAACGGACAAAAACCTTACATATTTTGATAAGCCTTTTACAATAAACTGTTCAATATCGAAATGGGCAACTTTACCCATTATGTGAACTCATTCTATTCATGGTTGAAATAAACATGCAAGCGTATTGGGGGCAATTACATTTTTTTTTTGATAATTCAACTGTTACCCGAGCAAGTAAAAACATAAATAGTGCAATTTATGTGAAAACCAGTTTTCGATCTTACATTTACATTGATTATAGTATGATTTATTCATTATCCGAACATCGCAAGCTCTCCCACAATCTTTAAAAAATTTGAAAGACCGATATTTTTGTTAATAGACGGCTCAAATTTACAGCTCAATTTATATTTAATAGACCATTACACACCAATAAATCGACAACTGAGATGTTAGTCAAATGTATCACGTTACAAACATTTTGACCAAATAAATAATGGACGATTTTAGGCCCCGATAATTTAATTGCTATATTATCATGATTTATTCAAGAAACGGACGTTTAGAAGGGTTTATAAATTGGTAAGTTGTAAGTATTTTCAAACAGTTTACAGTTTACAATACAACCTCTCGGTAGAGCGACAACCTCTGTACAACAGGCAATAGTAGTAGCCCCAAAACCATGTTACTCTTCATAGGTTGCAATGTACAATCCAACAAAATTTTAACCATTAGTCAGTAAATAAAGACCACCTTGAACAGAGACCACCTTGAACAGAGACCACCTTGAACAGAGACCACCTTGAACAGAGACCACCTTGAACAGAGACCACCTTGAACAGAGACCACCTTGAACAGAGACCACCTTGAACAGAGACCACCTTGAACAGAGACCACATTGAACAGAGACCACATTGAACAGAGACCACCTTGAACAGAGACCACCTTGAACAGAGACCACATTGAACAGAGACCACATTGAACAGAGACCACCTTGAACAGAGACCACCTTGAACAGAGACCACATTGAACAGAGACCACCTTGAACAGAGACCACCTTGAACAGAGACCACCTTGAACAGAGACCACCTTGAACAGAGACCACATTGAACAGAGACCACATTGAACAGAGACCACCTTGAACAGAGACCACATTGAACAGAGACCACCTTGAACAGAGACCACATTGAACAGAGACCACCTTGAACAGAGACCACATTGAACAGAGACCACATTGAACAGAGACCACATTGAACAGAGACCACCTTGAACAGAGACCACATTGAACAGAGACCACCTTGAACAGAGACCACCTTGAACAGAGACCACCTTGAACAGAGACCACCTTGAACAGAGACCACCTTGAACAGAGACCACCTTGAACAGAGACCACATTGAACAGAGACCACCTTGAACAGAGACCACCTTGAACAGAGACCACCTTGAACAGAGACCACCTTGAACAGAGACCACCTTGAACAGAGACCACCTTGAACAGAGACCACCTTGAACAGAGACCACATTGAACAGAGACCACATTGAACAGAGACCACCTTGAACAGAGACCACATTGAACAGAGACCACCTTGAACAGAGACCACATTGAACAGAGACCACCTTGAACAGAGACCACATTGAACAGAGACCACATTGAACAGAGACCACATTGAACAGAGACCACCTTGAACAGAGACCACATTGAACAGAGACCACCTTGAACAGAGACCACCTTGAACAGAGACCACCTTGAACAGAGACCACATTGAACAGAGACCACATTGAACAGAGACCACCTTGAACAGAGACCACCTTGAACAGAGACCACCTTGAACAGAGACCACCTTGAACAGAGACCACCTTGAACAGAGACCACATTGAACAGAGACCACCTTGAACAGAGACCACATTGAACAGAGACCACCTTGAACAGAGACCACCTTGAACAGAGACCACCTTGAACAGAGACCACATTGAACAGAGACCACATTGAACAGAGACCACCTTGAACAGAGACCACCTTGAACAGAGACCACATTGAACAGAGACCACCTTGAACAGAGACCACCTTGAACAGAGACCACATTGAACAGAGACCACATTGAACAGAGACCACATTGAACAGAGACCACCTTGAACAGAGACCACATTGAACAGAGACCACCTTGAACAGAGACCACCTTGAACAGAGACCACCTTGAACAGAGACCACCTTGAACAGAGACCACATTGAACAGAGACCACATTGAACAGAGACCACCTTGAACAGAGACCACATTGAACAGAGACCACCTTGAACAGAGACCACATTGAACAGAGACCACATTGAACAGAGACCACCTTGAACAGAGACCACATTGAACAGAGACCACATTGAACAGAGACCACATTGAACAGAGACCACCTTGAACAGAGACCACATTGAACAGAGACCACCTTGAACAGAGACCACCTTGAACAGAGACCACCTTGAACAGAGACCACATTGAACAGAGACCACCTTGAACAGAGACCACATTGAACAGAGACCACATTGAACAGAGACCACCTTGAACAGAGACCACCTTGAACAGAGACCACCTTGAACAGAGACCACCTTGAACAGAGACCACCTTGAACAGAGACCACCTTGAACAGAGACCACATTGAACAGAGACCACCTTGAACAGAGACCACATTGAACAGAGACCACATTGAACAGAGACCACCTTGAACAGAGACCACCTTGAACAGAGACCACCTTGAACAGAGACCACATTGAACAGAGACCACATTGAACAGAGACCACCTTGAACAGAGACCACATTGAACAGAGACCACCTTGAACAGAGACCACCTTGAACAGAGACCACCTTGAACAGAGACCACCTTGAACAGAGACCACATTGAACAGAGACCACCTTGAACAGAGACCACCTTGAACAGAGACCACCTTGAACAGAGACCACCTTGAACAGAGACCACCTTGAACAGAGACCACCTTGAACAGAGACCACATTGAACAGAGACCACCTTGAACAGAGACCACCTTGAACAGAGACCACCTTGAACAGAGACCACCTTGAACAGAGACCACCTTGAACAGAGACCACCTTGAACAGAGACCACCTTGAACAGAGACCACCTTGAACAGAGACCACCTTGAACAGAGACCACATTGAACAGAGACCACATTGAACAGAGACCACCTTGAACAGAGACCACATTGAACAGAGACCACCTTGAACAGAGACCACATTGAACAGAGACCACCTTGAACAGAGACCACATTGAACAGAGACCACATTGAACAGAGACCACATTGAACAGAGACCACCTTGAACAGAGACCACATTGAACAGAGACCACCTTGAACAGAGACCACCTTGAACAGAGACCACCTTGAACAGAGACCACATTGAACAGAGACCACATTGAACAGAGACCACCTTGAACAGAGACCACCTTGAACAGAGACCACCTTGAACAGAGACCACCTTGAACAGAGACCACCTTGAACAGAGACCACATTGAACAGAGACCACCTTGAACAGAGACCACATTGAACAGAGACCACCTTGAACAGAGACCACCTTGAACAGAGACCACCTTGAACAGAGACCACATTGAACAGAGACCACATTGAACAGAGACCACCTTGAACAGAGACCACCTTGAACAGAGACCACATTGAACAGAGACCACCTTGAACAGAGACCACCTTGAACAGAGACCACATTGAACAGAGACCACATTGAACAGAGACCACATTGAACAGAGACCACCTTGAACAGAGACCACATTGAACAGAGACCACCTTGAACAGAGACCACCTTGAACAGAGACCACCTTGAACAGAGACCACCTTGAACAGAGACCACATTGAACAGAGACCACATTGAACAGAGACCACCTTGAACAGAGACCACATTGAACAGAGACCACCTTGAACAGAGACCACATTGAACAGAGACCACATTGAACAGAGACCACATTGAACAGAGACCACCTTGAACAGAGACCACATTGAACAGAGACCACCTTGAACAGAGACCACATTGAACAGAGACCACCTTGAACAGAGACCACATTGAACAGAGACCACATTGAACAGAGACCACATTGAACAGAGACCACCTTGAACAGAGACCACATTGAACAGAGACCACATTGAACAGAGACCACCTTGAACAGAGACCACATTGAACAGAGACCACCTTGAACAGAGACCACCTTGAACAGAGACCACATTGAACAGAGACCACCTTGAACAGAGACCACCTTGAACAGAGACCACATTGAACAGAGACCACCTTGAACAGAGACCACCTTGAACAGAGACCACCTTGAACAGAGACCACCTTGAACAGAGACCACCTTGAACAGAGACCACATTGAACAGAGACCACATTGAACAGAGACCACATTGAACAGAGACCACCTTGAACAGAGACCACCTTGAACAGAGACCACCTTGAACAGAGACCACATTGAACAGAGACCACATTGAACAGAGACCACCTTGAACAGAGACCACATTGAACAGAGACCACCTTGAACAGAGACCACCTTGAACAGAGACCACATTGAACAGAGACCACCTTGAACAGAGACCACCTTGAACAGAGACCACCTTGAACAGAGACCACTAAAACGAATTATATCGGCAAAGGCAACTAGTGTAACCCCAAATAAAGGTGGTTTTATTTTTTCAAATTATAATTTAACTCACTAGTATTGTTCATACTCATATTTAATAACGTTTCGGCATTCAGCCTTTATCAAAAAACACATTTTAAAAACTTATTTTACATATTTGCTGGCATTGTTGTTGGCCATTTTAAAATAATGGCCCAAAACAGGAAGTGACGTCATGACGTCACAAATAAACAGGAAAAATGGCCAACAACAATGCCAGCAAATATGTAAAATAAGTTTTTAAAATGTGTTTTTTGATAAAGGCTGAATGCCGAAACGTTATTAAATATGAGTATGAACAATACTAGTGTGTTATATAACTATTCCCTATGGAATTAAATCAGAGATATAATTTAACTGTTAAGAGAGATCTTCTGACAAAAAAGACCACAATTTACTTTTCCCATGGTTGGTTTTAAAAGACAAGTTTATCTTTTTTACCCTGAGCATTTATTGCTCGCACATTGAGCTTTTTTCCCCTCACACAATGAGCGTTTATTGTTCGCACATTGAGCTTTTTTCCCCTCGCACAATGAGCATTTATTGTTCGCACATTGAGCATTTTCCCTTCACACAAGGAGCATTTTCCCCCTCGCACAATGAGCATTTTCCCCTCGCATAATGAGCATTTATTGCTCGCACAATGAGCATTTTCCCCTCACACATTGAGCATTTTCCCCTCGCACAATGAGCATTTTCCCCTCGCATAATGAGCATTTCCCCCTCGCACAATGAGCGTTTCCCCCTCACACATTGAGCATTTATTGCTCGCACAATGAGCATTTTCCCCTCGCACAGTGAGCATTTTTCCCTCGCACAATGAGCATTTCCCCTCGCACAGTGAGCATTTTTCCCTCGCACATTGAGCTTTTTTCCCCTCGCACAATGAGCATTTTCCCCTCGCACAATGAGCATTTCCCCTCGCACAGTGAGCATTTTTCCCTCGCACATTGAGCATTTTTCCCCTCGCACAATGAGCATTTTCCCCTCGCACAGTGAGCATTTTTCCCTCGCACATTGAGCTTTTTTCCCCTCGCACAATGAGCATTTTCCCCTCGCACAGTGAGCATTTTTCCCTCGCACAATGAGCATTTCCCCTCGCACAGTGAGCATTTTTCCCTCGCACATTGAGCTTTTTTCCCCTCGCACAATGAGCGTTTATTGTTCGCACAATGAGCTTTTTTCCCCTCGCACAATGAGCATTTATTGTTCGCACATTGAGCATTTTCCCTTCGCACAATGAGCATTTTCCCCCTCGCACAATGAGCATTTTCCCCTCGCACAATGAGCATTTATTGCTCACACAATGAACATTTTCCCCTTACACATTGAGCATTTTCCCCTCGCACAATGAGCATTTTCCCCTCGCATAATGAGCATTTCCCCTTCGCACAATGAGCTTTTCCCCCTCACACATTGAGCATTTATTGCTCGCACAATGAGCATTTTCCCCTCGCACAGTGAGCATTTTTCCCTCGCACAATGAGCATTTTCCCCTCGCACAGTGAGCATTTTTCCCTCGCACATTGAGCTTTTTTCCCCTCGCACAATGAGCATTTTCCCCTCGCACAATGAGCATTTCCCCTCGCACAATGAGCTTTTTCCCCCTCGCACAATGAGCTTTTTCCCCTCGCACATTGAGCTTTTTCCCCTCGCACAATGAGCTTTTTCCCCTCGCACAATGAGCTTTTCCCCCTCGCACAATGAGCATTTTCCCCTCGCACAATGAGCATTTCCCCCTCGCACAATGAGCATTTTTTTTTCCCTCGCACAATGAGCTTTTCCCCCTCGCACTCCCCTCGCAAAATGAGCTTTTTCCCCTCGCACATTGAGCTTTTTCCCCTCGCACATTGAGCTTTTTTCCCCCTCACACAATGAGCTTTTTCCCCTCGCACAATGAGCTTTTTCCCCCTCGCACAATGAGCTTTTTCCCCTCGCACAATGAGCTTTTTCCCCTCGCACAATGAGCTTTTTCCCCTCGCACAATGAGCTTTTTCCCCTCGCACAATGAGCTTTTTCCCCTCGCACAGTGAGCATTTTTGCTTCTGGTATGTACTCGCGATGGACATGCATGGACATGGGGTGGGGAACAATACTTATGACAAAGTTCGGGTCCGTATGAAACTGTGGACGACGGGGGTACTTATCTAGAAACATGTTTACAATGACCGATATACGGTCGTATAAAGAGTTTGTATCATACATCATTTTAATATTTATGTTTATGGCATGTGTATAGGGGATATATTGATACATTTAGCCATAAATAACACCAATAAACGGGTCATATCGCTGGCTTAGAATGAGAAGGTCGTAACTACAAAATCAATAGTTTTAGAAAAACAAGAAAAAATGTCTGACAATCACTCTTCACTTATGGTAAAACAAGCTTTTTCGACGTCAGTTTGGTCAACATGACAAGTTCCGATTTTCATGAAAATAGGCTCCTTAGAAGCGCCTTATGGTGTGGTTTTCAAATATGCATATGACCTTCTAAGTCAGCGATATATTTACGATTTGAAATAGCAAATTAAATTTTAATACAATTTTTTACCAGCTTGCCTGTATAGTGACTACATTAAATAGTAGATGGAGAATTTGATATCAATACTATGCACAATGTAGAATAGTGCCATGTAGAATAATGCCATGTAGAATAGTGCCATGTAGAATAGTGCCATGTAGAATAGCGCCATGTAGAATAATGCCATGTAGAATAGTGCCATGCAGAATAGTGCCATGTAGAATAGCGTCATGTAGAATAATGCCATGTAGAATAGCGCCATGTAGAATAGTGCCATGTAGAATAGTGCCATGTAGAATAGTGCCATGTAGAATAGCGCCATGTAGAAAAGTGCCATGTAGAATAGTGCCATGTAGAATAGCGCCATGTAGAATAGCGCCATGTAGAATAATGCCATGTAGAATAGTGCCATGTAGAATAGTGCCATGTAGAATAGTGCCATGTAGAATAGTGCCATGTAGAATAGTGTCATGTAGAATAGTGCCATGTAGAATAGCGCCATGTAGAATAGTGCCATGTAGAATAGTGCCATGTAGAATAGCGCCATGTAGAATAGCGCCATGTAGAAAAGTGCCATGTAGAATAGCGCCATGTAGAATAGTGCCATGTAGAATAGTGCCATGTAGAATAGTGCCATGTAGAATAATGCCATGTAGAATAGTGCCATGTAGAATAGTGCCATGTAGAATAGTGCCATGTAGAATAATGCCATGTAGAATAGCGCCATGTAGAATAGTGCCATGTAGAATAGTGCCATGTAGAATAATGCCATGTAGAATAGTGCCATGTAGAATAATGCCATGTAGAATAGTGCCATGTAGAATAATGCCATGTAGAATAGTGCCATGTAGAATAGCGCCATGTAGAATAATGCCATGTAGAATAGTGCCATGTAGAATAGTGCCATGTAGAATAGTGCCATGTAGAATAGTGCCATGTAGAATAGTGTCATGTAGAATAGTGCCATGTAGAATAGCGCCATGTAGAATAGTGCCATGTAGAATAGTGCCATGTAGAATAGCGCCATGTAGAATAGCGCCATGTAGAAAAGTGCCATGTAGAATAGCGCCATGTAGAATAGTGCCATGTAGAATAGTGCCATGTAGAATAGTGCCATGTAGAATAATGCCATGTAGAATAGTGCCATGTAGAATAGTGCCATGTAGAATAGTGCCATGTAGAATAATGCCATGTAGAATAGCGCCATGTAGAATAGTGCCATGTAGAATAGTGCCATGTAGAATAATGCCATGTAGAATAGTGCCATGTAGAATAATGCCATGTAGAATAATGCCATGTAGAATAGCGCCATGTAGAATAGTGCCATGTAGAATAGTGCCATGTAGAATAGTGCCATGTAGAATAGTGCCATGTAGAATAATGCCATGTAGAATAGTGCCATGTAGAATAGTGCCATGTAGAATAGTGCCATGTAGAATAATGCCATGTAGAATAGTGCCACTTTGAATTAAACATCTGTTGCTTTCACTAAAACAGCTTTATTGAAAAGCTTTTATTAAACTGGTCAATAGTTTCATAACAAAACGATTCATATATAATTGGTTAGCAAACAACTTGTATTAAATGAAACATTGTTGTAGTGAACTAATACATATAACAAATCATTTAATGGTAAAAATGTCAATATTTGATATTCACCTTTGTTGTAAAAAAAATCCGTTATACAAATAATTTAATACAATCCACTAAAGTGTACCTTAGCACAGTTTATATATTTTCCGCAAATATGATACTTACCGATTTATGAGCACCTTTGAAAATATGCGTTTAAGAATAGTTTGTAATTAGGTTGTTATTCTATTGGTAAATAGTTCATGTCTTTTTATATCGAGAAAAATGTAAACAACCCTCTAGTATTGTACAGTACCCCAAAAGTGACATTCGAAATTTTAACTTTACAATGTGATAATTTCCATTTCGTTATAACGAAATACTGTTTCGTAAAAAATGGAAATGTTATTTCGTAAAGTTCTAAAAGATAATGCAAATTCCTTCATAAAACTTTCGTAAAATTCACTGGTTATCCGCCCAAATAGACTCGTCTGAAAGTTCATGGCTCAGGGTTCAAAATTGAACTATAACTCATGTATGTAGCATATAAGCTATATAAGCATAGCTTACCTGCGGGACGACAGTACATTGACACCGTTCTCGATTGCCTTTGAAGGTACTATTGACAACTACTATCCGACCAACGGTTTTTGACAGTGACGTCATTTTGTAAACAATCTATAAATAAGCAGGGTATATCCCCAAAAGTTTGAGGATCATACTAAATAGAAGAATGTCCTTACCAATTGGTATATTTCAATCAATGTATGGTTCTGTGGATGTGTTTCTTGACTCTCATTCAGGCGTTCAAGTTCAAAGCTTGTGATAGCCATTAAACTATAAAACTTTTTTTCTTGTATTATATACGTGAAACCCTTGGGTGATTTGATAAGATACTTATTTTGAAATTAAAGTTTTTGCCTTATTGTTATCAAATTTAAACCCGTGGAATCCTTGTAATTAAAAACACGTGTAGGATAGCTGTTGGTCTCTCTTAATTCTTCAAAGACTCATTCATATAATTTTAAACTTGTTCTTGGTTATAAATTAAGCCATTTGAAGGTGAGTGAAATGACAAAGGTACGACATATACACATGACTGTATGCGATTGCAAATAAATAAATAAAAAAGCGTAAAAAGTTCTATTGACAGGGGTTCAAACTCGGCATGTTTTAATTACTTAAACTGCACCGTTATCCTATCGGCGACGATTTCATGCAGATATACAGGTAAAGAAATATACTGATAATCCAAATTTTGCAGAAGATATATAAAGTAAACACTTTATTGTAAACATGTAACATGGCGTCACTGTCATGTATCCCTGGTCAGACTTTACGGTCAATGTTGGTTGTAAATATCATATGATCCTGGGCGCACTACTAGTATATCCTATAAATAAAACAATTTATGATGAAACTGTAAGTGAGTTAGTCTGGGACGTCATACCTGGGACACCATAGTATAGGCTTATTATAATCTTTGTACGATATTTATGATGTATAATCGATGATAAGATGGCTATCAGTTACCTACATGTTTGTTATAATAATCTACATGGTATCATGTTCCCTACAATAAGGACATACCAAATGCTTTTTATGTTTAACGTTGTCGTGCGCCTAGGGTTTAACGTGAATTTTCGAAATAAAAAAACCCAATAAATTTCTCGATTTTCATGCTCGATAATTACTTTGCTAAGTTGTGTTTCATTTTAGTTTTCAAACTAACCTTAATAATTATTATTATTATCATTATTACATCGATTTAGGGAGAGCAAAAGTTTATTTTACCTGCTCACTTCTATTCACCAAGTAAATTTAAATTACGGTACGTATTGAAAAGATTATCCTTTTTCCAATATCCTTATGTTGTTATACCTGATTTACCAGTTTACTTTAGGTGGCACATGTCTCAATACCGGCTAAACCGGTCCATGTTTATAAACATCACATTATCCTCGGCGCACTATAGCTATAGTTCGATTTCGAGCATTGAGCCGTGACTGCACTTTTAAAGTTTAATCCATTCGCCGATAAAGATTGGCGTGGGATTGACTATTCAGATATGTATAACACACATTATTAAGTAGCATATCTTTAAATCATGATTATTAAAATTATGTTTACTTTATATAATTATCGTCTGCAAACATGTGGATTATCAGTTTTATCTGCATGAAATTGTGGCCGAGAGGATAACGCTATAGTATTAGTTTTTTACAATCGCATACAAAGTATGTGCACAGAATGCTGTTTGAGTAAAATAACAACAACTTCACTCACCTTCAAATGGTTTTATTTAATAGCCAAGAACAAGTTTTAAATTATATATATGTAGTAGGGTGAATTAAGAGAATCCAAAAGATACCCTTAACGTGTTTTCAATTATACGAATTCCACGGGTTTAAATTTATCAACTATAAGGCAAAAACTTTATTTTCAAAATAAATATCTAATTAAATCAACCAATTATATAATAATACTGTATATTATACAAGAAAAAAATGTTGTAGTTTAATGGCTATCACAAGCTTTGAACTTAGATCACCTGAGAGAGAGTCAACAAACACATTCACAGAGCCATGCATTGCTTGAAATATATGAATTAGTAAAGACATACTTAATATGTAATATGATCCTCAATCTTTTTGGGGATATACCCTGCTTATTTATAGATTGTTTACAAAATGACGTAACTGTCAGAAATCGTTGGTCGAATAGTCGGTTTCATAAAGCCAGACCTGACGCTAAACATAAGAGAGATTTGGTATGGCCTACACTTACGTAATATGATCTCAACATTGTTAGACCCTGAGTGTGTATAAAATAAAAAAATTATTTTTACCATGTAATTATGGGAAGGTTTATTTAAAGGTGGAATGCGATATCTTTAGACTAAAGTACAAAAGATGCGTCATTTTACATCCCCATTGAGTATTGAATAACTCATAGTACAGTTGAAAATATGCTTTATTTCTCTCACATTGCCAACAACAAGGGGAAATTAAAATACCAAGACAATGCTTATAAGTCTCTATCAATTGACCAATTTGTTAAAACATTTTCCTACAACCTATTATTTTCTATTTTATTATAGGAGATACTGAGGTACTTAGGTACCTCACGGTGTTTCATTTCGACCTTTTCAGTCACGGTAATACTTCATCAAGACGAGCATCGATAAGACGAGCACACGGCTTAAGTCGAGGTAACTTCAAATTTCCGTCGAATTTGCACCATATTGTATATGAATTTATTGCAATCATCATGATATTCGGATATGTCGAGCACCATAGTTTTCTCGAGAATTTTGCATTGTCCCGATGAGTCCTCGAGATAACGAAGTTTAACTGTAGTTCACCTGACTTTCTTGCACCACGTTTTTTTTTTGTTTTCTTCGACAAGTTATTTGCAACGGATACTCCATGTCACGTTGTGATTAACGACTATAAACATCTAACTATTGCTAAACTTATAACCTCTCAAGCTACAAGCGTATTTGAGTTGGTAGCACACAGAGTAGGTGGCAATCAGGATAGGTGGCACACAGAGTAGGAGGCACACAGAGTTAGTGGCACACAGAGTTGGTGGCACACAGAGTAGGTGGCACACAGAGTAGGTGGCACACAGAGTTGGTGGCACACAGAGTTGGTGGCAATCAAAGTAAGAGGCAAACAGAGTAGGCGGCACACAGAGTAGGTGGCACACAGAGTAGGTGACACACAGAGGGTGGCACACAGAGTAGGTGGCACACAGAGTAGGTGGCACACAGAGTAGGTGGCACACAGAGTAGGTGGCACACAGAGTAGGTGGCACACAGAGTAGGTGGCACACAGAGTATGTGGCACACAGAGTAGGAGGCACACAGAGTAGGTGACACACAGAGTAGGTGGCACACAGAGTAGGTCAGAGTAAGTGGCACACAGAGTAGGTCAGAGTAAGTGGCACACAGAGTAGATGGCACACAGAGTAGGTGGCACACAGAGGGTGGCACACAGAGTAGGTGGCACACAGAGTAGGTGGCACACAGAGTAGGTCAGAGTAAGTGGCACACAGAGTAGGTCAGAGTAAGTGGCACACAGAGTAGGTCAGAGTAAGTGGCACACAGAGTAGATGGCACACAGAGTAGGTGGCACACAGAGGGTGGCACACAGAGTAGGTGGCACACAGAGTAGGTGGCACACAGAGTAGGTCAGAGTAAGTGGCACACAGAGTAGGTCAGAGTAAGTGGCACACAGAGTAGGTCAGAGTAAGTGGCACACAGAGTAGATGGCACACAGAGTAGGTGGCACACAGAGGGTGGCACACAGAGTAGGTGGCACACAGAGTAGGTGGCACACAGAGTAGGTCAGAGTAAGTGGCACACAGAGTAGGTCAGAGTAAGTGGCACACAGAGTAGGTCAGAGTAAGTGGCACACTGAGTAGGTGGCACACAGAGGGTGGCACACAGAGTAGGTGGCACACAGAGTAGGTCAGAGTAGGTGGCACACTGAGTAGGTGGCACACAGAGGGTGGCACACAGAGTAGGTGGCACACAGAGTAGGTGGCACACAGAGTAGGTGGCACACAGAGTAGGTGGCACACAGAGTAGGTGGCACACAGAGTAAGTGGCACACAGAGTAGGTGGCACACAGAGTAGGTGGCACACAGAGTAGGTGGCACACATAGTTGGTGGCACACAGAGTAGGTGGCACACAGAGGGTGGCACACAGAGGGTGGCACACAAAGTAGGTGGCACACAGAGTAGGTGGCACACAGAGTAAGTGGCACACAGAGTAGGTCAGAGTAGGTGGCACACTGAGTAGGTGGCACACAGAGGGTGGCACACAGAGTAGGTGGCACACAGAGTAGGTGGCACACAGAGTAGGTGGCACACAGAGTAGGTGGCACACAGAGGGTGGCACACAGAGTAGGTGGCACACAGAGTAGGTGGCACACAGAGTAGGTGGCACACAGAGTAGGTGGCACACATAGTTGGTGGCACACAGAGTAGGTGGCACACAGAGGGTGGCACACAGAGGGTGGCACACAAAGTAGGTGGCACACAGAGTAGGTGGCACACAGAGTAGGAGGCACACAGAGTAGGTCAGAGTAAGTGGCACACAGAGTAGGTCAGAGTAAGTGGCACACAGAGTAGGTCAGAGTAGGTGGCACACAGAGTAGGTGGCACACAGAGTAGGTGACACACAGAGGGTGGCACACAGAGTAGGTGGCACACAGAGTAGGTCAGAGTAAGTGGCACACAGAGTAGGTCAGAGTAAGTGGCACACAGAGTAGATGGCACACAGAGTAGGTGGCACACAGAGGGTGGCACACAGAGTAGGTGGCACACAGAGTAGGTGGCACACAGAGTAGGTCAGAGTAAGTGGCACACAGAGTAGGTCAGAGTAAGTGGCACACAGAGTAGGTCAGAGTAGGTGGCACACAGAGGGTGGCACACAGAGTAGGTGGCACACAGAGTAGGTGGCACACAGAGTAGGTGGCACACAGAGAGTGGCACACAGAGGGTGGCACACAGAGTAGGTGGCACACAGAGTAGGTGGCACACAGAGTAGGTGGCACACATAGTAGGTGGCACAAAGAGGGTGGCACACAGAGTAGGTGGCACACATAGTAGGTGGCACAAAGAGGGTGGCACACAGAGTAGGTGGCACACAGAGGGTGGCACACAGAGTAGGTTGCACACAGAGTAGGTGGCACACAGAGTAGGTGGCACACAGAGGGTGGCACACAGAGTAGGTGGCACACAGAGTAGGTGGCACACAGAGTAGGTGGCACACAGAGTAGGTGGCACACAGAGTAGGAGGCACACAGAGTAGGTGGCACACAGAGTTATTGACACACAGAGTAGGTGGCACACAGAGGGTGGCACACAGAGTAGGTTGCACACAGAGTAGGTGGCACACAGAGTAGGTGGCACACAGAGGGTGGCACACAGAGTAGGTGGCACACAGAGTAGGTGGCACACAGAGTAGGTGGCACACAGAGTAGGTGGCACACAGAGTAGGTGGCACACAGAGTAGGTGGCACACAGAGGGTGGAACACAGAGTAAGTGGCACACTGAGTAGGTGGCACACAGAGTAGGTGGCACACAGAGTAGGTGGCACACAGAGTAGGTGGCACACAGAGGGTGGCACACAGAGTAGGTGGCACACAGAGTAGGTGGCACACAGAGTAGGTGGCACACAGAGTAGGTGGCACACAGAGTAGGTGGCACACAGAGGGTGGCACACAGAGTAGGTGGCACACAGAGTAGGTGACACACAGAGTAGGAGGCACACAGAGTAGGTGGCACACAGAGTAGGTGGCACACAGAGTAGGAGGCACACAGAGTAGGTGGCACACAGAGTAGGTGGCACACAGAGTAGGTGGCACACAGAGTAGGTGGCAATCAGGATAGGTGGCACACAGAGTAGGAGGCACACAGAGTAGGTGGCACACAGAGTAGGTGGCACACAGAGTAGGTGGCACACAGAGTAGGTGGCACACAGAGCAGATGGCACACAGAGTAGGTCAGAGTAAGTGGCACACAGAGTAGGAGGCACACAGAGTAGGAGGCACACAGAGTAGGTGGCACACAGAGGGTGGCACACAGAGTAGGTGGCACACAGAGTAGGAGGCACACAGAGTAGGTGGCACACAGAGTAGGTGACACACAGAGTAGGTGACACACAGAGTAGGTGGCACACAGAGTAGGAGGCACACAGAGTAGGTGACACACAGAGTTGTTGGCACACAGAGTAGGAGGCACACAGAGTAGGTGACACACAGAGTAGGTGGCACACAGAGTAGGTGGCACACAGAGTAGGTGGCACACAGAGGGTGGCACACAGAGTAGGTGACACACAGAGTTGGTGGCACACAGAGTAGGTGGCACACAGAGTTGGTGGCACACAGAGTAGGAGGCACACAGAGTAAGTGGCACACTGAGTAGGTGGCACACAGAGTAGGAGGCACACAGAGTTGGTGGCACACAGAGTAGGAGGCACACAGAGTAGGTGGCACACAGAGTAGGTGGCACACAGAGTAGGTGGCACACAGAGTAGGTGGCACACAGAGTAGGTGGCACACAGAGGGTGGAACACAGAGTAGGTGGCACACAGAGTAGGTGGCACACAGAGTATGTGTAACTCAACAGAAACATACCAAATGTACTCATACGAAACGCACAGACACAAAAACTCTACACATACACAGCTGATAGCAATGGTTTTGAATGATATTTTTATCACCGTTAGTGCAATGGGAGTCGAACCTGACTCGTTTGGCCTCGACTGGGCAGTATTATTGATGGTTTGGCTGTGAACAAACTGGGGGGCACTATAGTAGGTGGTGTCACACCGGTGAATTTTCTGTCATTCAAATTAGTGCAAAATGACCCGAATTAGCATCTCTCCATCCGTTTCACTGACATTTCGGGTGATTTTCTGTGGCCGTTTCCATAAAAAGCATTCCCTGTCAGCCAAAATAAGCTGGAGAAAATGGCATGTCGATAGTTTCGTTTTCGAGCTACTGCAGGGCTTCTGGAAGGACAACGCTATTTTCCATGCACCAAAAGCTGACTTGACCGAAGCACAAATACGTTGTCTGTCTTCAGCCAGGGAAAGATAATTAAAAAAACAATTAAGCACTCTTAAAAGTTAACATGCAAGTCATATTTGAGCTAGATTCATGTAATTTGGTCAACAATCAGCAGTTTCCACATTAAAACAGTACTTTAACAGACATATATCAAATTTTGGAAAGGGACTATTTAAGCATACTACGATCCGGAAGCACTTTCCACCGGTGTGCCACCAGGTGGTATCTGAAATAGTTTTGCTTTAAGTAAACTTGACTTTATATCCACGAAGCCATAAAAAAGTTCTATTCAGGTTGTTGTTAAAGTCAATTTGTGCGTGTTCCAAGAATTGTGGTCAGTTTCAGGACTTGTAGAATGTTGAAAGCTGATGCCGGTAGCAGTTACTTCTATATGGAACTCTATATTGTCCCACTATGTGTTGATAAACATACTACATGTATATTATAATAAGTCAAGGTCGTATTACTCAGTGTTTGAATGTGTCTAGAAAACTCTAATACCATCAGTTGGTCTTCAACACGCAGACAAATATTCCTTAAACCATTGTGAACCTGACCCTGGTTTAATTTTGTAATAGTGTATTTATATACATTATATTACCTGGTGCCCGTTGCCTAGGCAAAACGCTATCGAGCGCCTTTATCCAGTTCCCTCCTGTTTATTTAAAGAGGGCATGGATTACCTCCCGTGGAAAGTGCTTCGTGGCGCTTCGCTTAGGCAACGTACACCAGGATATTTCTGTCCCATTTTATCCGTATATTTCAGACCGGCAAACATTATCAATAACTGATAACTAGCAGAACAATTAATTTATTGACATTTGTCAATCTATCAAATACATGAGATCTATTGTCATTTGTGAGGTTTAAATTGATACGTTTAATAATATATTTATACTGACAACCTGTTGAAATCTGGAATGATTATAGCTGGATATATCCATGTTGACAGTGGCGTATTAACCTCATACCGACAGTACGATAAAATACCATACATACGAGTAGACGGTAAACTTTGTCAAAATATTGTTTATATAAATATATAGCTTGGCCAATTTGACACGAGCCTGACCTTTTGATTAAGCATAATTTAACAGTCGATACACTGCCTACGTTTACAGCACCGGTTATATGTTTTCATAATCGGGGAGTATCACGAAGTTGTAATACAAACACACATTTGAAATACCGATATCGCACGATTTGCTTGCGGAAATTGATATATTCAAAGCAAGAACCTTGTAGTATATTCTTACATAAAGGTCAGGCTCAGGTCAAAATAGCCAAGTGTATACATTTGTTTATTCTCTATTTGTGCCTTATTGCGGTCGTAAAGGTTTGCCCGTACACATATTCAATGTTGTGATGTCAGTTGCTACCATTGCTGAGGCGGTGCTATGTTTGTACGGCATGTTTCTCTCATGCTGCGGTAGCTGGGTAGTCTAATGCTTTCAGACCACGCATAACTTTCCAGTCGATGGCGTCATACTGTTTATTTGTTCAAATCACACTGCGTATTCATTTCGAAACAGCATTGTCATGCCATATGCGGCCGTCACTGTTATGTCAAATGTGACCGTCACTACCACCTGCTGTTAGTACTGGGCATTCATTTATACCAGAATTGTATTGTTTTATATACGCAAGATGTTAATAACAAAAAAATACATTATTAAAAACAAAAAATACCGATGCTCTAAAAACCTTCACGACCATTTACCGGAAAACTTTATTTTTAAGGGAATAAACTTTGTCTGTCGCATTTTACGTTGGTTAGAGTTACCTCGCTTATGTACTGTGTGAAAAAAGCGTACACGTATTGTCGATAAAACGAATGAAATGGTTAATTGTTGGGTAGCTATTGTGGTATGTTCGCAACGCTGTTCCGTTTGTTCACAGGACATTACAATTCAAAAATAAACTAGGTCCTTCTTTATATATTGCGTGTAAGTGATTTATTTTAAGTGATCTATTTTAAATTGCAAGGTCCTGTGATTAGAGATGAAGTGGTGGATCGGATACTCTTTGTGGTGATTTGATGGTCATTGTGGTGATTTTATTATCGTTGTGGTGATTTTATAATCGTTGTGATGATTTTATAATCGTTGTGGTGATTTGATGGTCCTTGTGGTGGTTTGATGGTCCTTGTGGTGATTTGATGGTCCTTGTGGTGGTTTGATGGTCCTTGTGGTGGTTTTATAATCGTTGTGGTGATTTGATGATCGTTGTGGTGATTTGGTCATCATTGTGTTCATATTATGGTGGTTGCGGTGATTTGATGGTCATTGTGGTAATGGTACTAGACGTTATCCTTGTCCTAGTTGAGGTTTACCTGGTTAAGTAGAGCCCCGCCTACTGTGTTGAATAGATCCCTACTTTTAGGTTTAGTAGGGTCCCATCTACTGGGTTACGTAGAGGCCCGTCTACTGGGTTAAGTAGAGCCCCGTCTACTGTTTTCAATAGATCCCTACTACTAGGTTTAGTAGGGCCCCGTCTACTGGGTTAAGTAGAGGCCCGTCTACTGGGTTAAGTAGAACCCCGTCTACTGGGTTAAGTAGAGCCCCGCCTACTGGGTTTAGTAGGTCATACCTGTATATATTATGTACATTATACACTGTTTTAACCATGTATTAGTCATGATTGTACAGCACTTTTGAACGTGTGTATACATGAAAAAGGGCTATATAAATATGGTATAATAATAATAATAATTTGATGGTCATTGTGGTTATTTGGTGATCATTGTGGTCATTTGATGTTCATTATGGTGATTTGATGGTTGGTTGTGGCGATTTGATAGTCATTGTGGTGATTTAATATTCATAGTGGTAATTTGATGGTTCATGGTGGTGATTTGATGATCATTGTGGTAATTTGATTGTTATTGTGGTGATTTGATGATCGTTGTGGTGATTTGATGGTCATTGTGGAGATTTGATGATCATTGTGGAGATTTGATGATTTGTTGTGGTAATTTGATGACTATTGTGGTGATTTGATGGTCATGGTGGTGATTTGATGACCATTGTGGTGATTTGATGGTTCGTTGTGGTGATTTAGTGATCATTGTGGTGATTTGATTGTCATTGTGGTGATTTCATGGTTCGTTGTAGTGATTTTATGATCGTTGTGCTGTTTTATGATCGTTGTGACCAAGTGTTAAAAAGCTTCTAAGCTATATTAGACACATATCGTTTTCACAAGCGATTATGGGCAGATGAGGAATGGTCATCAAAAAGATAATAAATTCGACACGGGCATTTCTCAACAGCTATAGATGATTCAATCAGTATCACTAATGAGGGAACCATCTCATTTAAAGAATAGCGGGGTTTATCGTTAACTCAGGTATACAAAGTTAAACCTAGATACACATCGTTTACCCCATGACAGACGACTCGTTTAATATTGAAACTACTGTAGAAGGGCATATAGGAACATCACGAAGAACAAGAACAAGAAATTAAACGAACGGCGCACTAGAAACGAAACATTAATCCCTCCCCTAATTGCGACAGGAAAGTCTATGTCTGTAACGGGAGCAATATCACGGTACAAACACAAGAGGGGAATTATTAAGCTTACAGAGAATTCAGACGTTTAAAAATGAAAGGCTACCTCATTTCTCATTTACTGAGTTTGTCTTTTTTCAAAATACAAATACATATGTAAATTTTAACATCATTTTTGCAGTCAGATTTTATCTTTTTTGCGAACGTTACATTTCAAAATTAGTTGACATCTCCACGGAACATATACCATTTGTCATCTCCATGGAACATATACATATACCATTCGTCATCTCCATGGAACATATACCATTCGTCATCTCCACGGAACATGTACCATTTGTCATCTCCATGGAACATATACCATTCGTCATCTCCACGGAACATGTACCATTTGTCATCTCCATGGAACATATACCATTCGTCATCTTCACGGAACATATACATATACCATTTGTCATCTTCATGGAACATATACATATACCATTCGTCATCTCCATGGAACATATACCATTCGTCATCTCCATGGAACATATACCATTCGTCATCTCCACGGAACATGTACCATTTGTCATCTCCATGGAACATATACATATACCATTTGTCATCTTCACGGAACATATACATATACCATTCGTCATCTCCATGGAACATATACCATTCGTCATCTCCATGGAACATATACATATACCATTCGTCATCTCCATGGAACATATACCATTCGTCATCTCCATGGAACATATACATGTACCATTTGTCATCTCCATGGAACATATACATGTACCATTTGTCATCTCCATGGAACATATACCATTCGTCATCTCCATGGAACATATACATGTACCATTTGTCATCTCCATGGAACATATACCATTCGTCATCTTCACGGAACATATACCATTCGTCATCTCCACGGAACATATACATATACCATTCGACATCTCCATGGAACATATACATATACCATTCGTCATCTTCACGGAACATGTACCATTTGTCATCTCCACGGAACATATACCATTCGTCATCTCCACGGAACATATACATATACCATTTGTCATCTCCATGGAACATATACCATTCGTCATCTTCACGGAACATATACATATACCATTCGTCATCTCCATGGAACATATACTATTCGTCATCTCCATGGAACATATACCATTCGTCATCTCCACGGAACATATACCATTCGTCATCTCCATGGAACATATACCATTCGTCATCTCCATGGAACATATACCATTCGTCATCTCCACGAAACATATACCATTCGTCATCTCCATGGAACATATACCATTCGTCATCTCCATGGAACATATACCATTCGTCATCTCCATGGAACATATACCATTCGTCATCTCCATGGAACATATACCATTCGTCATCTCCACGAAACATATACCATTCGTCATCTCCACGGAACATATACCATTCGTCATCTCCACGGAACATATACATATACCATTCGTCATCTTCACGGAACATATACCATTCGTCATCTCCATGGAACATATACCATTCGTCATCTCCACGGAACATATACCATTCGTCATCTCCACGAAACATATACCATTCGTCATCTTCATGGAACATATACCATTTGTCATCTCCACGGAACATATACATGTACCATTCGTCATCTCCACGGAACATATACATGTACCATTCGTCATTTCCATGGAACATATACCATTCGTCATCTCCACGGAACATAAACCATTCGTCATCTTCATGGAACATATACCATTTGTCATCTCCACGGAACATATACATATACCATTCGTCATTTCCATGGAACATATACATGTACCATTCGTCATCTCCACGGAACATATACATGTACCATTCGTCATTTCCATGGAACATATACCATTCGTCATCTCCATGGAATATATACCATTCGTCATCTCCACGGAACATATACATGTACCATTCGTCATTTCCATGGAACATATACCATTCGTCATCTCAACGGAACATATACCATTCGTCATCTCCACGGAACATATACCATTCGTTATCTCCACGGAACATATACATGTACCATTCGTCATCTCCACGGAACATATACCATTCGTCATCTCCATGGAACATATAAATGTACCATTCGTCATCTCCACGGAACATATACCATTCGTCATCTCCACGGAACATATACCATTCGTCATCTTCACGGAACATATACCATTCGTCATCTCCACGGAACATATACCATTCGTCATCTCCACGGAACATATACCATTCGTCATCTCCACAGAGCATGTACCATTCGTCATCTCCACGGAATGTATACATGTACCATTCGTCATCTCCACGGAACATATACCATTCGTCATCTCCATGGAACATATACCATTCGTCATCTCCACGGAACATGTACCATTCGTCATCTCCACGGAACATGTACCATTCGTCATCTCCACGGAACATGTACCATTCGTCATCTCCACGGAACATATACCATTCGTCATCTCCACGGAACATATACATGTACCATTCGTCATCTCAACGGAACATATACCATTCGTCATCTCAACGGAACATATACCATTCGTCATCTCCACGGAACATATACATATACCATTCGTCATCTCCACGGAACATATACCATTCGTCATCTCCATGGAACATATACCATTTGTCATCTCCATGGAACATATACATATACCATTCGTCATCTCCACGGAACATATACCATTCGTCATCTCCATGTAACATATACCATTTGTCATCTCCATGTAACATATACCATTCGTCATCTCCATGTAACATATACATATACCATTCGTCATCTCCACGGAACATATACATATACCATTCGTCATCTCCATGGAACATATACCATTTGTCATCTCCATGGAACATATACATATACCATTCGTCATCTCCACGGAACATATACATATACCATTCGTCATCTCCATGTAACATATACATATACCATTCGTCATCTCCACGGAACATATACATATACCATTTGTCATCTCCATGTAACATAAACATATACCATTCGTCATCTCCACGGAACATATACATATACCATTTGTCATCTCCATGTAACATATACATATACCATTCGTCATCTCCACGGAACATATACATATACCATTCGTCATCTCCATGTAACATACACATATACCATTCGTCATCTCCACGGAACATATACCATTCGTCATCTCCACGGAACATGTACCATTTGTCATCTCCATGGAACATATACATATACCATTCGTCATCTCCATGTAACATATACATATACCATTTGTCATCTCCATGTAACATATACATATACCATTCGTCATCTCCACGGAACATATACATATACCATTCGTCATCTCCACGGAACATATACCATTCGTCATCTCCACGGAACATGTACCATTTGTCATCTCCATGGAATATATACATATACCATTCGTCATCTCCACGGAACATGTACCATTCGTCATCTCCACGGAACATGTACCATTCGTCATCTTCACGGAACATATACATGTACCATTCGTCATCTCCACGGAACATATACCATTCGTCATCTTCATGGAACATATACCATTTGTCATCTCCACGGAAAATATACATGTACCATTCATCATCTCCACGGAACATGTACCATTTGTCATCTCCATGGAACATATACATGTACCATTCGTCATCTCCACGGAACATATACCATTCGTCATCTCCACGGAACATATACCATTCGTCATCTCCACGGAACATATACATGTACCATTCGTCATCTCCATGGAACATATACAATTCGTCATCTCCACGGAACATATACAATTCGTCATCTCCACGGAACATATACCATTCGTCATCTCCACGGAACATATACATGTACCATTCGTCATCTCCATGGAACATATACCATTCGTCATCTCCATGGAACATATACCATTCGTCATCTCCATGGAACATATACATATACCATTCGTCATCTCCATGGAACATATACCATTCGTCATCTTCACGAAACATATACATGTACCGTTCGTCATCTCCACGGAACATATACCATTCGTCATCTTCACGGAACATATACCATTCGTCATCTCCACGGAACATATACCATTCGTCATCACCACGGAACATATACCATTCGTCATCTTCACGGAACATATACCATTCGTCATCTTCACGGAACATATACCATTCGTCATCTCCATGGAACATATACCATTCGTCATCTCCATGGAACATATACATGTACCATTCGTCATCTCCATGGAACATATACATGTACCATTCGTCATCTCCATGGAACATATACCATTCGTCATCTTCACGATACATATACCATTCGTCATCTCCACGGAACATATACCATTCGTCATCTTCACGGAACATATACCATTCGTCATCTTCATGGAACATATACATATACCATTCGTCATCTCCACGGAACATGTACCATTCGTCATCTCCACGGAACATATACCATTCGACATCTCCATGGAACATATACATATACCATTCGTCATCTCCATGGAACATATACCATTCGTCATCTCCATGGAACATATACCATTCGTCATCTCCATGGAACATATACCATTCGTCATCTCCACGGAACATATACCATTCGTCATCTCCATGAAACATTTACATGTACCATTCGTCATCTCCATGGAACATATACATGTACCATTCGTCATCTCCATGGAACATATACCATTCGTCATCTCCATGGAACATATACCATTCGTCATCTCCACGTAACATGTACCATTCGTCATCTCCACGGAACATGTACCATTTGTCATCTTCACGAAACATATACATTTACCATTCGTCATCTCCACGGAACATATACCATTTGTCATCTCCATGGAACATATACATGTACCATTCGTCATCTCCACGGAACATATACCATTCGTCATCTCCACGGAACATATACATGTACCATTCGTCATCTCCATGGAACATATACAATTCGTCATCTCCACGGAACATATACCATTCGTCATCTCCACGGAACATATACATGTACCATTCGTCATCTCCATGGAACATATACCATTCGTCATCTCCATGGAACATATACCATTCGTCATCTCCATGGAACATATACATATACCATTCGTCATCTCCATGGAACACATACCATTCGTCATCTTCACGAAACATATACATGTACCGTTCGTCATCTCCACGGAACATATACCATTCGTCATCTTCACGGAACATATACCATTCGTCATCTCCACGGAACATATACCATTCGTCATCACCACGGAACATATACCATTCGTCATCTTCACGGAACATATACCATTCGTCATCTTCACGGAACATATACCATTCGTCATCTCCATGGAACATATACCATTCGTCATCTCCATGGAACATATACATGTACCATTCGTCATCTCCATGGAACATATACATGTACCATTCGTCATCTCCATGGAACATATACCATTCGTCATCTTCACGAAACATATACCATTCGTCATCTCCACGGAACATATACCATTCGTCATCTTCACGGAACATATACCATTCGTCATCTCCATGGAACATATACATATACCATTCGTCATCTCCACGGAACATATACCATTCGTCATCTCCACGGAACATATACCATTCGACATCTCCATGGAACATATTCATATACCATTCGTCATCTCCATGGAACATATACCATTCGTCATCTCCATGGAACATATACCATTCGTCATCTCCATGGAACATATACCATTCGTCATCTCCACGGAACATATACCATTCGTCATCTCCATGAAACATATACATGTACCATTCGTCATCTCCATGGAACATATACATGTACCATTCGTCATCTCCATGAAACATATACATGTTCCATTCGTCATCTCCATGGAACATATACCATTCGTCATCTCCACGAAACATATACCATTCGTCATCTCCACGGAACATGTACCATTCGTCATCTTCACGGAACATATACCATTCGTCATCTCCATGGAACATATACCATTCGTCATCTCCATGGAACATATATCATTCGTCATCTCCATGGAACATATATCATTCGTCATCTCCATGGAACATATACCATTCGTCATCTCCATGGAACATATACCATTCGTCATCTCCACGGATCATATACATATACCATTCGTCATCTCCACGGAACATATACCATTCGTCATCTCCACGGAACATATACCATTCGTTATCTCCACGGAACATATACCATTCGTCATCTCCACGGAACATGTACCATTCGTCATCTTCATGGAACATATACCATTCGTCATCTCCATGGAACATGTACCATTCATCATCTCCATGGAACATATACCATTCGTCATCTCCACGGAATATATACCATTCGTTATCTCCATGGAACATATACCATTCGTCATCTTCATGGAACATATACCATTCGTTATCTCCATGGAACATATACATATACCATTCATCATCTCCCCGGAACATATACCATTCGTTATCTCCATGGAACATATACCATTCGTCATCTCCACGGAACATATACCATTCGTTATCTCCATGGAACATATACATATACCATTCATCATCTCCCCGGAACATATACATGTACCATTCGTCATCTCCATGGAACATATACCATTCGTCATCTCCACGGAACATATACCATTCGTCATCTCCACGGAACATATACCATTCATCATCTCCATGGAACATGTACCATTCATCATCTCCATGGAACATATACCATTCATCATCTCCATGGAACATATACATATACCATTCATCATCTCCACGGAACATATATCATTCATCATCTCCACGGAACATATACCATTCGTCATCTCCATGGAACATATACCAGTCGTCATCTCCATGGAACATATACATATACCATTCGTCATCTCCATGGAACATATACCATTCATCATCTCCATGGAACATGTACCATTCATCATCTCCACGGAACATATACCATTCATCATCTCCATGGAACATATACCATTCATCATCTCCATGGAACATATACCATTCATCATCTCCATGGAACATATACCATTCGTCATCTCCACGGAACATATACCATTCATCATCTCCATGGAACATATACCATTCATCATCTCCATGGAACATATACCATTCGTCATCTCCACGGAACATATACCATTCATCATCTCCATGGAACATATACCATTCATCATCTCCATGGAACATATACCATTCATCATCTCCATGGAACATATACCATTCATCATCTCCACGGAACATATACCATTCATCATCTCCATGGAACATATACCATTCATCATCTCCATGGAACATATACCATTCGTCATCTCCATGGAACATATACAACATGCGATTCGTTATTGTTGATGCTTTCTAACGATATATACGAGTACATTGTATATCATAGACATATCATGTAGAGTGAACTTAATTAACGGCGACAATCGATCTTTACCTGATGGTTCGAGTTATGTGCGTTACGTCTGTACATAGCAGGAGGTTGAAGTTCTTGAAGTCATATTATTCACAACGTTAAGAATAAACAGCAAACATCACAATTGCTGCACTCTTCTAATGCATGTTTTCATGAAAAGTGACCTGGCACTTCAAGAACAAGCTTGCACACATATTAAAGTGGAATTTGAACCTATAATGCACTGCAGCATATACTCAAACGATTTAAACACGCACCACTATTGAAAATAATTAAATTTTGTCAAAATTCTTTTTTGCTAAAATTAATAGTTTACAGGGTTTGTTCAGTTCATAAAAAACTTGACCTAATCACAGAAAAACGAATGGTATTTCATTCGGAATACCCCACCCAAAGAACATTATTGATGTTGCATGTTTTGCACGTGTAGCTCGATCGAGACGACATCACGCATGGAATTTGACTTTAAACTGTACCGTGCTGGTTTACACATTGAAAAAATAACAAACACAATATTTGCTAAGGGTATTTTTATGCTGCGAATATCTCGAATATTTGCCTTCGCTTCCAATTGAAAAAGAGCCTCGGTGCTTTGGCATGGCGGTTCAGCTGCCACCACACAACGATTGTGGGATTATAACATCGATTCTAAGCGAATTGCTTAGTCAAAGACCGACCTGGATGAACCAGCTATAGATATTGAGCCCGAGCAAGGAGGCAATATAACACGGGCAGTGCCACTGTAATTGGTTGCGCATGACTGCACACAGTGTCAAGGGAATGCCGGGTGTCAACAATCAAGCCAAAAGTACATTATTGCATTTCCATAATTATTGCTTTCATAATTGTTAATAAAAAGTTAAATAAGTTTAGTACATTTTTAACGAGTTTTCTCCCGATAACAGCCTAATTATCCTACCTTTTGTCTTCAAGCTCCTCCATAGTGTTGGTTTGAGGTGCCATAGACGCACCACTGGACATATCTTGACAGTCTGATGCTCATAACCAAGATTTCAAGTTTAAATAAGGCTTGAAGCCATCATAGGTCACATAAGGAATATAATTTGACTGGACTCGGTCGTATGGTTTTAGCCAGACAGCCAAAGCCAGATAAGTTCAAGTTAAGCGTTGCTTGAATGGTGGGAAACATCACGTGGAACATTATTTCTATCCTATTACGTAATTGATATTATTCTTGAGGAGGAGATAACACATGCATGCATCAATATAGCGGACCCCTTTACTTGCTTTCATTGGGTCACTCTGTTACGTATATATCATAATGTATTTCAAAATCTTAATTATGGCATGAAAATCACACAACTCGTTGTGTATAGAATGAAAATTATTATTTAGAAATTAAATAACGGTAACTATAGATTGACGTTTTCCTCACTAAACCGATGTTTCATTTGTGGTTCTTTTTTAAAGCGTTAGAGTGTAATCTAGAATTTATATATCTACGAAAAAAAACATGTGAACCAAATGGCGGCTGACTTTTCCGCCATTAATTAACGTTAGGACAATGTTACCTTTTAAGTAGAACAAAGCAATTTTACAACTAGGCTATTAATCAATTTTTTGTAATTACACTTAAAGGGACTCAGCTCCGGTTGGTAAATTTATCAAAAAGTTCTCTTAAAATCGCATTTTTGGCTTGACCGACCTAATACATTTATATAAGAACCAGGACTTATTCATTTAGAAGAACAATAATCGCATAACATCGGTTTATCACACTTAAAACCCTTAAACACAATTGCGTGACTAACGAAATAAAATATATATTCAACGTTGTTCTATAGTGTAAGAATGTATAAATGCCGAAAAAACCGTCACCTAATTAACGGACTGTTAACTATGTTCGTAAGCTTTCATCAATAGCGCCTCTGATTGTAATGTGAGTGGTAAGTATACTTTAGTTTTCTATAAAACGTGTTTAATCATCGAAATGGAGTTTAGTCCAATAAACAAACAAAACAATCTTTGTCTTCAAAAATGGTGTTGCTGCTCAAAAAGTGTTATTACAGATTATTAAATAGGAAGATTGTCTCTGTTTACTCATTTTTTGGTGGGCAGTGTAAACATGCGGATAACATTGACTGTATAAACGTGTATACGTTTTATAGCCGACCCATGTCGCAAATAACGATGTTGCGTCATCAATGGGATGTATGCTATACTGTTTATAGCCGACCCATGTCACAAATAACGATGTTGCGTCATCAATGGGATGTATGGTATACTGTTTATAGACGACCAATTCCACATATAGCGATGTGGCGACATCAATGCGATGTATGGTATACTGTTTATAGCCGACCCATGTGACAATTAACGATTTGGCGACATCAATGGGATGTATGGTATACTGTTTATAGCAGACCCATGTCACAAATAGCGATGTGGCGACATCAATGGGATGTATGGTATACTGTTTATAGTCGATCCATTTCACAAATAACGATGTTGTGAATTCAATGTGATGAACGGTATACTTTTTATAGCAGACAATGGTTTGTACTTCAATTAAATTTACAATTCTTCTTTTATAATCATTTGGGAAATTATAAAAAAACAAACAAGTAACAGAATATTTGTTTCAAACAAATTTGATTTATTTGCTTCCACGAAATATATCTATCAACAGTTACACCGATAGGCAAGTTGTCAAATACGACATCGTGTTCAGTCATGTTATACCGATCTTTTGCTATAATTTAAAGGTTATATCTTATATATTCGTCATCTTATTAATTTGACGGTTAATGTTGTCATATGAAATTCGACGTAAAATATGACGTCACAAGATATCATTTGCAGTCACAAAATATTCCAATTATATATACAGCTATGGGAACCCGCAAGGAAACAAGAATTCTTAGGCAAAATAAGTATGAACCCTTCTGCATTGTATTCAATTGTTTTAAAATGACATAAATGGTTAACAGAAAGTCAGGGTGATGTACGATGCATGTTAATGGGTACAAAACCGACGTTCAACGAATGAGAGTTACGTTGGTTAGAATCGACCATCCTAGGTAATAGTGAAAAAAATCAATTTGTATAGATAGAAACGACACAATTCAGTACACATCGACAGAACGAGTGTGTTTGAATATTATAAGTATACAGCTGATTACGGGAAACGAAGAGCAACTGATTTATAGTGTTTAAGAGCTTCTTAAAAATATTTAGTCAAGAGGGCGACGTTGTACGTCATTTCTGAGCGTGCGCCGGGTATGCCTACCACGCATGCTTACAAATGCTATATTTATGTTATTTTTACACATATCCATATGACATTTGGTATACTTGTACAATATAAATAAATTTTATAGGGCCGATATATTCGTAGCTTTAAGTTAAAAGGTTGTTGAATAAGAGCAAAAGTCCACGAACTTTTGGATAACCCCACGTATGGTCAATAAATTATCATTGAGCATGCTTTTACATCACGCGGTATAACCGGATGCGTGGTCGGCCAAGTGATGCGTTACGGCCGAGGTAAATACTGATGACTGATAAGTAGTTGGGTTATATTTCTTACTATAACTTACTGATTTCGATATTTCTTTTGGATCTAGCCATTTGTGAATGCCCACGAAGGTTTAAATGTACTATTCACTCAGCCTCGCATGCTATCTTTGTGGAATAAATCTGATAGAGCCTGTTTATACACTACACGCAGAAAATAATGCTAAATTATCACATACATTGCCCGAAATTAAACACTTTGAGCTATTATCTAACTATTTAACCTCACAGATCTAACGAAAATTCATCTATGAACAATTCTGTAAAGTTACAACTCTGTCCGTGCCCTGAAACCAACGATTGATCCTTTTAAAGAGCCCCTAGTATGCGAAAAAATGATGACGTTAACAGCCGAGGAGATTTTGAGATGTTGACGTTTACGGCCGAGGATGAAAAATATGGATGACGTTTACGGCCGAGGAAATACTTACTAAAAACTGTCATTTTTCGCAGTTCCAATGGTTTTCTCACCAGTAAAGTATGGACTATTCGCCAGTGTACATTCCAATGAACATTTCTGTACCAGAAAATGTTGGATTACCTAAGTTATCTAAACATAGTGAATTAAAAATCAAAGATATTGAATTTGTACTCTTTAGCAGTCTCATGATCAATGTCAATATGATGACGTCACGATACAATTTCGTTACGTCATCTGTCTCGTTCTTGACTCTTTCCAAATAAATACTGAAAATTAAATGAAATTAAAAATTGCATAGTTATTCCAAAATACACCCTCAAATAGTGCACCCATGATAACGAGAAAGGCGGTGAACATTGAAAAGAGCCACATAGGTGTTATTTTATTATACGATTGACCATACATGTATGTGTTCATCTAAGTAACCACGTTTGCAACAGTAGACCAATCCGGTCAATGTTTGTAAACATCACATTATCCTGGGCACACTATACACTGCCATCGTCTTCATTGACCTCAGCATCAATGTCTACATCAACATTTACGTCATCCTCTTCATCAGGCCAGTCAGCCATCACGTGGCGATCACGATATGGTGTAGCCGATATCCAGTTATTTGCAATCCATTTATTACCCTTGATGACGTCACATCCGCCGTGAAATGACCGGAAGTTTGTTTCTCCAAGATAACCATTCTGAAAAAGAAGGAAACATGAACTGAAATAATACTTATTAAAATGGACTTTCTTCGACGTAAAGTGACTAAAAGAACCTGAAAGTCACAAAAAGGACCGTAAAGAATCGGAAATTCACAGAAAGGAGCAGAAAGTGCGAACAAAGAATGGACTGTGAAGTAACGGAAAGTAACGGAAATAACCATAGAGTAACGAAAAGGTAATGTAACGATACGAACCAGAAAGTACGAAAGAACTGTATAGTAACGAAAAGGACCGTAAAGTAACGATAAGCACCAGAAAGTACGGAAAAAAACGTATAGTAACGGAAAGAACCGTAAATTAACGAAAAGGATCGTAAAAAAACGAAAGAACCAGAAAGTACGGAAAGAAGCGTATAGTAACGGAAAGGACCGTTATGTAACGGAAAGAACCGTAATGTAACGGAAAGGACCGTATAGTAACGGAAAGGATGTAATGTTACGGAAAGAAGCGTATAGTAACGGAAAGGGCGGTTATGTTACGGAAAGAAGCGTATAGTAACGGAAAGGACGGTAATGTAACGACTGACCTCGTCTTTATAATGATTATACCACATGACAGCTGTACCAAGTTTTGGTTTAACGACAACAGGAGCATCATGGCAGAAGTGACTAAGATTACTCCAGTCTTTGTCACCTTCCTCAAATCCGTCCAGTTTTTTCTAAAACGATACAAAAACACCAACTCAAATTAGTGAACACTTGCTAACCATTGTTATTCCTGTTTGTACAAGTACAAATGTACATCTACGTCGTACCAAAGTTGATAGTTCATGACTGATGATCTGAAAATAACAGTATCCAGTTTTTAAAAGCAACAATTACCTGACAGGGCTTTTACTTATGACAGGAATGTGGTGTTTATAGTCCGGAACTAATGCTTGGTATCCCGATAAATTACAGTATTGCATGCGACAAGTTAAACTGCTACACGGGATAAGTTACACTGTTACAGTCGATAAGTTACACTGCTACACGGGATAAGTTACACTGTTACAGTCGATAAGTTACACTGTTACACGCGATAAGTTACACTGTTATACGCGATAAGTTACACTGTTACACGCGATAAGTTACACTGTTACAGTCGATAAGTTACACTGTTACAGTCGATAAGTTACACTGTTACACACGATAAGTTACACTATTACACGTGATAAGTTACACTGTAACACACGATAAGTTACACTGTTACAGTCGATAGGTTGCACTGCTAAACGGGATAAGTTACACTGTTACAGTCGATAAGTTAAACTGTTACAGTCGATAAGTTACACTGTTACACACGATAAGTTACACTGTTACACGCGATAAGTTACACTGCTACACGGGATAAGTTACACTATTACATGCGATAAGTTACACTGTTACACACGATAAGTTACACTGTTATAGTCGATAAGTTACACTGTGTCAGGCGATAAATTGCACTGTTACAGTCGATAAGTTACACTGTTACACGCGATAAGTTACACTGTTACACGCGATAAGTTACACTGTTACATGCGATAAGTCACACTGTTAGACGCGATAAGTTACACTGTAACAAACATTAAGTCACATTGTAACACGTGATAAGATACACAGTTACACAGGATAAGTTACACGCGATAAGTTACACTGTTACAGGCGATAAGTTACACTGTAACACACAATAAGTTGCACTGTAGCACCTGATAAGTTACACTGTAACACACGATAAGTTACACTGTAACATGTGATAAGTTACACTGTAACACACGATAAGTTACACTGTTCCACACGATAAGTTACACTGTAACACACGATAAGTTACTCTGTAACACGTGATAAGTTACACACGATAAGTTACACTGTAACACGTAATAAGTTACACTGTTCCACACGATAAGTTACACTGTAACACACGATAAGTTACACTGTAACACACGATAAGTTACACCGTTACACACGATAAGTTACACACGATAAGTTACACTGTAACACGCAATAAGTTACACTGTTACACGCGATAAGTTACACTGTTACACACGATAAGTTACACTGTTACACGCGATAAGTTACACTGTTACACGCGATAAGTTGCACTGTAGCACGTGATAAGTTACACTGTTACACGTGATAAGTTACACTGTTACACACGATAAGTTACGCTGTAACACACAATAAGTTACACTGTAACACGTGATAAGTTAGACTGTAACACGTGATAAGTTACACTGTTACACGTGATAAGTTACACTGTTACACGTGATAAGTTACACTGTTACACGCGATAAGTTACACTGTTAAAACGTACGTCATCGATACTCGTTCCTATGACACTGTTACATGTTACTATGACGTCAGTATGACGTCACTTACCTGCAGTACCTCGTCTGTTACGTCAGCCAATGGGAACGCTGTTTCCCCGCCTTCCCCCACGTCCGTCAAATAGAACAATACCGTCATAAATCTGTAAGAGAACGTTTAAATGGACTAAACTCCATTTCGATGATAAATCACGCTTTGTAGACATTTGAATAAAAACCTTTGTTTTACGAATACATAAAAAAATATTACAACTTGCATAACGATCAACGGCGCTATTGATGTATAATAATAATAATGATAATAATAATAATAACGACTTCATTTAAAGAGGCAACTCAGATGGGCAAGCCCAGTCTTCCCTGTGAGCTTCAAAACTGTAAACTGTAGAACGCGTTTTACCGTCCGTTACGGCTTTTCTCAGCATGTATACACTCCAACGTTAAATGATATATCCTGTACAAACTTGCATGAAAAAAACTATTTTCCTTTTTGAACTATTGATAGTAAGAAGGTCGCTAAGCCGCCATCATCTCAAACCCACGGAAGTGATGCAATCCTAATATCGATTTACCGGTACCTCGACTGCGCGCTCCAATACGCTTACGCGCTGGGAACCAACTACTTTGAATAATATTTAAATCGAGAACGGGTTTACTTTGAACAATATTTAAATTGAGAACGGTGTTAAAAATATATGAGAAAATCCGACAGGTGAGGTAGCACTATTCTTAGTTTATCACAGTTATATTAAATATTCCTTCAGATTTATCTTTTAGTAAGACTCTGATTTTAGCAAAATCTCAATTTGATATGAGATTTCTAGTTGAAATGCTTCGAGAGATCGGGGCCTGATCAAACACCTGATACACATACCTGCATACACGGCAACATTCTTCAAGGTGTACCGCGTTCTCTAATACATTGTCACAATGTACAGCTTGATCACAACATGTTAAATGTGACATATCAGAAGAGTTCGATGTATCTAGATGGGCGTGGTAATGTCCTTTCTTCACATAACTAACAACCTGTAGTAAACATTTAAACCACACTGAGTTTGCAGAATCACGTAAATAAATTATTTGAAATGAATAACGTTCGCACTCTAAACAATTGCGATTACGTCCGCTAACGGTGAGTTTTTTCTACATTATAATAATTGTGCACTGTATGTGAATATATTTAAATGCCTAAAGAAGATCTCATTTATGTAGGAACACTAGTAAGACAGTTACCAATTTTGCTCTATCTGTAGCTGTTGTTAATTGATGCTCGATGCCTGATTAATGTCTGATTGTACATAACATGTATACACAATGTCTGATTGTACATAACGTGTAGACAATATTGTATACACAATGTCGGATTGTACATAACGTGTAGACAATATTGTATACACAATGTCGGATTGTACATAACGTGTAGACAATATTGTATACACAATGTCTGATTGTACATAACGTGTAGACAATATTGTATCACACAATGTCGGATTGTACATAACGTGTAGACAATATTGTATACACAATGTCGGATTGTACATAACGTGTAGACAATATTGTATACACAATGTCTGATTGTACATAACGTGTAGACAATATTGTATCACACAATGTCTGATTGTACATAACATGTAGACAATATTGTATACACAATGTCTGATTGTACATAACGTGTATATAATATTGTATCACACAATGTCGGATTGCACATAACATGTATACAATATTGTATAACACAATGTCTGATTGTACATAACATGTATATAATATTGTATAACACAATGTCTGATTGTACATAACGTGTATATAATATTGTATAACACAATGTCTGATTGTACATAACGTGTATATAATATTGTATAACACAATGTCTGATTGTACATAACGTGTAGACACGATTGTATAACACAATGTCTGATTGTACATAACGTGTAGACAATATTGTATAACATAATGTCTGATTGTACATAACATGTAGACAACATTGTATAACACAATGTCTGATTGTACATAACGTGTAGACAATATTGTAAAACACAATGTCTGATTGTACATAACGTGTAGACAATACTGTAAAACACAATGTCTGATTGTACATAACGTGTATATAATATTGTATAACACAATGTCGGATTGCACATAACGTGTAGACAATATTGTATAACACACTGTCGGATTGTACATAACGTGTATATAATACTGTATAACACAATGTCGGATTGCACATAACGTGTAGACAATATTGTATAACACAATGTCTGATTGTACATAACGTGTAGACAATATTGTATAACACAATGTCTGATTGTACATAACGTGTAGACAATATTGTATAACACAGTGTCTGATTGTACATTACGTGTAGACAATATTGTAAAACACAATGTCTGATTGTACATAACGTGTAGACAATATTGTAAAACACAATGTCTGATTGTACATAACGTGTAGACAATATTGTAAAACACAATGTCTGATTGTACATAACGTGTATATAATATTGTATAACACACTGTCTGATTGTACATATCGTGTAGACAATATTGTATAACATAATGTCTGATTGTACATAACGTGTAGACAATATTGTATAACATAATGTCTGATTGTACATAACGTGTAGACAATATTGTATAACACAATGTCTGATTGTACATAACGTGTAGACAATATTGTATCACACAATGTCGGATTGTACATAACGTGTAGACAATATTGTATAACACAATGTCTGATTGTACATAACGTGTAGACAATATTGTATAACACAATGTCTGATTGTACATAACATGTATACAATATTGTATAACACACTGTCTGATTGTACATAACGTGTAGACAATATTGTATTACACACTGTCTAATTGTACATAACGTGTAGACAATATTGTATACCACAATGTCTGATTGTACATAACATGTATACAATATTGTATAACACAATGTCTGATTGTACATAACGTGTAGACAATATTGTATTACACACTGTCTGATTGTACATAACGTGTAGACAATATTGTATAACACAATGTCTGATTGTACATAACGTGTAGACACGATTGTATAACACAATGTCTGATTGTACATAACGTGTAGACAATATTGTATAACACAATGTCTGATTGTACATAACATATAGACAATATTGTATAACACACTGTCTGATTGTACATAACGTGTAGACAATATTGTATAACACAATGTCTGATTGTACATAACATGTAGACAATATTGTATAACACAATGTCTGATTGTACATAACGTGTATACGCGATTGTAAAACACAATGTCTGATTGTACATAACATGATTCATAGTTGATTGTTTGAATTGCTCATGCAGAACAAAGTTTTACCGTGTTAAACTTGAATGTGAATTTCAGAAAACTATTCTAGTAAAGTTAATGTTTTGTAAGCCTTAGGTATTACAGTAAAAGCTCGTTGTCTCTAGGACTTATCAGGGCAAGCCAAGCGATCGAAATAAACCGGGATCTTGACATTGCGGTGTAAATGTATTCACAGGGCCCTGTCGTTATCATTGTCAATAAGTATTGCTCGTTTCATTTGAATATCTTGAAAAGTTTTTGAACTATGGTCAATGTTAAAGTTTTGAAGTCGAAAAAGGGGCACAAGCCAAAATTTATTAAAGCTAGAGTTGTTGCCCTTTGCTACACATGTGCGTATTGTCACTGTCAATATGCATAGCAAGTTTTATTTGAATATCTGTAACGGTTTTGAAGTAATGTAGAAAAAAAAGATGAAAAATGAGGAAAATTGTAATTTTACAAAGGGCAATAATTCTTACAATATTGTAGCTGGAGTAACATAACTTGGCATACAATAGTGTATTGTTGCTGTGACCTCATGTTTAAAGTTTGAAGTCGATTCCTTTAACGCTTTGCAAGTTATTAAGAAAAAACATGAAAAATGTGGACGGACAGACGGACGGACAGACGGACGGACAGGGTGATTACTATAGGGCACATGCAAAAAATTTGCAGGGCCCTAATAATGAAGGTAATACTTGACCTGCATTGGTTCCCCGTATTCTATGTAAATATCGGGTAATTCGACTAGATTCCGTAATCTGCAATGTATACCAAAACATAAAGTAAATATCACGGCGTGTAAGTATTACTGACAATTGGAAATAATACTATGACGAAACGGAATAATCAATGACTGGTTTGTGGTTCTAACAATAGTTCGATTTCGAGCATTGAGCCGTGACTGCACTTTTAAAGTTTAATCCATTCGTCGATAAACTGTAAATCGATAAATTACACTCAGTAGTAAGTAGCATATCTTTAAATAATGACTATTGAATAAATCACGGGTCTGACTCGTCTGAAAGTTCATGGCTCAGGGTTCAAAATTGAACAATACTAGTATAATCTAGTTTGGTTCGATTATCTGCGCATGTCGGGGTTCTACTGTCGCCAAAACAGATATTTGCGTTTGGTTAGTTTCAAGATGAAAAACAATTTCGACCAAGGATTTATCACTGGAGACATTGGCTGACTTGAGTTGAAGCGCAAAAACAGCCAAAGTCGGCATCGAAATTTACCAAAATGTAAGTACATAGATGTTAGATACAAAATGTACCAAACGCATTTTCATAACCGGTGGATTGAAAGACATTTAACGTTTCGTTTACAAAAAATTGAATTGTCAAGTTATTCACTAATGAATTGATAGTGGTATGACTAATGATCATGCACCTGACACACTGCCATTTAGAGAGCTTAGTACATAACTATGGTAACTAAATCTATTCATGGAGGCATGTAACATAGTTTTGCACTAAGCCTTCGATATGTTGTATGAACTGAACTAAGTCTGAAGTATAACAGAACGAGATGTTCCTATTGGATGTTGACAACGAATGTGTTCAAACATGTGTATACCTGTTACTGAGGCTCTCACTGATATGTTGTGGTAACGCTTCCCTCGGCACCCAGCTGTTCTCACTTACTCTCGACACCTGTCAATATAGATTTCTTGTTAGAATTGCCTTCATACATAGCGTTAGAACTGTCTTCACTAATATCTTTCGAACTGTCTTCATTAATAGCGTTAAAACTTTCTTCAAACATATCATTTGAATTGTTTCATTAATATCGTTTGATTTATCTTCATTAAAATCGTTAGAACTGTCTTCATTTATATCGTTAAAACTGTCTAAATGCATATCGCTTAAATTGTTTCATTTATATCGTAAGAATTGTCTGCATTCATATCGTTAGATTCATCTTCATTGATATCGTTAGAATTGTCTTCATTCATATCGTTAGAATTTTCTCCATTCATATCGTTAGAATTGTCTTAATTCATATCGTTAGAATTGTCTTCATTCATATCGTTAGAATTTTCTCCATTCATATCGTTAGATTCATCTTCATTGATATCGTTAGAATTGTCTTCATTCATATCGTTATAATTTTCTCCATTCAAATCGTTAGAATTGTCTTAATTTATATCGTTAGAATTGTCTTCATTCATATCGTTAGAATTTTCTCCATTCATATTGTAAGAATTGTCTTAATTCATATCGTTAGAATTGTCTTCATACATATCGTTTGGATTGTTTCATTAATATCGCTAGATTCGTCTTCATTTATATCGTTAAAATTGTCTGCATTCATAACGTTAGAATTGTCTTCATTAATATCGTTACAACTGTCTTCATTAATAGCGTAAGAGCTGTCTTCTTTATCCTTAGAATTTTCTTCATTAATATCATTAAATTTGTCTTTATTAATATCGTTAGAATTGTCTGCCCGAATATTGTTAAATTTATCTTCATTAATATCTTTAGAATTGTCTGCATTAATATCAGTAGCATTGTCTTCATTAATATCGTTGGAATTGTCTGCTTAAATATTGTTAGATTTGTCTTCATTAATATAGTTAGAATTTTCTTCATTTATATCGTTATCTTCATTGATAGCGTTAGAACAGCCTTCATTAATAGCGTTAGAACTCTCTTTAATCATATCGTTAGAATTGTCTTCATTTATATCGTTACAACTGTCTTCATTAAAATGAGTACAATTGTGTTCATTCTTATCGTTAGAATTGTCTTCATTCATATCGTTAGAACTGTCTTCTTTAATATGACTAGAATTGTCTTCATTAATATCATTAGAACTGACTTCATTAATATGAGTAGAATTGTCTTCATTCATATCGTTAGAATTGTTTTCATGTGAGGCGTAAGAACAGTCGTCATTAATAGCGCTAGAATTGTCTTCATTAATATCGTTAGAATTGTGTGCATAAATATGAGTAGAACTGTCTTCATTCATATCGTTAGAATTGTCTTCATTAATAGCGTGAGAACAGTCGTCGTTAATAGCGTTAGAATTGTCTTCATTCATATCGTGAGAACAGTCGTCATTAATAGCGTTAGATTTGTCTTCATTAATATCGTTAGAACTGTCTTCTTTAATATGACTAGAATTGTCTCCATTAATATCATTAGAACTGACTTTATTAATATGAGTAGAATTGTCTTCATTCATATCGTTAGAATTGTCTTCATGTAAGGCGTAAGAACAGTCGTCATTAAAGCCCTACATTCTCCCTTCTTTGTTTCTGGTCCAGAACTTTATAGAGGGATCAGCATGATGCCAGCATTGTGCCAGCATGAGATCACTATCAGTGATTATCTGGGGTCATAAAACACTGTAACTGGTCAGTGTAAGGGTTTAGAGGCCCATATAGCTACTGATAATCAATAATGTGCTACTGTAATATGTTCCCTTGAAAATATGTGTTACATTGTGTGTTTGTTTAATTTGTATTATTAGATATATTTCTTTGGTTTTTGTTTCCATCTGGTTTGAGTGTGTAAAAACTATTTGCCAAAATATTTACTATTTTAGTTATAAATATTCCCTAAGAGTTATTTAAATAAATACAAACCCAAACCAGATACAAATAAAACTAAGCAAATATACAAAAGAGGTACACAATTTCAATTCTGATTGTGTGTCTGTGAATCTATCTTTTTTATAAATGTAAGATAATGCCCCTCAGGAGAAAAGATTATATCAAAGATTTTGGGCAATGATGGCCAACACCGGTGCTTGGACTGACAATAGATACTCACAAAAAAGAAAATCGCTAGAAAAACTAAAACTACATGGCACATGCGTGAATTGATGCCAAACTGTGTGTTGAAAACCTGTAGGGAGTGGCTACCCAACCCTGATAATGTGCCATACATGGGACATAAGTGGAAGTGAAATGTGAACATTAGTACAGGTTACACTGCAAGCAAACTTCACAGTTATAAGTATTCATTCCAGTGTTTTTATTGATAAGTTTACTTTTTACATTAAATCTGCTGCATATAGAATATAGTATATACACAATAAAATATTTCAAAAACTTATATATCGATTTATTTTTACTATAGTCATACACATAATTTATAACTTCCTGTCATAAAGGGAACTCTTGTTGTCTTATTACCTAATACTAGGGCCTCTTGTAAACTAATTAACATGCTGTGCAATGTTGCATAATATTATGTAATAGTGTACAATATGGTCAGATATCTTAAAAATCAGTAACCACATGCTGAGAAAACTATGACCAAATTTGGTTGGCCCAGTGCCAGAATGCAGGTCTTTAATAGCGCTAGAATTGTCTTCATTAATATCGTTAGAATTGTGTGAATAAATATGAGTAGAACTGTCTTCATTCATATCGTTAGAATTGTCTTCATTAATAGCGTGAGAACAGTCGTCGTCAATAGCGTTAGAATTGTCTTCATTAATATCGCGAGAACAGTCGTCATTAATAGCGTTAGATTTGTCTTCATTAATAGCGTTAGAATTGTCTTCATTAATAAAGTAAAAAAAAATTTCATTAATAGCGTTAGAACTGTCTTCATTAATTGCGTTAGAATTATGTTCATTAATATCGTTGGAACTTTCTTCATTAATAACGTTAGAATTGTCTTCATTAACAACGTTATAATTGTTTTCATTTATATTGTTAGAATTGTCTTGATTAATAACCAGTATTTAGCAGGACAGAGTATATAGCAGGACAGTTTTAACTGATGTGTCTGGTAACAATCCATAATGCATTCATTCTACCGAAAGGACTTGATTAAGTTAAAGATCAATCTCAGTAAATCAGTCCCATATTAGATCCACTACTTTACACTGATATAGGATCTGACTACACTCCGTATGGGATCATGTCCATGTGAAATTTACATCATCATATCAAATAGCTTCTTTCACAAATCTGAAAGTGCAGAGAATCTGTGCTGTTGAGTACAGCGAGAGATATGTTTAAACTTTTTACACAGATAGTTAAGGTCGTCAGTGTAGCCTATTCTCTCTATACAAACAGGTACAATATACAGTAGATAGGTGATTTGCAGGTGACAACTTAAGTAGCAAAGTCAGATCTATCTAACAACGCAAAGGAATGAAGCAAATTTTAGGATCTGGATTTCATGAGATTAATTAAATACACTCGACGCTTTAAAACGCACCATTTTTGGAAATAACTTAATTTGGTCAAACTTCATTTTTTGCTCGAATTAATAGTTAACAGGTTTTGTTCAATTGATATTCTTGACATAATCATAGAAACCGATTTTTTCATTCGGAATACCCCGCCCAAAGAACACTTTGGATTTTGCACGTTCAGCTTGATCGCGTCAACCTAACGGATCAATATTGACTTTAAACTGTACACTGTTGGTTTACACATTGAAAAACAACCGAAACACAATTTTATAATAATATTTTTATGCTGCGAATTTCTCGAATATTTGTTCGTATGCTTTTGCCTTCGCTTAATACTGAACAGAGCCTCGGTGTCTTAGCATGGCGGTTCAGCTGCCACCACACAGCGATGGTGGGTTTAGAAGATCAATTCTTAGCGAATGACATATGATACAGTGTCAAATAAATGTCGGATATCAGTAAACATGCCAGAAGTACATTATTACATTTTCATACTTATTCCTGGAGTATATGTATGTATTCGCAAATGGTGAATAAATCATGGTAATTGATACAATGGTTCAAGCCTAGTGAAAGGTCCAAGGGTTTGATCCCAAGTCTTGTTATTCCTAATACGAAATAAAATGAAACCTAGCAATTTCATTACAAGATATTCAAAATGAGAAGGGCCAGTGACTTCTCTATTCTGACATCCTCGTGACAATAGATAAGGGATGAATAAGGAATGACGAGTCGGGAATGGTTTGACAGTTGAATAAGTTGAAGTAAACGACATCAAAAATAATATAAAATTCAGTATTTCCATAAACCAGAATGTTATTATACTCGTACATATGAAACATACCATCAACTACAGTACTTACCTCTGACAATTTGTCGACATCACCGAACATACCATCAACTACAGTACTAACATCTGACAATTTGTCGACATCACCGAACATACCATCAACTACAGTACTAACCTCTGACAATTTGTCGACATCACCGAACATACCATCAACTACAGTACTAACCTCTGACAATGTGTCGACATCACCGAACATACCATCAACTACAGTACTAACCTCTGACAATGTGTTGACATCACCGAACATACCATCAACTACAGTACTAACCTCTGACAATTTGTCAACATCACTGAACATACCATCAACTACAGTACTAACCTCTGACAATTTGTCAACATCACTGAACATATCATCAACTACGGTACTAACCTCTGACAATTTGTCGACATCACCGAACATACCATCAACTACAGTACTAACCTCTGACAATTTGTCGACATCACCGAACATACCATCAACTACAGTACTTACCTCTGACAATTTGTCGACATCACCGAACATACCATCAACTACAGTACTAACCTCAGACAATTTGTCGACATCACTTAACATTCCATCAACTACGGTACTAACCTCTGACAATTTGTCGACATCACTGAACATACCATCAACTACAGTACTAACCTCTGACAATTTGTCGACATCACTGAACATACCATCAACTACAGTACTAACCTCTGACAATTTGTCGACATCACCGAACATACCATCAACTACAGTACTAACCTCTGACAATTTGTCGACATCACCGAACATACCCTCAATATCTTCGCCTACCACACCACTTGTATGTAAACCTTCATCTAATGCTGCAGCGATTATCAGTCGGGCTTCTTTAGCTGATAGATAGTTTGGAATTTCTATAAATTACAAAGCATTACTACTTGCATGAGAGACCATTTCAAACGTGTTTTATTAAACCAGTGGACTATATAGTATGACAAGATGCCTAGTGTCATACTAGCATTGCTTCTGCGACGAGTTTAATAAAACTCTTATGTAATTTCCACAAAGGCAAAATTCGACATCATAGTACCAGATGACTTGCCTGCATTATATTTTATTTAACTATGAATATCACGTAGTAACCTTGTCATTAAAGCTCCAGTTACTAAGAAGAGACTAATATTATTATTCTGTAACTTACAGTTCTTTCGGAATTGCTTTTTCCCCAAGACATAAATTTAGTCAGAGGAAGATTTCAACATTCTCGTTTAACTGATTTATAAGGATGGGCTTAAATACATGTAATGGTAATGTATAAATGATAATCATATTTAAAAATAATGAAACAATGTGTTAATACGCTCCAAATATTTAACAGATGTAACCAAATATTGTAAATATGTTACCAAATATTGTAAATAGGCTTCCAAATGTTGAAAACATGCTACCAAATATTGTAAATATGTTACCAGATATTCTAAACATATTACCAAATATTGAAAATATACTACCAAATTTTGAAAATATGTTACCAAATACAAAAAATGCATTGTAAACATGTTACCAAATATTGTAAATATGTTACCAAATATTGGAGGATTGGTTGCTCTGGTGATACGTTTGTAAAATTTGCCTTCTTCAAGTTCTACATCAACAACGTCACTAACTTGACCTGCAAAATAAATTGACATAACATGTATTTGTTTATTTAATGTATAGCAAGTTTGCGATAGAAAAAATCTTGTGGTTTTTTTAATATCTCCCTGTTATTACTACACCTACATGTATGAAATTTTGCACGAATAAATGAAATATGTCTACCAAATACACACTGAAATTTCAGCAACATCAGAAGTGAGTTAAAGCATTGCCCTATGATCAGTATTGTCATAAGTTCTATGTAACATATATATTTGTAGTTTTGTATGAAATATCAAGTTAGAAGACTTGGTACTTGCAACAGCCAATTTTACGGTCAGGTAAAACGGTATATGGACGTATTTGCAACCTACTTTCAATAAAACACTCGAGGCCCGTCTGTGAATCTGACGAAATATCTGTTATTGTTGTACATTGTTAACAATCGACACACCTAAATAAACCGAGACCATACGGGCTTCATAAGTCTCGTCTTCATAACAGCAATGTCAATCCCGTCGATCACGGATTGTAATGGTTAAATAATTGATAGTTAATCATCAATGGAATACCAGATTACCTCCCGGCGTTAAACTGTCCATACGCATGTAATTACAATATACGAGGGGTGATCAATATATTCGAGGACTTTCCTTCTCAATTTTGCAATATTGGAACTAGAGTAATAAAATTACACGCTGATGCAGTTCAATCAATTATCTCGCGATTTGTCTAATTTTCTTTGTGATAACGTCACTATTTACTTGATGACGTCACATTTTGTAACCATGGTGAAGCGCGCACCGTCGAGCATCTCGAGCGTAACGTCATTTCTGAGAAACGACACGCTATGAAAATTAACGCGAAACTTGTAAATTCCTTTCGATACCTCCAAAATGACTTGACAAAATTGTGCATGGATTCTGTGCGCTTTCAATGAGCCATTTTCATATGATTCCATTGTTTATGTGATTAAAGGGTATCTGCCAAGCGGTTGAGTCGATAAAATAAGGATAAACAGCAAAAATAACACCGCGTTAGGGACACTTTCCGTTAAATTCTGCGAAATAAGACGCACAGATCTCAATCAAATGTAACTGGCAAAAACGAAGACTAGTATAGGCTACAACACATAAAATCGTTGACTCCAAATCAAAAGGGTTATTTCGATATTGCGTCCTAAACCTGATAGGTCCTGTTTCAGTCTTAATTGAAATAATCTACTTTTGTAAAGCCAACCGCTCTTTTCCGATGTTTGTTTCCAATAACGCATCGATACTCTTTTTATTCCACCTCACATTCCAGAATCGGCTATTAACTACTTATTTCAGTAGTAAAAGACAACCAGTCTCATACATGGAACCGGGTATAAGTCCAGAAAGAAGCTATGTGCTGCTCCGACGGTGACGCTTGGAATGACGTCGCGTGACGTCCAACGTCACGCGCCCATTGTATGAATCATATAATTTTATTAGTGCATTCGGTCGGAGACATCTTACTCCGAATGATGTTAAATGGCTTTAAATCTTGCTGCTAATATGAATTTGCTAAATGAAAAGTCCTCGAATATATTGATCACCCCTCGTATGATAAAGAATAAATGGACTTTAAGTGTTGACTAAAATTATGAAATTCTGAATGGGAGTAGGTAGGAAGTTGTAGTTCTGTGTAATTTTTTACCAAAATCTGACGAATAGATTTTCAGAAATGTTAAAAACACGATTTGTTTTGATTCTTTATCATTTTAATTTATAAAGTTAGCAATGATTGTATCAGTCGTATTAGTAACATCACGACAGTAACAGTATCCGGCTGTATGAGTAACATCACGGCAGTTACAGTATCCGGCTGTATGAGTAACATCACGGCAGTTACAGTATCCGGCTGTATGAGTAACATCACGGCAGTTACAGTATCCGGCTGTATGAGTTACATCACGTCAGTTACAGTATCCGGCTGTATGAGTAACATCACGGCAGTTACAGTATCCAGCTGTATGAGTAACATTACGGAAGTTACAGTATCCGGCTGTATGAGTAACATCAGGGACGTTACAGTATCCGGCTGTATGAGTAACATCACGGCTGTTACAGTATCCGGCTGTATGAGTAACATCACGGCAGTTACAGTATCCGGCTGTATGAGTAACATCACGGCAGTTACAGTATCCGGCTGTTAGAGTAACATTATATAAAAACTTGTCAACTACAATTAACGGGAATTGTTGTTGTACCCTGAAGAAGACAATATACCGGTAGTCGAAATGTTGGAAACAACTGAAGTTTGTCTTGTTTTCTTATACACTTAACATTATATATTATAACAAGTGTTATAAGATGGTTACAGCTACCAAAAAATTCAAGTTGTTAAAAGTGTTTTAACGAAGAGTAAACACAATTCTTTGAGTTACATACTTTGCATAAATAAAGGCATGCGTCCACAAATGAGCAGATTGATTTTAATTATTTAAAGTTTGTACCTGGATCTATACGTGTTATCTGCGGCCATTCAAAGTCGTTGATATATACACGTGCCCTATGATCAGTATTGGCTGTATCGTCATCAACAACAGTATCGGGAGTTCTTGTTGTTGGTTCCTTGTACCTCGTGTTTACGTCCTCCTCATGGTCTGTGTTTACAGTGTTTACGCATGCGCTGTCTGTACTCGTACACGAGTCACGTGTTTCCTGGACGCTTGTTCCTGTCGCTGAAATATCGTCTGCTTGTATAAGGGTACACTGTGATACAATAACAAAACACCAAACAATCACGAGTGGTATAATATTGTTGAACATGGTTGAACACTGTAGCTGCACTCTGGAGCTTGATAAATAGAACACACTACTACATATATTATCTAAATTTCCTTTAACAAACCCTTAAATGATTCTTAATTCTTTCAGAATGCACCGACGCTATAACAATGTTTCAATGTGGTAGGCTTATTAGTTGTGACTTTAAAATGTTCATTCTGTCATGTGTGTCTACATCCGTATAAAATGTCGCGATAAAGTCAAATAAATGAATGAAGTGTGACTACACTAGGTGTGTATATATACCCCAGCAGATACGCCAGTTTCGTTGTTACCCGGTAATTGTAACTGGATGGTTTATTTGGGCTTGTTAATTCCCCCTGGGGGTATTGAAACCAGTCAGCTAGAACACTAAACAGTTCAGTTGCATTAGCTAAGATGCTAGTTACTGATAACACACTATGATTTTTGTTTCATTTTACTAGTATACAGGAAATAACCAATCTCTAAATCAAAGTACTGGTAGCGCTGAAAGAACAGGGTCAGACAGGTTGTCCAACAATGTACATGCTGACTACACATGCTGACTATACATGATGACTATACATGCTGACTATACATGCTGACTATACATGCTGACTATACATGCTGACTATACATGCTGACTATACATGCTGACTATACATGCTGACTATACATGCTGACTATACATGCTGAATATACATGCTGAATATACATGCTGACTATATAGCTGACTATACATGCCATGCTGACTATACATGCTGACTATACATGCTGACTATACATGCTGACTATACATGCTGACTATACATGCTGACTATACATGCTGACTATAATTGCTGACTATACATGCTGACTATACATGCTGAATATACATGCTGAATATACATGTTGACTATACATGCTGACTATACATGCCATGCTGACTATACATGCTGACTATACATGCTGACTATACATGCTGACTATACATGCTGACTATACATGCTGACTATACATGCTGACTATACATGCTGACTATACATGCTGACTATACATGCTGACTATACATGCTGACTATACATGCTGACTATACATGCTGACTATACATGCTGACTATACATGCTGACTATACATGCTGACTATACATGCTGACTATACATGATGACTATACATGCTGACTATACATGCTGACTATACATGCTGACTATACATGCTGACTATACATGCTGACTATACATGCTGAATATACATGCTGACTATACATGCTGACTATACATGCTGACTATACATGATGACTATACATGCTGACTATACATGCTGACTATACATGCTGACTATACATGCTGACTATACCTGATGACTATACATTCTGAATATACATGCTGAATATACATGCTGACTATATAGCTGACTATACATGCCATGCTGACTATACATGCTGACTATACATGCTGACTATACATGCTGACTATACATGCTGACTATACATGCTGACTATATAGCTGACTATACATGCTGACTATACATGCTGAATATACATGCTGACTATACATGCTGACTATATAGCTGACTATACATGCTGACTATATAGCTGACTATACATGCCATGCTGACTATACATGCTCACTATACATGCTGACTTTACATGCTGACTATACATGCTGACTATACATGCTGGCTAAACATGCTGACTATACATGCTGACTATACATGCTGACTATATATGCTGACTTTACATGCTGACTATATATGCTGACTTTACATGCTGAATATACATGCTGACTATACATGCTGACTTTACATGCTCACTATACATGCTGACTATATAGCTGACTATACATGCCATGCTGACTATACATGCTGACTATACATGCTGACTATACATGCTGACTATACATGCTGACTATACATGCTGAATATACATGCAGACTATACATGCTGACTATACATGCTGACTATATAGCTGACTATACATGCCATGCTGACTATACATGCTGACTATACAAGCTGACTATACATGCTGACTATACATGCTGACTATACATGCTGACTATACATGCTGACTATACATGCTGACTATACATGCTGACTATACATGCTGACTATACATGCTGACGATATAGCTGACTATACATGCTGACTATACATGCTGACTATACATGCTGACTATACATGCTGACTATACATGCTGACTATACATGCTGAATATACATGCTGACTATACATGCTGAGTATACATGCTGAATCCAATGCTGAATACACATGATGTCAGTGTAAAAATCATGATTCATACAAAAGTTATGACCATACATGGATAATACATAAGGCTGCCGATGTACTCAGAATGTATTTTTGGGGAATAGTTTAGGTAATCTCTCCAGGTGACCTTTAATACATCTCAATAAATGGTTACCTCTCCAGAAAGGGATATTTTCGATATTGAATACAGTAAAGTTCGGGAAGTTGTGGAGCTATATATATAAAGTTTGATAAACAGTGGGTATAATACGATGGTAGAGCTGATTGATATCGATACATAGAACATCTACGGAGCTCTTTGTACGGCCAAATTACGGACAGATAACGTGCTTCACGCTCACCTTGTTCATATCAAAAGTAGGCCTACGTCGATGCTCCAGAGTGGGCCCTGTACTTAAAAATGTTGAAGAAGAAGGTACGAATGGAACGGCATTTAGCGTTGTCACCAGAAGAAGCCTGAAAAACAGTTCAAAGACGATACAAATTGGTCACAATAATGAATATTACGGGTTATAACGGAATGATCGGGACGGAATATCAGTGGAAAGTGACTAAGGAAAGGTAGATCTCTCGATTAAATTCGTGTTTGGGACATGACACGGGGAATAAAGGGTAGATCGGCAATTCAATAGGGCGATACATTGGCGCAATATTGACTTGATACATACAGACGTAATGATTGTTAGACTATAGGTCCGTCAGTGAGTTAGTTCGTCCGTGCTAAAGAAAATATATTTAGGTGGATATTTATTTTAAAATAGTGAAAACGAAAGTAGAATTCTCTTTTATGTGGCTAAAATTAGACACATGACTATCTTCATTCCGTACGGTTGCCACATAAATACCGTTTCGTAAGTCCATCCGTCCGCCCACAAGACCACCGCCAGATCGCCCGCGCCAGCTCGTTACAAAAAAATGCAAATTGGCTAGAAGCGACGTTAGCCAATCCACGAAGTCCGTGCGTCACGCCACCACTTAATTTTGTTTGAAACCTCATGAACCTATGTAGCATGCATCACCATTGTACTCATTCAAGATCCTCTATATAATGCATATTGTTGATTGTTTGACAGGTTGAGATTTGAATGAAAGAATCCTACATCACCTAGAGTACCATCTACGCAATCATTTTGGATCGAAACCCTTCAAGTATCCGAAATGTAACTATAGACTGGTAAACGAAACATTGCGTAGCATCATGTCTCGGACTAATTGCAACAAAAACGTCTCCTTGATTTTCGTAAACTACAATACAATGTATATGCAATCACATGGATCAGGCATTTATGAGAACATTTACCTTGTATTAAATAGTATGGCACAAACCAAAGCCACACAGCTACGGCGGCAGCGCCTAGCCACACACGCAAGAGTCAGACATAGTACAAGCCATCCGCATCCCTAAAATGGATGCTTCACATACGGTATAACCGGATGCGTGGTCGGCCGAGTGATGCGTTACGGCCGAGGTAGATACTGATGACGGGTAAGTAGTGGGGTTATATTTCTTATCCGAACTTAATGATTTCGATATTTCTTTTGGATCTAGCGATTTGTGAATGACCACGAAGGTTTAAATGTACTATTCACTCAGCCTCGCATGCTATATTTGCGGAATAAATCTGATAGAGCCTGTTTATACACGTCACACAGAAAATAATGCTCAATTCTCACATACATTGGCCCGAAATTGAACAGTTTGCGCTAGTATTGAACTATATAACCTCACAGAGCCAACGGAAATTCATCTATGAACAATTATGTAAAGTTACAACTCTGTCCGTGCCCTGAAACCAACTATTGACCCTTTCAAAGAGACCCTAGTATGCGCTAAAATGATGACGTTTATGGCCGAGGAGATTTTATGATGATGACGTTTACGGCCGAGGACGAAAAATATTGATGATGTTTACGGCTATATAAACCCACTACTTACCCGTCATCAGTATTTACCTCTATTAACCTTGGACAGCGACGATTTTCATCCCATTTATTAAATCGCAGCTCGCTTAGCTGCAATATCCGGTGTACTTTCCCTACAAGTGATCTATAAAATAAGTTTTTATTTCAATTAAAAAATGCATCCTCTCTCTGCCTGCAAAGTTTTCATCAATTACTGACAAAGTATATCGCTGGCTTAGAATGAGAAGGTCGTAAGTGCCACTTACGACCTTATAAGACTATTGCATATTTAAAATCTACAGTATCATGCGCTTCTTACGAGCCTATTTTCATAACAACGGAACTTGTCATGTTGACCAACTTGAAGTTTAAAAAGCATATTTTACCAAAAGTAAACACTGGTTGTCAGACAGTTTTTCTTGTTTTCTCAAAAATATTGATTTTGTAGTTACGACCTTCTCATTCTAAGCCATCGATATATCCATTAAGATCACGCAACCAGGTTTATAGATAACAGTTTCTAAGTACAACGTATGAATACTTATGCTCAAGTAGTTGCATGGAAAATGCTTTAAAAGCATTCAGATCTCTTGTTAGATGATTGTTCATTGATATAAGCCTTTAATACTTGCTGTATACTTTCAAAGTACATACATTTTATCAAATATTTATAAGTGTTTCATATCTGTATTCGTATAAATTCTTTAACATATGTGAAGTATCGAGTTATCCGCAAGGCATACCAGAGTTGATGTATTTGCACTCCCTTGCTAGCTCCCTACAAGCGCTCGTAAGCGATGCTCTTGTTTGATCAAACCGTTGAATTTTAAATGTTTAGAACGACGAGTATGAATATTAAAATCATTCTAGAGATCACACGTATAAGGTAATTTTCCTATATCGCTTGTCTTGTAAATTAAAAGATTACAAATAATAAATAATTTACTATTAACAAGAACTATAATATCAATTTCTGAAAACAATAAATGGTTACAGTTACAGTATCGTGAAGAATTTAGAAGAATATCAACCATTTTAAAACAGTGCTGCTTTTGCATAATAACGGCCTATGCTGTGGGTATATAAATGATGAATTGAATACGTTAATGGCGGTTCAAACACTGAAAACAGCATCGTTGTAAAATAACAGCGGCCAACACTGTAGGAATAATTAAGATATATAAAACATATTGAACATCTTACAATGGCGGTTGCAGAAGAGAAACGTTTTGTTGACATAATGAATGGACTCGGAGAGTCTAGTTCACTTCATGGAATATCAAAGGTCATAACTTCCAGACATATTGTAGTGAAACTTCTCTGGGGCTTGTTATTGATAGGTATGTACGCTTTTATGATTTTTCTCTATTCTCTAACCTGCCGACTGTCTCTATGTGTGTTTCTATGTAAAATAACTGGCTTAGAATGAGAATATCGTAACTACAAAATCAAAATACTGAGAAAACTGTCTGAAATTTACTCTTTCCTTATGGAAAAACAAGCCTTTTCAACTTCAGTTTGGTCAACATGATAAGTTCCCATTTCCCATTTTCATTGAAATCGCCCCAGTAGAAGTAAGCACCTTATGATAAATATTGCAAACATGTCTGATTATATCGTAGTAGTTACGACCTTCACACTTAAAGCCAGCGATATGCTCACTTCTGTACGTCTTCGAATTATCTGCTCGTCAGTACCTAGACCTATATGGATATATGTAAATTTTAATCGTTAAAACTTGAGGGATTGTCAAGAATTAATTTGAATATAATAAAACGCAGACGAATTTAATCATGTATATTCATGGTAAATCAATCCATTGTACTAGTAGTTATGAATACCTTGGATTGAACCCCCTAGTATATTTAACCGTTAACTGATATTGAACCTCATATCTGTGTAGGTTTGTACATCTTTTTTATGAAATAATGTAACTAAAAGTCTTGTCGCTCATTTTGGTGGATACAGTATAGCTGGTAAGTATCTGACGGGCATTGTTGATATTGTATTCATGGAAAGAATCCTTTATTTCGACACTAAGCATTCGTGTATGAAATACTAATTTGTTCTTATTGTATGACACTTATTCTCGGAAATAATGTTCGTTGATTGGTTGATTGTATGAACAATGATGAACGAACACGCACCGTTATTCAACTTGAAGTTTGCGTGAACATGTGTTATCTATGGTTTCTTTTCAGGTGCAGTGGCGTTGTTTACGTTTCATCTGTATGCGCTTGTTGAAGAGTACACATCTTATCCAACGAAAACCTCGGTAACTCTGAAATATGCTCCTCTGAGGTTTCCCGCTTTGACATTTTGTAACATGAATCCGGTAAGGTTAACAGCTGTCATAGATGATGAACAACTGAGTGATATAAGAAATATCCTCGAGGCCGCTCACTTTGACGACGTTATTGATGATTATTTGGATGAATTGAATGAAGACTTGGGGACAGATTTTGAAACTTCCGACTTAGCACGTGAAGAGTTGTTGCCAGAGTTTAGAAGATTTGGTCAGAGTATGGATACTTATATGGCGTGGCAAATTCGTCTAATGATAAAACTGTCTGAGTTAGATGAAACAGAGAGACTTAAAGCTGGTCACCACCTGATCGATTTTATTCAACGAGCAACTTATGAAGGTTTGCCAATATCAATATTTTACAACTTGTTGACCTAGACAATCGTTAACTTGTTCATCATTCTCATTAATGTCATTCAAATGACATATACAATGCATGTTTACTGTGTATGTATAGAGAATGTGCATTGAAGTCAGTGTAGCTTAAATATCTTGTTTAGTAGTTTCACATTTGTGAAAGCTGCGATCTTATTGCGATCATGTAAAGCTCACATGAACAGATCCTATATTAGTGTAAAGTGTTGGAATGCAGTATAGGTCTTACTTGAATGAGATTATGCGTTCACTCTTGCCTATTTGACAAATGCACTCTGGTTTCAAATGTTCTTATTTGTCAACTAAATGATTGTTCTTTGTCATAGTATACATTATATTGCACACACCTGAGCGTACTATGAGCCACGAGAGATCTAGATCTCCTCTATAATGTCATACAATCATTGTATAGAGGATATTTGTATGTTTACGTGTATGATCGCTTGATAATTCACCGAGTGAGCAGCTGATGTAATATTTTCACGAGTGGCGTAGCCACGAGTGAAAATATAAGTCAGCTGGTCATGATTTATTATATAGTAGGAATTTTAAGCTAATATCCCTTGGCTGCATGGCTACATCTTATATTTACGTTTTGATTCATCCTAAGTAGTTGTGGTAAATGGAATCAAACTGATTGAACAATTTTCCAGATGGGGCATTCTTTAAAGCTGATTTGATAATTCACTGAACTATTGTTTAAAATACATTGTATAATGTCAATAAACGGTTCAACACCTATATCTTGCAAATACCCACTGATAGAACTTATGAGCTACAGGGTATGATATAATTCCATGGTAAATGTATCCAGCATATTTTATATTTGAAAACATGTTTCACTACACGACCCACCTTTAACGTTGCTTTTATATTTACACTTAGGTCATCGTTTGCCTTTTGAGATGTTCCAGACGACGTCTACGATCAAATTTGGAAATTGTTTTACACTCGACAGTGATGATATTATTGCTCGTGGTAGTGGTTACACTAACAGTCTACATTTTGTCTTCAATGTGGACGCATTTGAGTACTTGCATGAAGTCTCGTCCGCGTATGGTGTACGTATGGTACTACACGAGAAAGGCACACATCCACTCCCAGACTCTGAGGGGATCACATTAAGTACCAAGTATGAAACGCATATTGGCATTCGTATGACGAAGTTAAACCGGTTAGGAGGCATGTACGGCAGCTGTTCCGACGGGGAGACATTTACTCGCAAGTATGGTATCAAATACACGGTACCTGTATGCTACGGAGTTTGTGAATCTGAACACGTACTCAAGGTATGTGACTGTGTACCTTTGTCATCGGAAATAGCTTTACAACATTCGTCTAATGTTTGCGACTTGGACAACGCAACTGAGTGGGAATGTGTTGAAAATATTAAGTATTCAATAAAGAAAGGACAGACCACTTGTGATTGCAGAAACCCCTGTAATGAAATGATCTATAGTACGACTCTATCTGGACGAAGGTGGCCACATTTAACCTACCTAGAAAATGTTCTACTTAAAGAAACATGTCGGAGACTGAACGATACATCCAACAACTTTACGGTATCAGTCGAGTTCGAAGATATCTGTGAATCTTTCACCGAGTTTTTAGATTGTGATTTTTGTTGGCAGAAACTAGCGGACCATTTTTTAAGCGTGTACATCTATTACGAAGATTTGAATTACGAAGATATAACTGAGGAACCACTGTACAATACGGAGAGGTTTCTGTCTGATATAGGTGGCGCTCTCGGTCTGTATTTGGGAGCGTCTCTCTTGACCTGGGTGGAACTACTACAAGTTATTCTAGAAATAGTTCTGCATCTGAAGAGAAAGTGGCGACGGGTTACCCCCGGGGATAATTGATGCGATAAAACAATTGTAGTAGTAGATATACGTAATTGTAAAAAAGATCCGACTTTCCATGAGAAAAAGACCGTAGATGTATGTCAGCTGCTCACTCGGTGAATTATATAAGTCAGCTGCTCACTCGGTGAATTATATAAGTCAGCTGCTCACTCGGTGAATTATATAAGTCAGCTGCTCACGAGCTTCAGTTACATACCTGCACAACTCTATAATTTCCTGCTTCAAATAGCTTAAATGGTGGAAATAGTGCTGAAATGGTGAACTGTTGTCCCACCATGCACGCGTCGAGTTGCAATCAAGTAGTTCTTCTGCAATGGCGTCAATTTCGTCCATTTGTTTCACATTTAAGTACATACAAGTTAAATAATTCCTGCGGCCAATGTTTTACTTAGAGGTTAATACACGACAGAGCCGGACCGGAAGGCGATAATCGGCCCGGAAAATTAATAATCACCGCGAGGGTTTAGCTTTGTTAGTTTATTTAGTTTTATTTTTGGCGGCGGAGAAATTTGTTTTAAAAAATAGTCCGTTTGCGTGAAAATATTAACTGTGAAATTATCGGGGAATAATCCACCGTTATTGCACCGTAAACCACCGATAAGCATGAAATAAAAATAAATAATATAGGAAGTTAGAATAATATATGAATCGCAGTATCTATGTGAATTACAGACTTTGTGAATTTCATTTTAGTTATGTAGCTAGTTTGCGATAGAAAAAATCGTGTTTTTTTTAAAGATTTCTGAAAATCTAATCAAATGAAATTGGTAAAAAATTACACTGAACTACAATAACTTCCTACCTACTCCCATTCTGAATGTTTAGTCACCAATTAAAAGACATTTATTCTTTATTACATATTGAAATAGCGTATAACGCAGGGAGGTAATCTGGTATTCCATTGATGATTTACTATCAATTATTTAACCGTTACAATCCGTGTTAGGCGGGATTGATATTGCTGTTATAAAGACAAGACAGGAGGCCCTTGTGATTCATTCTTGTACAGGGTATCGGGATGATATATGCTCTCTCGTTCCTGTAACTCCTACTTGGGATTTTATGCGTACATGTTAACGATATACATGTAGTAGTGATGTCTGGAAGAATTGTGCGTACATGCGCAAAAACTCCTGCTTGGGATTTTATGCGTTCATGTTAACGATATACATGTAGTAGTGATGTCTGGAAGAATTGTGCGTATGTGCGCGGAAACTCCTACTTGGGATTTTATGCGTTCATGTTAACGATATACATGTAGTAGTGATGTCTGGAAGAATTGTGCGTATGTGCGCGGAAACTCCTACTTGGGATTTTATGCGTTCATGTTAACGATATACATGTAGTAGTGATGTCTGAAAGAATTGTGCGTATGTGCGCGGAAACCCCAGCTTTGAGCTTTGGATTTTCAGGAGTGTGGAATTTGTTTCGGTATATATAGGACGCAAAACAAAACGCAATAAACACTAGTTGAGTATTTGCGCATGTACGCAAAACTGTAATATACTTTAGACGCGTACAGGTTCAAAAAGTCATCCTGTGGATTTTATACGTACATATCTATGTATATACATGTATATCTTAGAAGTGATGTTTGGAAGAATTTTGCGTACATGCGCAAAAACACCTACTGAGAATTGTATGCGTACATAGTTATACACATGTAGACACTGACACTTCTGTCTCACATGTAGACATATCTGATCCCGGTCTACCTGACAACAGTGGAAAGGCCTCTCGTGATCATTTTGCAGTAGTATTTAAAGCTTGCGCTGCTAAACCTGCTCCTATAAGAAAAACAGTAAATCTAAGAAAGTTAAAATCTTTTGATATCAATGAATTCAAAAAAGACATTGAATCCTCAGATATTTTGAACCGTTGGCTGCACATATCAGACGTTGGTGAACTAGTTGAGGTTTATACCCATGGACTTTCATCACTTATTGACAAGCATGCACCCCTAAAATCAAAAACAATAGTTTTAAGACCCTCCTGTCCATGGTACACTGAAGATCTACATGACGCCAAACATCTGAGACGAAAATTGGAGCGAAAGTGGCGAAAATCTAAATTGACAATAGACCATGAAATATATAGGAATCAATGTTCGGTAGTCAACAAAATGTTGAAACGATCCAAAGTATCCTATTACACAGATAAGGTAGAGTCCTGTGGTCGTGATCAGAAAGGGTTATTCAAGATAACTAAACATCTGATGGGTGAAGAAAAAGAAGTAGTGTTGCCAACTGGTAAACCTGCTAAAATGATTGCACAGGATTTCAGTGATGTCGTCATTAACAAAATTGAAACTCCGTTCGGAAAAGAGCAATTGTCAGAAATTTCTCCAACATCTGAGGATGAAATCCGAAAACTAATAAATTAATTACCTAGTAAATCATGTGAACTTGATCCAATATCAACATGGCTGTTAAAGGATTGCTTGAATGAACTACTGCCATTATTAACAAGAATATTCAATGCATCACTCAAAAGCTTACGTACCCAAGGCCTTTAAAAGCTCCAGAATAAGACCACTGATAAAGAAGCCAGGCCTTGATCAAAATGTACTGAAAAATTATAGACCTGTGTCAAACCTACCTTTCATTTCCAAAGTTCTCGAGAAGGTAGTCGATGCTCGACTGGAAGAGCATTTAACACTGCACGATCTCCACGAAGAACGTCAGTCAGCATACAGAAAATTCCACTCAACTGAAACGGCTCTTCTTCGTGTGCAAAATGACATCCTTTGCTCTCTAGATCAGAATAAAGCTACGGTTCTGGTAATGCTGGATTTATCGACAGCCTTTGACACCATAGATCACAATACCCTATTACGCCGACTTGACAATCATTTCGGTATAATAGGCAAGCCACTAGAGTGGATGAAATCCTATTTGTGTGACCGCTACCAGACTGTCTGTATAGATGGAGAGCTTTCAAATAAATTTTAAAAACCTGTACTAATGAACTACAGTGTACCACAGGGTTCTGTGCTTGGTCCGAAGAACTACATTATGTACACAAAACCAGTAGGTGCAATCAGTAGAAAACATCAATTGCAACATCATTTCTATGCCGATGACTCCCAATTGTATATGGCATTCAAACCAAAAGATTGTGTCTCGCGAGATGAAACACTGCAACGAATTGAAGCTTGTCTGAAGGATATATTGCACTGGATGAAAGAAAATTTGCTGAAACTTAACGCCGAAAAAAACAGAGGTAATCTTGTTTGTACCGTAAAGGAATGCCAGTTCAGTCGACAATCTCAATATAAAAGTTGGTGATGCTGTTATCAGACCAACGTCGATGGTGAGAAACCTCGGGGCCATGTTGGATTCGCATTTGGACATGGACAAACATGTAAACTCTGTTTCAAGGTCGTGTTTCATGCAGATCCGACAAATAGGTCAAATAAGACAATACTTAACTGTTGATGCAACCAAATCCCTGATCAATTCTTTAGTAACATCGAGACTGGATTACTGCAATTCATTACTATGTGGCACCCCGAAAATCATTCTGAATAAACTACAACTTATTCAAAATACAGCTGCCCGCGTCATCACACGGACACCGCGTTACAATCACATCACTCCTGTGCTGAAGGATCTTCACTGGCTACCTGTACTGTAACAGTACAGGGTAGAGTACAAGGTCTTGACTCATGTTTTCAAAACACTACATGGAAAATCGCCTGGGTACATCAGAAGTATGTTGGAAGTATAAACTCCACAAAGACAGCTAAGGTCTCAAAATGATTCTGTTCTTCTAGTTGTGTCAAGGACGAGGACTGTGACTTACGGTGACCGATGTTTCACAGCTGCTGCACCGAAACTCTGGAATGAACTGCCAACAGCGCTCAGAGACAGTAAAACACTACCGTCCTTCAAGAAAGCGCTGAAAACGCACTATTTTACTATAGCTTATTCATGCTGACTGTGTGTGTGTTCCCACTAACTTGGCGCCCTATCTTTGGACCCAACGACCCACATGTTCCCAGGACTATAAGCCCCAACCACCTATTGGTAGATCTTAGTAGGGCCCCGTCAACTGGGTTAAGTAGAGCCGCGCCTACTGGGTTAAGTAGAGCTCCGTCAACTGTCTTCAATAGATCCCTACTACTAGGTTTAGTAGGGCCCCGTCTACTGGGTTAAGTAGAGGCCCGTCTACTGGGTTAAGTAGAGGCCCGTCTACTGGGTTAAATAGAGCCCCCGCCTACTGGGTTTAGTAGGTCCTACTTCTATATGTTATGTATATTATTTACTGTTTAAACCATGTATTAGTCATGCTTGTATAGCACTTTTGAACGTGTGTATACATGAAAAGGGCTATATAAATATGGTATAATAATAGTAATAATAATAATAATAATAATAATAGAAGAGATTGGAGCTCATCTGCAAATACTCCTGCTGGGGATTATGTGCGCACTGAACGTGTATCTCGTGTTGTATGGAAACAGTTTGTATACATAAGCAAATGCCTTGTTTATATCGCTGCCTTACAATGAGAAGGTCGTAAGTGCCACTCGCTGTCTTAGAATGAGAAGGTCGTAAGTGCCACTTTTATGCGACCTTTGATGACGATTGCATATTTGAAATCTACATTATGAAGCGCTTCTTATGAGCCTATTTTCATGAAAATCGGAAATTGTCGTGTTGACCAAACTGCAGTTGAAAAGGCTTGTTTTACCATAAGTAAAGACTAAATGTCAGACAGTTTTTTTTGTTTCTCAAAATATTGATTTTGTAGTTACGACCTTCTCATTCTAAGCCAGCGATATGTAGCATAGTGCCGCCAAAATTTAATCACTGGATATAGTGAGTATAAACGGCATATCTGTAAGCAGGGGCCTTATTCACCAACGCTGTAAGTCTAAAATTCGGACTAAGACTTTATATTGCCAAATGTTCTATTCGCTCTCATGTTGGTATGAATGTTACCGATTTTCATATTAATCGGTATACATATTCCGTAGGTAACAACAAATAATCAGATAAAATTTTGCATGATTAAGTCTAATTGTAAAGAAATGGCAGTGATTAAGTCTGAGTTTTAGACTTATAACGTTGGTGAATAAGACACCAGGTGATTCCGCATTTATTGCGAAACGAAAGAAAACATATCAACCAAAGGTTTCCGCCAATTAAAGACAAAATTTTAAAAGAAACCAGTTCATTAATAACTTACAACACAGTTTGAATAGAACTTAATTGATTTTAATGTTATACAATCATATATTATAAGTTAATGCATAAAACATTTTAAATACATACATACTATAAACAAATCTACAATATATACACTACATACCAGCAGAAAGTATAGACACATACTACTTGTTGCTTCAAAATGCCAGCATTTCATTGTTTCACAAAGCATTTTATTGCCACTCAAAAACAAATTAAGCGATCCTATATGTCCATGATTTACCGCAAACTTCTTCCAAACATCACTATACCTGCGTGTTATATATACCGAAACAAACAATGCACTCCTAAAAATCCACAACTCCAAGGTGTGACTTCTGCACATATACGCACAATTCTTCCAGACATCACTACTACATGTATATCGTTAACATGTACGCATAAAATCCCAAGTAGGAGTTTCCGCGCACATACGCACAATTCTTCCAGACATAACTACTACATGTATATCGTTAACATGTACGCATAAAATCCCAAGTAGGAGTTTCCGCGCACGTACGCACATTTTTTCCCCAGTCTCTTTTACAGTTTTGCGTACATACGCAAATACTTCAGAAGTGGATTTTGTGCGTCCTTGAATATACCATAACAAACGGCATAATTAAAAAATACGCAGAAAATCCATAACCGGATTTTTTGCGACCGTGCGTTGGCAGCGTTCATACCTGGTGATTCGGTTTGTTTAGGTATGTCGCCTGTAAACAATGTACAGCAATAACATGTACTTCGTCATATTCAAAGACGGGCCTCGAATGTGTTAAATTAAGTAGGTTGCAAATACGTAAATATACCGTTATGCGTATCATGTGACCGTAAAATTGGCTGTTGCAAGTATCAAGTCTTATAACTTGATTTTTCAGTGTATATTAGGTAGATATATTTCATTTATTCGTGCAAAATTTCATACATGTAGGTTTAGTAATTACTGAGAAATGTTTATAAAAACATCACATTTTTTTCTTTTCTATCGCAAACTACATATAAACATATTCGAGCTGTCTAATCTTGGATTATTTGACCAAAGTGAAAGTAGAGTAGTCGAAAACCGATCCGGAAATAGTAATTATAAGAAAAACAACTCTTATAACAATGTCTGGATTTCCGCACGCGTTACCTCCCTTTCGCTAACGTGTTAGAAAATGATATCATTTAAATTGTTGACGTGTCGCCAACAAAGAATGATCAAGGATGTCTGATGAATCTATTTAAGACAATCTATATTCGGTTTTCCGAGTGTTTTAACTCGAACCAAAACAAAGTGATAACATTTTTGAGACTGACCATTGTCCAGTACTGTCCAGAGTGACAGATGTGGTCAGATATCATCCTTTTGTGTTCGTCTGTGTTTAATTATTACACTGACCTGAGTGTCACTAGCAATAAAAATCACAGAGGAACGCCTTTGAAGTGGAAGAATTTAAACTGCAATTTAATTGCCATTTAAAAAAGAAAGATTTTTAAACTGCGCACATGCAGGTGTGCACTGAAAAATGTTTAATTATCATTAAACCCAAGAAGCTTAAAGGTGCAAATTAGATTTTAAAAAATGTTAAGATATTTTTTGTGAGTACACCCTTAAACGTCCATGCTTAGAACTATAATGCTAAAATATTGTATATAAGCATTGCGCTAAAAATGTGTCCTATACATGATGTCATTATGTTATTTCGCATTGTTTGTATGTGATGAGTAGCTTAACGCAAAAATTCAAATAAACTTCTGTTTTGTTCTGTTCCTATAAGTTCATGACAAACCCAGCAGAAAAGTTTATTTGTTAAAATAAACAACGTTGTTTTATGCATCTTATTCATGAATGCATCATATATTAATTAACTGGACAGCATAACATATAGCAAATGAAATTTGTAAACTTTATTTATTTCATGCTTACCGGTGGTTTACGGCGGAATAACGGTGGATTATTCCCCGATAATTTCACTGTCCATAATTTCACTGTTCATAATTTCACGGCAAACAGACTATTTTTTTAAACAAATTTCCCCGCCGCCAAAAATAAAATAATAAGCATTTTCACTTGCTCTCTTAATCTTTAACAAATAACAGAACGTTATATGTACATAAATGTAAAACAAATGGACGAAATTGATGCCAGTGCAGAAGAACTATTTGCTTGCAACTCGACGCGTGCATGGCGGGAAAACGACGTCACGCAAAACATTTCAGGTATATAGTGGAGTATTTCCATAATTTAAGGTATTTGAATCATGAAATAAATAGAATATTAGTATTTTACCGTGTATGATCGTTTGATAATTCACCTCGTGAGCAGCTGACTTATATTTTTTTTACTCGTGGCTACGCCACTCGTGAAAATATTACATCAGCTGCTCACTCGGTGAATTATCAGTCGATCATACACGGAAAAATACAAATATCCTCTATGTAATCGCTTTCTGTAATGAATATACTACTCGAAATCAATAAACAAATCAAAATTTTATATTTCTGCAATAGAGTGCGATCTATATATACCAAATACATGTATAATTTTGAGTAAATAATGGAAGCTATCTAACAATAACATATACATGTTATACATATTGTTGTTGATGTAGTTGTTGTTGTTGTTGATGTTGTTGTTGTTGATGCTGCTGCTGCTGTTGTTGTTGATGTTGTTGTTCGATTAAAGTATGACTACAAAATACTTAATAGATACAGCGCTTTTTATCAAAAGTAACATTATGCAAACCAGGGTTAACTTATATAAAATATAAATTACAAACTTTTTTCGTTTTCAAATTGTCTTTATCAATGAAACAGTTACTTGTGATTCGGAATAGAGGTTTTACGTGGTTTGTTTATCAACTTTGTATATTTAAGATGTGTATTCGTTGTATGGTGCTTTTGTATATAAAAGTATGTTATGCTCTCCAAATATGGTGGACATTAAAGATAAGAGTCAGGTATAAAATAGTCCCCGAATAAATACAACACATGTGCATAGTCAGGTATAAAATAGTCCCCGAATAAATACGATGCATGTACAGAGTCAGGTATAAAATAGTCCCCGAATAAATACGATGCATGTGCATACACTGTAGTCAGGTATAAAATAGTCCCCGAATAAATACGATACATGTACATAGTCAGGTATAAAATAGTTCCCGAATAAATACGATGCATGTACATAGTCAGGTATAAAATAGTCCCCGAATAAATACGATGCATGTACATAGTCAGGTATAAAATAGTCCCCGAATAAATACGATGCATGTACATAGTCAGGTATAAAATAGTCCCCGAATAAATACGATGCATGTACATAGTCAGGTATAAAATAGTTCCCGAATAAATACGATGCATGTACATAGTCAGGTATAAAATAGTCCTCGAATAAATACGATGCATGTACATAGTCAGGTATAAAATAGTCCCCGAATAAATACGATGCATGTACATAGTCAGTTATAAAATAGTCCCCGAATAAATACGATGCATGTACATAGTCAGGTATAAAATAGTCCCCGAATAAATACGATGCATGTACAGAGTCAGGTATAAAATAGTCCCCGAATAAATACGATGCATGTGCATACACTGTAGTCAGGTATAAAATAGTCCCCTAATAAATACGATGCATGTACATAGTCAGGTATAAAATAGTCCCCGAATAAATACGATGCATGTACAGAGTCAGGTATAAAATAGTCCCCGAATAAATACGATGCATGTACAGAGTCAGGTATAAAATAGTCCCCGAATAAATACGATGCATGTGCATACACTGTAGTCAGGTATAAAATAGTCCCCGAATAAATACGATACATGTACATAGTCAGGTATAAAATAGTTCCCGAATAAATACGATACATGTACATAGTCAGGTATAAAATAGTCCCCGAATAAATACGATGCATGTACATAGTCAGGTATAAAATAGTCCCCGAATAAATACGATGCATGTACATAGTCAGTTATAAAATAGTCCCCGAATAAATACGATGCATGTACATAGTCAGGTATAAAATAGTCCCCGAATAAATACGATGCATGTACAGAGTCAGGTATAAAATAGTCCCCGAATAAATACGATGCATGTGCATACACTGTAGTCAGGTATAAAATAGTCCCCTAATAAATACGATGTATGTACATAGTCAGGTATAAAATAGTCCCCGAATAAATACGATGCATGTACAGAGTCAGGTATAAAATAGTCCCCAAATAAATACGATGCTTGTACATAGTCAGGTATAAAATAGTCCCCGAATAAAAACGATGCATGTGCATACACTGTAGTCAGGTATAAAATAGTCCCCTAATAAATACGATGCATGTACATTGTCAGGTATAAAATAGTCCCCGAATAAATACGATGCATGTACATAGTCAGGTATAAAATAGTCCCCGAATAAATACGATGCATGTACATAGTCAGGTATAAAATAGTCCCCTAATAAATACGATGCATGTACATAGTCAGGTATAAAATAGTCCCCTAATAAATACGATGCATGTACATAGTCAGGTATAAAATAGTTCCCGAATAAATACGATGCATGTACATAGTCAGGTATAAAATAGTCCTCGAATAAATACGATGCATGTACATAGTCAGGTATAAAATAGTCCCCGAATAAATACGATGCATGTACATAGTCAGGTATAAAATAGTCCTCGAATAAATACGATGCATGTACATAGTCAGGTATAAAATAGTCCCCGAATAAATACGATACATGTACATAGTCAGGTATAAAATAGTCCCCGAATAAATACGATGCATGTACATAGTCAGTTATAAAATAGTCCCCGAATAAATACGATGCATGTACATAGTCAGGTATAAAATAGTCCCCGAATAAATACGATGCATGTACAGAGTCAGGTATAAAATAGTCCCCGAATAAATACGATGCTTGTACATAGTCAGGTATAAAATAGTCCCCGAATAAAAACGATGCATGTGCATACACTGTAGTCAGGTATAAAATAGTCCCTAATAAATACGATGCATGTACATTGTCAGGTATAAAATAGTCCCCGAATAAATACGATGCATGTACATAGTCAGGTATAAAATAGTCCCCGAATAAATACGATGCATGTACATAGTCAGGTATAAAATAGTCCCCTAATAAATACGATGCATGTACATAGTCAGGTATAAAATAGTCCCCTAATAAATACGATGCATGTACATAGTCAGGTATAAAATAGTCCCCGAATAAATACGATGCATGTACATACACTGTAGTCAGGTATAAAATAGTCCCCTAATAAATACGATGCATGTACATAGTCAGGTATAAAATAGTCCCCGAATAAATACGATACATGTACAGAGTCAGGTATAAAATAGTCCCCGAATAATTACGATGCATGTAGATGTACCAAATATACATAAAATAAGCTTAGAAGTGTCGATGAATTGTGAACAAAACACGTTAAGTTCAAAAGCTGTACATAGAATATAAGACTGTTTAATTGTAAATTGTAAATTGTACTGTATTGTATTGTATTGTATTGTATTGTATTGTATTGTATTGGATTGTATTGTATTGTATTGCCATTACCGATGTTTATATTTTAAATGTGATTTGTTTAAGATAACTCGAAAAGCTGAACTTAAGGTGACAAGAGTGTACGCTAGAAACAATTTGAGCGTTCGAGTCTGAAATACATCCTTTCTGCTACATTATTTGATGAAAACATTATTTTGTACGCATAAATTTTTTCACGATTTCGGCAGAAATTTCGATTTCATACTTGAAAACGAAATTGTTGATGAAAGACTTAATGTGTCATACAATTAATACAAAATAAGTTAATATTTTTGTACAATTGTCGAGTTATACTATGGCAAGCACGTGTTTTTGCGACGTTGATTTGGACCGTTGTTGAATTAAGAGGCAGTTAATTGATTTGATTATTATTGTTGTTGTTGTTGTTGTTATTACATGTACTTTGAGGATTATTACTTACTTGGTTGTCAAATTTGCTGACCATTCGTCGTCTATACATTAAACTGACAGGATCGCATGATTATGTTATTCCCAAAGGGAGTGGCATAACTCCATCCATAATATTAACCAGAATCGATACAAATTTGCAGATTTTTTCAATAAAATTAATTTATCATCTGATATAAACAATTAACGAAGCATGCTATAGTATGATCAAGTCAAATTATACATTCTGCCAATAAAATGGACGGATCTGGTGGACAATATATAAACATTTAGTCACAATGGACTTATAACTGGCGGACATTCGCTAGTGATTTACTATACATATAATCAACGTTATGATCGGCACAGTCAAAGCAAGTAATTCTTATTATGCTAGTCGCTTCATATGAATTTTTTATTCGTTTAGATTATATTTGCGTATTCTGTGGGGATTGTGTCCGCTGATTGCGGCGCTTTTTGTTCATTTATCTCGGCAGATGATAACGTTAATCGGTTGTTATATGTTATGTCAAAAGGTCAGCATTATGTCACACGCAAATCCCAAGTTGAGATAATATTAATGGAAGTAGAAAATGATAATTGGTCCATTTATACAGATGAGCTTGTTGGAAACGAGAGTTTATTTATTGCCGTCGGTTGATGCTGCGACTAACGCGCAATATTTTAGCAAGATTAAATCCTATATTGCTAAATTAGCAACATGAACCGCATCTAGAATCAGTATTAAGATATTTTTTAATCACTGACTGAATTCCAGCTCGCCAATATTTTATGTTTAAAATTCAGAAAAAAATACCGACCAACGAAATTATGCATAACTGATAGAAATGAGCAGCTCGGCCGATGTAGATCGCCCATCTTTACTAAGAAATATTGGTAGGTATAGTCGAGTCCAAATTAGTAATCATTTTTTCTTCAAGAAATTTTACAAAATTTTTGAGGGTAAGTTTCGTTTTAAAGGGACTGTGTAACGTTTCCGCGTATAGCAAAATTCAAATAAAATTGTTAAATATTCACTATATTTTGGCATAGATGCCTGTATATCCCATAAACAAGCACACTGATATAAAATATAACTTGTGAAACGTCATGATTTCGTAATTATTGAAGTATTTTACCTCCAAAAATCTATACCGTATTAATACAGTATAGAATTTTAACTAATCTCATTTAAATTGCCTGAAATTTACTCGTACGTAATGAAAACGAATTTAAACAAACCAATTATTTCATAGATGTTTAGACTGAAGTTTGTTTATGTTACAGACCGATCTAGTGAATAATATTACTAAAAAAAATGATGGAAGGAAAAAATTCCCTCCGTCCGTGAGGCAGGCCCTTTAAAACTTGATTGTGCAGATATACCTATTTTAAAAGTCCTAGAAGTAAACGACACGTCTGTATTTCATATGTAACATACTCAATGAAGGTCTGCTCTGGAAAGTTTATCATTCAATTCGACCACCTGTCCACTAAGTTAATTGTCTCGTTGGCCGTATTCCTGAGGTTGTACATAGTACCTATCCATATCGGGCGCTTCCTTCGACGATAAAAAACCTCCCTTGAGATACAATATTATTTTATTCTAGAAGTAACCACCAATTCCTATTAGTTAACCTCTTCAAAACTTCCACCTGTGTACACCAATCAGAGTGTGCCACCAAAGGGTTTCGTTTGAGAGGTTGTAGTGTACCTATAAAGGATCTATCACGAGTTGTCAATTGATAAAAAATCATATTAAACGAGTTTTTGAAATTTTATTAAGGAGCCTCTGGCGAGTTTAATAATATTTCCTGAACGAGTTTAATATAAATATATCAATTAACAACGAGTGATTTATTTTTTATATTATATGACACTAAAAACGCACAATACACATTGATTTATTGGGAAAATCCAATAGTTTATACTACACGTGGTACGTATAACTTTATACGTACTGGCTATACTAACCTGGATACGAGGGAAATCATGTGATATAATATTTTATGTCACCTCTCCCACCGTGTGTTGAACTGAGTCTTTTGGCAAACAGTAACCATCGACCAACTGGAACTAATTAATACATTGGACCGTAAAATAACGTACCCACTAAAATACGTGCATTTATACACTACTAACAAATTAACCATTCGACATGGCGTACTCTGAACGTGATAACACAACTTTCTACGGATAGAAAATAGTAGATTACATTAATTAATCTTTGTATGAACTTTGTGGAATGTGTGATTCAATCATTTTATGATCATTAGTGTCAATACTTAGTGAGCAAGCACATGTTGTATATATATCATTTCTACTGTAATCAGTAGGCTTATGTAAGAGTTTGGACAGCTCATCAACGATAGCTTGATTCATGGTCGTGTTGGGGTATTTAACCTGGCTTAGTAATTGGGTCGGGAAACAACATAAATACTACATGGTAATCATTATAGATGCTGGGAGAGTTCATAAATCCTTGTTAGGTTTTCATAGTATCCTATTTCACTATGACGCTATGATGTTTGGTTCATGGGTTGGACAACAACTATCCTGTGTAATGTAAGTTGTTAACCTAGGATCCAGAACAACACCAAACATAATATACTGATAAAAAATATCGAAGAAACTACTGATGATGCATCACGAATGATTTATTCAAAATGGTTTAAAAACACCAAATCTCCCGAATTGGTTACAACGTTTGTAAAACGTAGTACTTTGCAATCGATCATATCAAACTATATAATATTTCTAAATATTTTTTAACCGCACCCTGAGCTATCTAGAAGGTCACAAACCACCAAATAGAGTTGTTCTTTAACTCAATGTAAAGTGACCTTGGTCAGCCAAATAAAATGTCAATTTTTTATCCATGGGGCCCTCTCAAAATCTTTTAATCAATAGAAATAGCATCCAGCTTGAAGAAAATGAAAAAAAAGTAGGGGGTCATGTATCATATAAGAAAAATTTGGTTCGTCAAACTCGGTGAACAGATTTTCTCACATGTACGGATTTACTCACTGTCCGTTAGCCCCAACCTTACTTTCACTTTCACATTTAAGCCAGAATACAAAATATTTCTGAATAAAACCATTTCACTACATCACATACATGCACACAAAGCATTTAACACCAATTTCATGATTCTGATGCTGATTTGTCAAGACATACCCCGATTTCCAGTCGCTTTAAAGTTTTTTAACGGACTATTTGACTGTATCTGAATTTGGTCCGCGTAGGCATTTAGTGGTTATTTACCTAGAAGAAGGTTCTTTTGTGATTATTTATTTTTACAAACGCAAGAGAAAAAAACCCTTAAACTGTTAACATATTTGATTATACAACATTAATAAAACACGTATTGTCGCGAAAACTCTATACGGCGGATGCAAAACGCTGATTCTTTTTGTAACCTCTCCTTGTTTCAGCATTATAGAAATCACAATAAGTGACTAAAATTTAAAAAAAATCTAGCCTAGCAATTGTCATGAAACTTGCAATGAAACTTCTTTAATTGTTACTGTACTTGTTGCATATACGAAAACCGTATGTTGTTCAAAGATGTTTTCAGGTAAAACATTCTTTAAAAAAATACAAATAACTTACAAAGTATATAATGAACTGCTTGATTCCTTACATGCGATTTTTCATGTATGCCAAGTTTTATGCCTTTTGAACCAAAGCTTTTTCGGTAAGAAACATTTTTCATTTTTTAGGGGTTGCATCCTAAATCCAAGAATATCTTAAAAACTGGCCTAGGAAAACTGATTGGAATTTTCTAAATGATTGGCATTAATCTGATCTTCATAAAAATAACAGGTTTTATATACCTTGAACTGAAAATTTCAAAAGGAACGAATGTTCTTAACCGTAACAATCCGTGATCGACGGTATTGGCATTGCTGTTATGAAGACGAGACTGATAAGGTCCGTATGGTTCGCTTTATTTATTTGTGTCGCTTGTAAACAATGTATACAACAAAAATATGTACTTCGTCAGTTTCACAGACGGGCCTCGCGGGTGCTAAATTAAGTAGGTTGCAAATACGCAAATAAACCATTGGGCGTATCACGTGACCGTAAAATTGGCTGTTGCAAGTATCAAGTCTTCTTACTTGATATTTCATACAAAACTACAAATAATATGTTACATAGAACTTATAAACAAAATATTTTAAACTCATTTCTGATATTGCTGAAATCGGTGTGTATTAGATAGAGGATAACTTTTTGTTGATTTTGGTGTAAGATTGAATTTTATTTCACCGAGTGACCACGGAAATCAGTATTTTCACGAGTGGCGCAGCCACGAGCGAAAATATAATTTTCTGTGATCACGAGTGAAATAAAATAAGATCTTACACCAAAAATCAACTAATTTTCTTGTTTATTATTTGCTTCATTTTCTGGTAAACGGTACAGTAATTGGCTAAATTGGAAAAAATACGTTGAAATTAGAACGACACGACGTGACAACTATGACGTCACAATGACGTAACTTCGCTTCGCTTGGGTAGTTCCCCACTCTATTAATAGTGGCACCTGTCTTTAGACAGTAGAGTTGATTCTTGTAGAATCCGATGAATAATAAACAGTTTAAACACTGAACGGTCGAACACAATAACGGTATAACAAGTTAATTCATTCATTCGTATTGATCAATATATATAAATCAAGTCTTAATCACTATGTACATGTTAGTATGGTCCGTACTATACACTTCCGCACTAAAAATATGGTCCGTTTCTTATTCATTATAATATAGCAGGGTTTACAAGTGTGACTTAATTTTATTTACTGCAGTATAGTTTATTATTAATTAGGAGAACTAGTGAGCTTTATATTGTAAGTTTGAGCACTCGTTCTGTATGAAGGTGGAAACAATAACATTGTGAGGCTCGTTCCACAGCTTTCATTTGGTCTGCAGTCATCTTTACTAAATCCTGCACCTCTGTATGTGTGCAATCCATTAATAGTTGAATTATTTTTCCTGCTTTCAGAATGTGGTTCAATCCGCTTGGATGTATCTGGCTCATTGTCTTTTCTATGGTACACATACCTCGCTGCCTGGTTTCTTCTAGGCTTGAACAAGTCAGGAGGAAATGTTCTAGGGTTTCATCCTCAACTTTGCACAACTGGCAAATTCCTGTGATGCCGACTTTACTAAACTTCTGCAATTTAGTTTGAAGCATGTATGTTCCTGTCAATAGTCTGGCCTTGACTTCGCCCCGCTTAACTTCATGTTCGGCTGGATTCACTGCAGCCCAGAGGTTATGTACTCCTTTTATAGGATCCCTCGGTAGCTGCAGGTATTGTAAGCTGGAAAGCACAGGGAGTTGACTCGACCATTCTTGAAACCAGTACTCTGAAACAGCCCGATCAACCATGGATTTCCACATAGCCTTTTTCGGTGGGTGCTTCATCAGGGACCTTGCACTGGGAAGACCATATTTTTCTGTTATGGCGATGATATCAGATGAGAATCCTTTTTCTTCCCTTGAAGTAAATGCCATCTGTCTATCTAGGATTCTATTTTCTGTAGATTTAGGTTGTCTGCATATGTTAATGAATAGAGAGAGCTTGTTTTTCTCCAGAAGTGAGGTTATTGGTTCAGTACCAAGAAGGACATAGGTGCCAAGGTTTGATGTTCTGTCAGGTAGACCTTGTATATGTCTCAGAAATCTTCTCTGTTGTTTATCTAACTTATTTATGTCCTCTTGCATGACTGTGTGTACCTCCATGCCATAGAGAGACCTTGGTAGCACATATGTCTTCCATATCTTCTTTGCAACTTTTGGTGAAAAGCCACGTCGAGCATGGAGGCCTGCACCTAGAAGGGCATATGAGGTTCTCAAGGCTGTCTTCACACGATCCTCAGCATTTGGTCGATTTCTTGCCGTCCTAACTATGCCCAAATGTTTCAACTGATCAGTCTGTCTAACCTCATTGTCATTAAGATACACAGGACTATACATCTTTGTCTTGATAGGTAAGATTTCTGATTTCCCAGGGTGAATTGTCACTTTGTCACGGTTTGAGCAAAATTCCACAATGTTCATCATGGCTTGCAGATTCTCGTGGGAGTTTGCAAGTAGTGCCACATCGTCAGCACATGTGGGAGCGGCAATAGGGATGTCACCAATATACGCACCTAGGTCACTGTTAACTAAGCAGTCTATGGTGCTGTTGTTATAGCATTTGTATAGAGTAGTAGACAGCTTGGCTCCCTGTTTCGTTCCTTGTCCTAGGACAAAATGCCCAGAAAGTTCTCCAGCCCACTTCACACTGACTGTGGTGTTTCTGTAAAGGTTCCGTAGTAGGATCCAAAGGTTACCAGTGACGCCAAGATGAAATAGTTTATTAAAAAGAACTTCATGATCTACTGTATCAAACGCCTTTTGGGCATCAAGACTTGCCATGATCAGTGGTTCTTTTGTTGTTGTCTGAGAGATGGCCTCCGAGATGATGTAAGCCGCATTTATCGACGAGCTTTTTGTAGTGAAGCCCCTTTGAAGTGGATTTTGTACAGGATTGAATATCGTGTCTATTCTATTTTTCAGTATGGTTTCTAGAATTTTCATGACAGTGTCTGTAACAACAATACCTCTATAGTTGCCAGGCAGAGTGCTGTCTTTGTTTTTTTTCAACACGGGTGTGAGAACTCCTCCTTTCATTTCTTCAGGGACATCACATTCAGCGAATATTGAGTTTATTATCTCTGTGATGGCTGGCGTGAGTTCTTTCTCGGCTGTCTTCAAATGTTCTGAGGACACACCGTTCATGTCTGCTGCTTTACCGGTATTCAAGTCTCTGATAGCCTGTCTAACTTCTTCACTTGTGGCCTCCTCTAATGGCTTTGCCTGTTCTAGTTCTCTTTCCTCTATTAGATTATTTTGGAGTTTGATGAGTTTCATGCTCTCATTCTCATCCGTGGTAGGCGTGGCTAGTTTCTCAAAGTGACTCTTCCAGACTTTCAATATGTCATCAGTATTACAATACTCTTTTTCTTCCCACTTAAGTGTGATACCATTTTCACCATGTTGTCGTCCTTCTCTCTGTGCTTTAAGGAGTTTGTGAAAGGTTTTGTCATCAGACCCTGAGGACATCATGATATTTTGTATGTAATGCTTCTTTGAATTAGCACAAGCCTGATTCTGTAGGCTTCTAAGTCTTCTTTTCTCTTGTTTCAACAACACTCTTGTATCTTCACACTTTCGATCAGTCCTTTTCCATTTCCAGAAAAGGTCTTTCGATTTTCTCATGGCTTCAGATATGTCTCTGTTCCATATTTTCCTTCCTACAGGTTTCAGTGTCTTTATTTTTCTGTAATTTGGGATGGAGTTAGCACCTGCTTCATGGAGTGTCTTAGTTAGGTGACTCAGCTTTTGTTTGGTAGTCTGTATATCAGTGGTGTTTAGTTTACTTCTCACTGTTGCCCTGTATTCATCTTTATCACATTTTTCCCAGTTGGGCTTGATTCTGATTTGCTTGTATCGCTTTGATGTGTTTCTCTTGATGTTGAGCTTGAGTGAAGTTCTAATCAGTGTGTGATCAGAGGTGTTCATGGGGTGCATCTCATCAATGTACGTTTCATAGTAGAATTTGGGTGAGTTTGACTTGACTATGAAGTAATCAATTTGGGATCTGGATTTCCCATTGTGGTTAAAGAAGGTATTTCTGTTTTGCTTGAGTCTGGTTTCAAGACAATGATCTTTTAGAAATGTCTGAAACAAGATGTCTCGTGTATTATTTCTGACAATTGATGCATTCATGTCACCAGCTATCAGGATTTTACAGGTAGGTTCATACTTGTTCAAAAGCTCTTCTAGTTGTGCCAGCATTTCCTTGTATTCATCAATGTCTGAATTACTAGATGGCATGTATACATTCAGGAGCAATAGAGTTCCATTGTGTGTGTTTATTTTCATAGCCTGTAACCTACTATTGGAGATATCAATTATCTGTATGCTTGTGGCGATACTTGCCCTATAGAAGATGCAGGTTCCACCATATCCTCTTCTGCCTTTAAGGTCATACCTTGGAAATTCGTCATCTATGGATTTAGCTGTTACTAAGAAGTTTGGATCTATGTCGTAAAGAAAGCCTTTGTCGAAAGACAGCAACCAGTGTTCCTGGATGCAGAGAATGTCAACAGTGTTTAACGTGTACTTCATGTAGTTGACATTCCCCTTTATGTATTGTGTGTTCAGGCTACCTACATTGAGGGTATCCAAGCTGATGTTGCGGCCTGGCCCTGGTACAAAAAAGGATTCGATGCGGGTGTCACTTTGTCAAGACATACTGTTGGAGCTGCTATCATCTTTCTATCTTTGTTTTCTGAATCAATTAGCTTTGAATTTGTTCTATGTCTTTTCAGTATTACGCCACCATGAGTATTATTGACAGTATGTGTCAACTTGTCATTTTGTGATACATCTTGTGGTAACTCGTTACATCTGTCAACAGTCTTCAGTTGATTTCCGTCAGCTTGGTTTTCATGTGTCTGGTCTGTGTTTGAGACTGTTTGAATTCTCTCATATCTTGTCAAAGCCTGCTTATCTGCAATCATATCAGACCAAGTACTGGTAGTATGCTTGGTAATACACTTGTGTTGTTCATTGATAACTGGAATTGCTGTAGTATTAGTGCTAGCACAATTAGTTCTGTCTGAGCTTGTGTGTGATGAACAGGGTATATCACTACTAGCTGGTACATTGGCTTGCTGGGGATCATCAAGTGTGCTGTCTTCGTCATTCCTTTGACTTTTTGCTTGTGCACTACTGTATGGTGGAGGAGGTATATTTGGCTTTTTCCTGTCATGTAGGAAGGGGTTTTCCTTCATTCCACTTGGATTTACATCTATTTGTTCTTGGGGGTTATGATTTGATATTTTGGTGTTTTGCGGGTGGTTGGCATGCATCATGTATGTGCTATGCTGGTTCATCATTTTTGGTACAGCAGATCTGTTAGGTGCAGTAGTGTTCATACCTACAAATTGAGTTCGCATGGCCGTAGGTACTTGGTTTACACCTGCTATGGTGGGTGCTATATAAGGCATGTATGTGCTGGTTTCCGGGATTTCTGTTCGTAATGGGACAATGACAGGATTAGCCACATTGAGGTGTGCTGGGACTGTATGAACATAGTTCTGAGGTCCATTGAATGAGGCAGGCTGCTGGTGATAAAGCATCATAGGACCATGTTTAGGTATCATTCGTTGGGCTTCATATATTTGGTTTGGCTGTATTGTTGAATTACAGTGCGTAGAAACAAATTGCATTCCACAGTTAGGATTGAGTTTTTGTATCTCAAATTGCAGTTTTAGGTTGCTGGTTTCAATATGGTGTTGTAGTCTTATCTCAAGTGTTTCTATTTTTTGTAGAATTTCTGATTGAGACCGCTCCCGGTAAGTATATTGTGGGGTTTCATTTGGTTCAGTTGGGTTGACCATCACTGGCTTTACACTATTCAGTTCTGCTATCGCCTTTTCTGCATTCATCCGCTCCATCTTCTCAGCCATAAGTTTTATAGTATTAAGGTAATCCTTACTCTGTACCTCAAGCATCACGATTCTAGCTTTACAATCTGATAGTTCCTGGCTAGTAGTGTCCAACTTCTTGGGTCTCTTGTTCTTCTTGGCATCTAGATTCTCTGGTTTCAACCCTTCAAGTCCAGAATCTGTTACCATACTCACGGCATTTGAGGTAGAATGGGTGGTATTGCCTAGTTCGTTTGATATAACTTTTCTAGTACCAGAATGCGAGTTTTTGTTGGTTTGTTGTGGAATTATGACAACTTCAGTATCACCACTGCTACTCAGCATTTGATGTCCTTGCCTGGAGATATTATGTGTTTGGGTTTCATCAGCCATACTTTTTGTAGTTACATCATCAGTTTCCGATGGGTACTGAGATGCTTCCAAATTATCTTGATTTAGCATACGACACGAACAGCACTCATAATTATCAGGATCAGCTGCTTCAACATTTATTTTCTCACAGGAGATGTGTTTATACAGTTCACAGTCCACACATTGTATGAAATCGGATTCTCGGATGTCCTTCTCACATGTTGCACACACCATTCTGTCGGTGCTATTGGGTTCGTCTTCATCCTTATCATCGGTATGCTCAATAGAATAAACCTCTGTATTGCCAGCTACCAATAATCTATCACCATGTGGTAATAAGGCCGTCACACTATCATCTTCAGTTTTGGATCTAATTGGACTTGCTTGATGGTATCTGGTTTTGGGTGAAACCATGGCCCGCAGTTTGAGTTCCTTTTGGCTCGCAGGACTGGATGATTGTATTGATTCAAGAGCCGATTGACAGACTGTGGATATTTGTTGGTTCAGACGGCGCAAGTCAATTATCTTGTTGTATCTAGATCTGATCAGTTTACATATTTCAGGTAAATCTTCTTTGATAAATTTCTGGTGTAATCGTCCATTTACATCTATTTTTGATGTGGTAGGGAAAAAGTTCACCCTGTATAATTGTTTACCTCCTGATTTTAGATAGACAGAGAGAGATTGTTCAACCAAGAGTTTATTCTCTGAGTGGGTGGTCTTGCTTATTTTTCCATGTTTTGATATTTTCAATTCAGAGTGTGATTTATAAAAGTCAAAAGCACATTCTGTGAATATTTCATATGCAGCCGCTGATAGAGTGAGAACAATTGTACCACTTTTTTCCTCAATCTTCATGTCCTGTAGTCTGCTGGCACCGGCTATCTTCTTCTGGAGAGTTTTTTGGGGATTGAGGTCATAGTTCATCACTTGTATTGTCGGGGCAGCCACTCTCTTGATCGGGGTGTCATTTGGAGTGAATGGGAGATTTGGTATTCTGGCTCTTTTGGATCTACATGTAGTCGATCTAGTCTGCCTCGTCATCATGGCCATCACGGGTAGGCTATGTGCTCAAACTTAAGAAAGCTATAAGTTAAAACCCCTATAAATACTACTTACGAAATTTCTGTAACGAATAACTTTGTGTGCACGCACTGTCTTTGCTAACTTCTTTTAAACAAAACCAAAACAAACCACGCGTCCTTGAACTTTGTGATATACAGATTAATGTAGGTCAGTTAACTCCGCCTCTTGTCGCGCCAACTGTCAAATATTTTCCAAGTCGTCGGATTTGTTGAATTCTTCAGAATAACTTATGATTTACACACCAAAATGTTCCGCTTGATATTTTATATCGATTTGTACAGATTATGTTAGAATCGGTTGTAATTCCATTCATTTATTATTAAAAAACCTATTCTATTAACGGTCCGCAATAAAACAAAACATCATGACGTCACTTCCGTAACGCATATTTTGAAGCCCGGTGCTGTTGACGTTGCGTTTCTTTTTCTGCACGACAATGGATCCAGTTTCAACTCAGTGAAAATTACAAAACGATAATTTCACTGTTAGATCTATTTGTCATTGTTATTTTCACTGAAAATCACCATAATCCATTGAAAGCTAATAATAAATAGACATATTTCAGATATTCGTGCAAAATTTCATACTTGTAGGTGAAGTAATTAAAGAGAAATATGCAAGAAATACATGATTTTTCTATCGCAAACTAGCTATAGGCAGTTATAGCATATACCCGTGTTGTGATAAACAATTATCATCTAGAGGACATATGTACTCTGCCATCAGCAAGCAAAACAACCATATATGGAATGACCTTTGAATTAATTAAAACCCAACATGGAAAAGTCTTATAAAGAATGTGATAATTATTTCAAACGATACGCTTTCGTAACATGTACACCATGCACAAAAAATCTGAATTTTCCGGAATAGGCCAGCGCATGTAATATTGTGAAAACAAAATGAAACGTGGAGACATAAGCGTAGGGATGAGAAAATGGATAGATTCAGTACTTGCAATTATTTCACTGCCCAACGTGCGTGTTTTAGTCAGCATGTTTTTTAGACTAACAAGTTACGGCCACTGAGTTTTTTTTCGAAAATGTGAGAAGGAAGTACGTGGACACATCACACATACAATTTCCCCTGTCCACCAGTGAATGCTTCCACATGAAATGCGTTAAACGCGCGAACAGCATGCTTACAGTGTATGATAACCGTACGATTGTCTAGTTATTGTACGATAACTGTACGATTGGCTAGTTATTGAACGATAACTGTACGATTGTCTAGTTAGTATTCGATAAGCGTACGATTGTCTAGTTACTGTACGATAACCTTACGATTGTCTAGTTATTGTACGATGACTGTACGATTGTCTAGTTAGTGTTCGATAACCGTACGATTGTCTAGTTAGTGTACGATAACCGTACGATTGTCTAGTTACTGTACGATAACCGTAGGCCTACGCTTGTCTAGTTACTGTACGATGACTGTACGATTGTCTAGTTAGTGTTCGATAACCGTACGATTGTCTAGTTAGTGTACGATAACCGCACGATTGTCTAGTTACTGTACAGATATCGTACGTGCACGTATTGCTCACGTGCGTTGTCCGTACGCGTTAAATTGGCAGTAGAAAACACGCGTGTTTCACGTACATGAACGAACACTGAAGACTGAACGAAAGCACGCAAATGGCAAATTAATGTGCCCTGTGTGCACTTACATCTCGGTTCATTACTGCCTTCCCTGTCTGATGTTAAAATAGTGTTCTGTAAAACGTGAGCATGCACTACGAATCCTCTCTTGCTCCTTACACATGTAAAGACTATCGTATAAGACAGAGAAAATAAGATCAACTACAAGCACTTATTGCATTATCCTTTATTCATATTGATTACTTAATTACTGAGTAGCACCCTTATGTTGTCTTGTATTAACGTATAACACATTTATATTCATCTGACCATGTTGAGTTCCTGAAGTCAATATACCATACGGAGGTTGTATATTGTTTAAGTTCGCACAATCGCCCCCAAGGGCTTTAACTCGGTTGTTTTAGCATCGTATTTGTATGAAATATTAATAATAATTTGTTATTTTCTGTTGTTTGTTCGCCGTTTTGTTTGCTCATTTAGTCATTATTGATGTTTTGGGTGTAAATTTGTATAAGATGAGATAGGAAACGATAAATTATGCACTTTGTAATGTCCACGGTGTCACTGTTAACAAGTCCTAGCCACCGTTGCTCGTTTTACAGTCATATTGGTTTGGTATTGGAGTACATGTTGTAGAGCAGTTAATCAAAGGCGTCTGAACTCTGTATTCATGATAACGACTGGACCTCTTTCATGTCGAGCAAGTATTTGGTATACAGCCCCCCGATATCCCGAGCATCTCACGTAGAAAACCCAGTTCAAATTGAGAATTTGCAAAAATCAGAATATTTAGAGACTATTTGTATTTAACCGTGTATGATTGTCTAATAATTCACCGAGTGAGCAGCTGACGTAATATGTTCACGAATGGCGTAGTCAGCTGCTCACGAGTTGAATTATCAGACGATCATGCACGGTAAAATACTAATATTCTATTTATTTCATGCTTCAAATAGCTGAAATTATTAAAAAACGCCACTCAATACCTCAAATGTTTTGCGTGACGTCTTTTTCCCGCCTTGCGCACGCATAGTTGACATCAAGTAGTTCTTCTGCAATGGCTTCAATTACGTCTATTTTTTTACATCTATGTACATGTAGTGGACTGTTATTTGTTAAAGATTAAGAGAACAAGTGAAAATGCTTCATTTTTTTTTGGCGGCTGGGAAATTTGTTTGTAAAAAGTAGTCCGTTTGCGTGAAATTATGAACTGTGAAATTAAGGACTGTGAAATTATCGGGGAATAATCCACCGTTATTCCGCCGTAAACCACCGGTAAGCATGAAATAAAGATAAATATGACGTTCCAGCTTTTGAAATGACGCCGTAATAAATCCAGAATGTAATTTCTGCATAGTGATGCCAATTTCCAGTTAAGCCTTGCATGGAATGAACTCTAAGAATCGTGACAATATTTGAGATGAGATTGATTTGTTTCGGGAGATCGGGGCCTTGTGTCGCGTTTCCAAATGACGTTTATGTTATTCTTGAAGAATGCTATTTTAAGGGTCGCCATTGTGTAACCGACCTTGTGTATGCAAGGTCAATTATGACGTCTTGAACAGACATTGTCTACACTAAATGAACAAGAAAAGACCTTATTATAGACGATGTACGTCAATCAGTGACGTCAACTATTTAACAGATTTATATCAAATAAAACTGATAATTAGTATGACGTAGGTTTTCAATTCAAGACGAGCTATGCTTTTTTCTATATTATATAATTTAGCATAGTTATGTAGGTTTGCCAAGAAGAGCTATTATGTATCCATGTTTATAGCAGGTAAAGTGCGTACATAGAAATTGAAAATTGCTGAAGAAGAAGGTGATAACATCGGCTCATTACCAGTAGCCTTAAAGCTCATGTAGCCGGTGTATCAAACGAAATTGACAAAATAAATATAAATAACTAACTCTTCGACATATATTTTGTTGGAAACTGCTAAAATGACCTTTAATCTTAAAATCTTATAAAACTGCAAAATTACATCAAATGACCTTTGGAATCGGAAAAATACATGTAAACAAACACCATGTCAAATTTTCAGGAAAGGGAAATAACCCCATGTAGCCGGTGCAACAATAACATTTTCCAAGTAAATTTGGTAGAGTTTGTTGGCAAGTTGATTATTTCCCGCCAAAAGTTGCACACGACCCTTTTTATCAATTGATGACGTCATAGCTGTCAAAATTATGTTTGATAAAATAAACAAGCGAGCATTGAATACATGCATGTCAAACATTGACAATAAAATAAGGATTTATTCGTAGTGAAGGTATGCTGTAAGTTTTTGTTGTGATTTCATTCAGAAATTGGTCCATTTCGTGTTTATTTATTTTATTTACTCGTCAGTTATTGAAAACAATCCTGCAGGCAATGCACGAGAAAAAGAATCTACAATTTCATGAGAAATTTACATACACGGGTACCGTGGATACACGGGATTCATGGGGTTTCAATATACCAGGAGAATTGTCTACTCATAATGACATTAGATCATTTACTAACTAAACAACATCCCAACCGGCCCCTGCCGTACTCTGTTAGAAATGGATAGATACTGTGGTCATCTGTATGACCTTATTTAGGTGGTGTTGTGCTGAGTGGTCTGGTCTCTGCCCCTCCCCGAGCGCCTGAATTCAGTTACCCCCATTTCAATTAAATAAAGAAGGCATGGATTAACGCTGGTGGAAACCTATTGCAATTTGAGAGGAAACTACTGAAAACGTTTGAAATGTCAAACTTGTATGTTCCACAAGTTACCGGTATATACATCGTGTATTTAGTATCAGTTTGCTGGTGAGATATATGTATACAGGCATCTATAACAAAATTAATTAATGATACAGTCACATTGCTCGTACGATGTCCGTACGGATTTACCAACTCGTACGAGTAGGAAATATTTTAATCCTAACGGTATTTGTACGTTCTTAGTATCTGGTCACAGCTCGTACGGATCTCGTACGTGTTGTACAGAATGTATAGTTTTCATCAGATCACCGAGTCCTTTACAAGTTGTGAAAATCCGTACGATGCTCGTACGAGTCTCGATATCCGTACGGGCTCCGTGTGGGCTCCGTGCGGGCTCCGTGCGGGCTCCGTACGGACGTCGTGCGAGTTCAGAAAAATCAACTCGTACGGAGCTCGTAGGGCAAATGTGACTAGGGTATTAGTGAACAGTTTTGTAATACGCATAAATGTGGTACAGTCCCTTTAAGATAAACATGGGTAACGCAGTGCCGATATTACAGTTCATTCTTTCTCGTTTACCTAATGTCAGTATTACTAATGAACAGATTCACTGTAAGTTTGTTAATTGTTCATGTACTCGAATACGCAATCTACGATACAATCTAAGGAAAAACTGCTGAAACCCTTTTCTTCTCACTGTCAGTGTGGAGAATCACGTGATTAAACGAATAACGTTCACACTCAAAACAATTCAATTTCGTCTGCTAACGCTGCTAACGAGCGTGCTTTTAATATGGTTAGATCATAGCCTTGAGAATATCCCGTACATGTAAGAATACCCGGCAAGTACCGATTTCGACCTATCTTTAGCTGTTTTAAATTAATGCGATGTCGCCAGACCTATAACAATGCCAAATAATAATTTCAAAAAGATGAATTTACTCCCGAAACTGACAACACAGAATCTATACACTCAATGAAAATAGTTCCTCCTCGTTATCAGTTTTGCAAGATTAGAACATTAAACTTTCCTTGTTTCATTTAATCTGTTCGATTGTATTATTTTAGTTTCTTCCAGTAATGGAAGGAAATTGTATGGAATTAAAAGAAAAGGTGTTTAAAGGCGTTGATAATTATTACTACGCGTTACGAACGCGAAATAGCGCATGCATCAAGGATTTTATTATGTTAAATTATTTAGTTCAGTATTCTCTAACGAAATCGTCGCCGAGTGGTTAAGCAACTCTCTTAGCTAAGGTCCAGCGATCGAATCACGGCGACTCCAAATTTTTTATATTTTTTTAAATTTTATTTTTCGTCCAGCACTTACCTCTCTTTCGACTTAGAAAACCACTTGTTGTTTTATTACTTGAAAAGCTATAGACCCTTTTCACCGTTACTAAAAATAGCCCTATGCATATCATGGACGGAATCGAGGACGCGGGTTAATTGCTTTAATATCCAAAATTATGTTGATACTGATAATTGATACATGCCGATGTGCGCTAGTTATTATACACGAGTCTACCAGACTTTTAGATATTCCGAAGCATTTCTTTTTTTAACATTTTTTATTTTCATAAGACATATTATACCGAGTTATTCACAACACAATATATACAAACAATTTTGTATTACAGTTATAATGTGAAACTCATTCACTACTCATGATATTATTCATTAATGTCATTATGCTTGTTGTAGTATATATGTGGGAGGGGGGAAGAGTTATGAGCATAGTCGCTTAGGAGAGAGGTTGTGATTGTAGAGAGTAAGAATGGAAAGTAAGAGAAAGATAATAAGAAATGGTTATAGGTTCGGGGAATTCACACAATACATTGCACCACTATGTGAGTTATGCGAGGTATGAAAACTTCTGCCATTTTCTGTTACAGAGTTTGTTTTTTAATAGCGCTATTGTTTGTTCCATCTTTCTTCGATAGTTAATGTATTCTTTGAATGACTGAATTGTCGATGTGTGTTTATTGCATTTGCATTTAAATATGAAATATTTTGAAAGCAGTATAATATAGTTGGTAATAAGCCCATCTTCTGTATTCTTTATAATGTTGCAAACTGAATATTCCGAAGCATTTCTGTCAACGATGAGAAATCTACTGTGGTGATAATTATATGATCGGCCAATACGTACATATGTAAGCTTAAAAAAATCCTCTCGTCAAATTGTTTAGAAAGAAACTTCGGTCTAGCAAAATCACGTGACAAAATGTAGGCGTGGTCTGTTTCCTCCAATCAGACAGCTGTAAATACCAATAAACACAAACGAATAAACAAGCCGAAAATTAGAGGTGAAAACGAGACTAAAATCTATCCCCGATAAACTCAATTGTTGTAGGACTGAATACGAAATCAAATTAATTATTCGATTGCAGTTCTTAATTGCGAACATGACGTTGGAATATCTTATTTTGTATAAATACGCCGATCAATAGTCATAATAGTGGAAAACAAAGCCGGCACGATAAAAATGCCCTTATCAAAAATGTTATCTGAAAACAAGGCTCGCTGGCTATTAAGTTTCCTGAATTCATAGTTTTGACCGAGTCGTGGTCATTATTTATTCATTTCAAATTATATAACATGGTCATTTGGTGAGTTCAGATAATGACTAGGTTTGATAATAGCATTGTAATGTACTTTATACTAATACACTGGACAATTTCATTTTATTGCTTGCTTGGTATATCGTTTCACGAGGGAATTACGGACGATTGGTAAATAATGTGGAAACAAAATTAATCACTTTACTTCCCGAAAATGACCCCTATGTGTTTGTTGAATGACTATTTTAGTTACATGTAGCACGCCTATATAGAGGATCTATTACGAGTTGTCAATTGATATATATTTATATTAAACGAGTTTGGGGAATTTTTATTAAGCAAGCCTCTGGCGAGCTTAATAATATTTCCTGAACGAGTTTAATATAATTATATAAATTGACAACGAGTGATAGATTCTTTATATCATATGACTCTAAAAACGCAAAATACGCACCAAAGTATTGAGAAAAAACCACGCTCATATAGTTTAACCTTATATCACACATGTTACGTATAAGATTATACATACTCGCCATACTAACCCAGATACAAGGAAATTCCTGACGGACGAGCTTACGTTTATAACCATTTTCATTTTACTTTTAACGGAACGTACCATGTATTATTAGTCATTCTGTTAACTGTTGTTGTTGTTGTTGTTGTTGTTGTTGTTGTTGTTGTTGTTGTTGTTGTTGTTGTTGTTGTTGTTGTTGTTGTTGTTGTTGTTGTTGTTGTTGTTGTTGTTGTTGTTGTTGTTGTTGTTGTTGTTGTTGTTGTTGTTGTTGTTGTTGTTGTTGTTGTTGTTGTTGTTGTTGTTGTTGTTGTTGTTGTTGTTGTATAACGTATAACGTATCACTGGATAAGTACATGTATATACAACTCAACCTTTCCTTGTTTAATGTCGGTCACCTCTCTCCATGATTCGTGTAATTTTGTATCCGCCAATTCTAGTTTAATATCTCCACTTCGCTCGACAGCTGTTTTATCATTCCCCATGCCCATATGTTATCTGTTTTAAAATTGGCAGGCCAAAGAATAACCAATATTCAATAGGATGATTTGACCCTTTGCCCTAAGGGTCAGCATATGCACGACCTTTGTAAAATATTAATAACAGCTCTTTTTCTGTGTAACTTGACTCGCAGTCTGGTCACGCCGACCGGCAATAAATCGTTTGGAGTATTTTTCAAGAGAGTTTTGCTCTCGCGTGGGTTAAATGTGGATTGCGAAGATATTTTCATTTCTTGAGCAAATAAATATTAGACTGACTTTAACGTCGAGTCCCGTATTACCGCACAGTATATGTAGACCAGTCATTAAATTTAGACAAGTTTTGATAAATGTGATTTTGTAGATTATGTGCGTAGGTCCTATACACCACATGGTCTGTCGGTCTGACTGAGGATACGCCTATATATTCCCTCCCCTAAACTTAAAAGCTTTTATACAAAAAACCGGCAAATTTTGTAAGAATTGATTGTTTTGTCTCGTTAAGCAATTGAATAAATTTGAACATACCTGTTCGTACTCTATAATATTTCGGTATGTACATCTTTCTAAGTTGACTATAAAACAAACATTCTATGATAAAATAGTACTCGTTTTCTAAATGTATAATACTCGGAAAATATAGATATACCTCATACCGGGTAACAGTATTTGTAAATAAACACGTATTTTCTATATAATTATATCGTGCATAGAATAATGCGATTTAAAGCCTGAAAAAAGTAAAGAAACAATAATTACTGTAAAAACATTAATTTTCGTACGAACATTATTAAATGTTCTCGGATATTTGTAAGATGAAAAGATAACCTTTTGATAAAGTGTAATTTTATTTCATCTTTTCGGGTTCGAAATTTACGAAAGTTAACCTGTCGTGAATTACCTTAAATACAATATTTAACATTTCTGTGCTCGGCTGTTTGAGTTGAGTGCTTCCTTCCTGGTGCGATTTGCTCTTATTGTTTGTATTTTTTTATAGGTAAAGAACCACTAAATGCCTCCGCGGACCAAGTGGTGATACACTCAAGTAGTCCTTAAAAAACTTTGGTTTGCCTGTAAATGGAAATATTTCTTGACAAATGTGGAGTTGAATGATGAAATTGAGCTTAAATGATTGGTAAATATGCATGTGGTGTAGTAAAACTGTAATCTTTGTATTATTCTACTATTTTGTTCTTGATACCAAAGTGAAAGTAGACTAGGTTAAACCCAGAACTCATAAATCCGGACATGCGTAAAAAACAGATAGACCGTGTTTGAAGGACAAAAACATTCTTAGAAGATACATGACCCCCCTTTTTTATTGCATTATTTTAAAGCTTAAATGCCCCTCTTTACAATGATATGTGTGGTCCAGGTGGCCATAGACTAAAAAAAGTTGAAAATTGGGACGTACTATGGCCAATTTACATTGAGCAAATCTATTTGGTGGTTTCTAACTTATAGTCTGTACCAGTATCCATGATAAACCAAATGATAGCCTGCATCGTGAAATCCCAGAGATATACGCGCGGTAGATACCGGTAAGGACATACGATCGAACGGAACATTCGGTTATTCATGATACTGTAAAATTATTTGATTTCGATGGGACCTTAGTTCGTAGATTTTGCATTTCAGGTAATATATATAGCTTGGCTATTTTGGCTTGAACCTGACCTTTATGCAAGAATATATTACAAGGTTCTTGCTTTGAATATATCAATTTCCGCAAGCACATCGTCCGATATCGGTATTTCAAATTTGTGTTTCTATTAAAGCTCGAGCGTCTTCGTGATACTCCCAGATTATGAAAACATACAATCGGTAGGTAGCATATCGACTGTTAAATTATGGAACTAATTAAAAGGTCAGGCTCGTGTCAAATTAGCCAAGCTATACAGGGAACAAAATAGTGTCCGATGGGATTTGTTTCTTGGTTTGAGGTCAACCACGAAATACACGAAATATCATCCACACGAAAATTAATGATTTTACAGTAAAACACGGTCCGTGCATGTTTCATGTACATTCCACCTACAACCATTGGCCCTTGTCGCAAAAGAGCCGTTCTTTGTGTATAAATTGTAATGTTGTTGTTGTTGCTGTTGTTGTTGTTTCTACCGTAACGTACGTGTCTATTGTGTGTCGTTGATTCACAAGCATATTACTAAGTACGCCAATGTGTATTTCAAGTTGTAAAGCAGTTAATTTATCTTAAGTTATTCAATTTTTTGTCTTTGTTTAGTCATTGAGGCTATTCTGAAACCGATTCACACTCGCAGCAGTTGTTTGTTCAGATACTGGGTACATAAGCACTATACTGTAGAATCTAAATAATCTTACGTTTGAGCAACCATCTGAGGATAGTCGATTTGTGTCTACCGCACGATCAGCGTTCACCACACGATCTGGGTACGCCACACTATCTGGGTACGCCACACGATTTGTGTCCGCCACACGATTTGTGTCCGCCACACGATTTGTGTCTACCGCACGATCTGCGTTCACTACACGATCTGGGTACGCCACACTATCTGGGTACGCCGCACGATTTGTGTCCGCCGCCTATTTGGGTACGCCACACAATCTGGGTAAGCCGCCTATCTGGGTACGCCACACGATCTGGGTAAGCCGCCTATCTGGGTACGCCACACTATCTGGGTACGCCACACGATTTGTGTCCGCCGCCTATCTGGGTACGCCACACGATCTGGGTAAGCCGCCTATCTGGGTACGCCACACGATCTGGGTAAGCCGCCTATCTGGGTACGCCACACGATCTGGGTAAGCCGCCTATCTGGGTACGCCACACGATCTGGGTAAGCCGCCTATCTGGGTACGCCACACGATCTGGGTAAGCCGCCTATCTGGGTACGCTACTCGATCTGGGTACGCCACACTATCTGGGTACGCCGCCTATCTGGGTACGCTACTCGATCTGGGTACGCCACACGATTTATGTCCGCCGCCTATTTGGGTACGCCACACGTTCTGGGTACGCCACACGAGTTGGATACGCCACAGGATTTGTGTCCGCCACACGATATGTGTCCGCCGCACGATTTGTGTCCGCCGCCTATTTGGGTACGCCACACGATTTGTGTCCGCCGCCTATTTGGGTACGCCACACGATTTGTGTCCGCCGCCTATTTGGGTACGCCACACGATTTGTGTCCGCCGCACGATTTGTGTCCGCCGCACGATTTGTGTCCGCCGCACGATCAGTGTACGCCACATGATCTGGGTATGTCGCACGATTTGTGTCCGCCGCACGATCAGTGTACGCCACGTGATCTGGGTATGTCGCACGATTTGTGTCCGCCGCACGATCAGTGTACGCCACGTGATCTGGGTATGTCACACGATTTGTGTCCGCCGCACGATTTGTGTCCGCCGCACGATCAGTGTACGCCACGTGATCTGGGTATGTCACACGATTTGTGTCCGCCGCACGATCAGTGTACGCCACGTGATCTGGGTATGTCACACGATTTGTGTCTGTCGCACGATTTGTGTCCGCCACACGATCAGTGTCCGCCGCACGATAAGTGTACGCCACGCGATCTGGGTATGTCACACGATTTGTGTCCGCCACACGATCAGTGTCCGCCGCACGATCAGTGTACGCCACGCGATCTGGGTATGTCACACGATTTGTGTCCGCCGCACGATCTGGGTACGCCTGGGTACGTAGATGGTCGACTGACAATCTTGTTGTCCGAGTTCGATCCTTCCCCTTTTCTCTGTTCTTTTTTTTTATTAAAACACATTTATTTTATGATTGTATTTACAATTTTCTCGTGACCTTCTACATGACATTTCAATTAATTGTACACAATCAGTAATGTTCACAGACGTGAGATTAAATAATGTTTTATTCAATAAATTATTGACGAGGCTGTGTGTCGTGGTCACATTTGTCGCACATAATGTGCTGTATTTGAAAATTTATATTTTTCTTTCGATGCCCATTTGTACAGAATTCCACGAGCCGGTTCAAGATTGCACCATATGAATTGGCTGTGAAACAGTATCTACATTTTATAGTATAACTTTTTAAATATTGCATCAATTTTGATAAGGATTGGCATGTAAGTACTTTAACCATTGTTATATGTGAATATAATTAGTTTATGGATATATTGATAGTCAGTTTTTGTTTTTGATTGGTTGAAATTCTGGTTACTTTAAAACAAATAAACTTTTATAGAAAAATAGACATTTTTGTTTTCACCTGTAAACAGAAGAAGCCTTCTTCCAACACATCCAATAAATTGAAGTTTATGAGAAGGGTCTATTCTCTTTCTATAGGCCCTTCTAGGAAAGCACCTACATGAATAGTGGTTCTTTCACCTGTCTCATATTGAGGTTCGTGATTTGCAGTAGATGTTAGTTCATTTTATGTCTCATCGAAATGAGGCAACTGTACAGTATGCCTATCGTTAAAACGAAAAAAAAAACACGAACATTTCTGAATTTCTTTTTTGAAAATTTATATTTTTCTTTTACTGTACGTATACAGTATAAAACAAGATGCCAAAATGTCACAAAATACGCCCGTCTTGGTTGTGCTAGTGAAAAAAATATTGATTATGAAATAAAAGCCCATATTATGTCAAAACATTTTTGAACAATCATCTTTAAACTTATCTTGGCCTAGATATTACACCCATGAGTATCGTCAGCAAGTTTGAAGACGATCGGATGAAAATTGTTTGAGCTAGAGTACAGACAAGGCCAATTTCACATTTATTTTGGTAAAAGAAGGACCATAACCCAAGAAGGCCTGCACCGATTTGGCCTATAATCGAACTTGGCCTAGATATTACACCCATAAGCATTGTCAGTAAGTTTGAAGATGATCGGATGAAAACTGTTTAAGCTAGAGTACAGACAAGGCGAATTTCACATTTTTTTGGTACAAGAAGGACCATAACCCAAGAAGGCCTGCACTGATTTGTCCTATAATCGAACTTGGCCTAGATATTACACCCATAAGCATTGTCAGCAAGTTTGAAGATGATCGGATGAAAACTGTTTAAGCTAGAGTACAGACAAGGCCAATTTCACATTTCTTTGGTAAAAGAAGGACCATAACCCAAAAAGGCCTCCACCGATTTGGCCTATAATCGAACTTGGCCTAGATATTAGACCCATAAGCATTGTCAGCAAGTTTGAAGATGATCGGATGAAAGCTGTTTAAGCTAGAGTACAGACAAGGCCGATTTCACATTTTTTTGGTAAAAGAAGGACCATAACCCAAGAAGGCCTGCACCGATTTGGCCTATAATCGTACTTGGCCTAGATATTACACCCATAAGCATTGTCAGCAAGTTTGAAGATGATCGGATAAAAACTGTTTAAGCTAGAGTACAGACAAGGCCGATTTCACATTTTTTTGGTAAAAGAAGGACCATAACCCAAGAAGGCCTGCACCGATTTGGCCTATAATCGAACTTGGCCTAGATATTACACCCATAAGCATTGTCAGCAAGTTTGAAGACGATCGGACAAAAACTGTTTGAGTTAGAGTACAGACAAATATTGGACGCCGCCGCCCGCACGCCCGCACGCCCGCACGCCCGCACGCCCGCACGCCCGCACGTCTGCCCGCCCGCCCGCACGCCCGCCCGCACGCCCGCCCGCACGCCCGCCCGCCAAGGGTGTTCACATAATACGTCCCGTTTTTCAAACGGGCGTATAAAAATATTTAAAAAATCGTTTTCAACGATACAGTTACCTGTGTATTTGATTGATGTGAAAATAATAATTTAAGGTAGCGATAGTTAAACATTACACAAACGAGTGGTAACCTTACATTTAATGTGTGATTTAAAAATTATTGTTTTTATTTATAATCACATGTAAGGCTCAAACTCATGTCTGCATTGTATCAAAACTTCAATATTTTCCATTTCTAAACCAATGAGCTATTTTATCAGATGGAATGAATGATCACTTTTTATTACCAAGTAAGTTCAAATAACGATACGCATTGAAAAGATAATCCTTTGCCTAAAAATATTTGTTTTGGTAAAAATAATATTTCTAAAGAAAAATATATTAGTTTCGGGTTTTTTTTCGTAATCATAGTAACAGTTACTTGTTGATAAAGTATGTATGATTAGCCTAAAGTGTTGCATTGTAACGAAGCAAGTTATGTTTTCAAACTATGTTGAGTAAGATCAGTGCTATAAATATAATGAGGGGACGTTTTCAATATTTTTAGTCTTCTCGAAGTGTTAGCACGAGCAAGGCAAATTGAAGGTCAAGAATGAGTAAAACAATACGGACACATTATAGGCAAATTGAAGGTCAAGAAAGGGTAAAACAATACGGACAGATTATAGGCAAATTGGTAAGACATGATCTTCTAATATTCAATAATGTGTGCCTGATAATATTCAGTAATGTGTGCCTGATAATATTCAGTAATGTGTGCCTGATAATATTCAGTAATGTGTGCCTGATAATATTCAGTAATGTGTGCCTGATAATATTCAGTAATGTGTGCTTGATAATATTCAGTAATGTGTGCTTGATAATATTCAGTAATGTGTGCTTGATAATATTCAGTAATGTGTGCTTGATAATATTCAGTAATGTGTGCCTGATAATATTCAGTAATGTGTGCCTGATAATATTCAGTAATGTGTGCCTGATAATATTCAGTAATGTGTGCCTGATAATATTCAGTAATGTGTGCCTGATAATATTCAGTAATGTGTGCCTGATAATATTCAGTAATGTGTGCCTGATAATATTCAGTAATGTGTGCCTGATAATATTCAGTAATGTGTGCCTGATAATATTCAGTAATGTGTGCTTGATAATATTCAGTAATGTGTGCCTGATAATATTCAGTAATGTGTGCCTGATAATATTCAGTAATATGTGCCTGATAATATTCAGTAATGTGTGCCTGATAATATTCAGTAATGTGTGCTTGATAATATTCAGTAATGTGTGCCTGATAATATTCAGTAATGTGTGCTTGATAATATTCAGTAATGTGTGCCTGATAATATTCAGTAATGTGTGCCTGATAATATTCAGTAATGTGTGCTTAATAATATTCAGTAATGTGTGCTTGATAATATTCAGTAATGTGTGCTTGATAATATTCAGTAATGTGTGCTTGATAATATTCAGTAATGTGTGCTTGATAATATTCAGTAATGTGTGCTTGATAATATTCAGTAATGTGTGCCTGATAATATTCAGTAATGTGTGCCTGATAATATTCAGTAATGTGTGCCTGATAATATTCAGTAATGTGTGCTTGATAATATTCAGTAATGTGTGCTTGATAATATTCAGTAATGTGTGCTTGATAATATTCAGTAATGTGTGCTTGATAATATTCAGTAATGTGTGCTTGATAATATTCAGTAATGTGTGCTTGATAATATTCAGTAATGTGTGCTTGATAATATTCAGTAATGTGTGCTTGATAATATTCAGTAATGTGTGCCTGATAATATTCAGTAATGTGTGCCTGATAATATTCAGTAATGTGTGCTTGATAACATTCAGTAATGTGTGCCTGATAACATTCAGTAATGTGTGCTTGATAATATTCAGTAATGTGTGCTTGATAATATTCAGTAATGTGTGCCTGATAATATTCAATAATGTGTGCCTGATAATATTCAGTAATGTGTGCCTGATAATATTCAGTAATGTGTGCCTGATAATATTCAGTAATGTGTGCCTGATAATATTCAGTAATGTGTGCCTGATAATATTCAGTAATGTGTGCCTGATAATATGCAGTAATGTGTGCCTGATAATATTCAGTAATGTGTGCCTGATAATATTCAGTAATGTGTGCCTGATAATATTCAGTAATGTGTGCCTGATAATATTCAGTAATGTGTGCCTGATAATATTCAGTAATGTGTGCCTGATAATATTCAGTAATGTGTGCCTGATAATATTCAGTAATGTGTGCCGGATAATATTCAGTAATGTGTGCCGGATAACATTCAGTAATGTGTGCCGGATAATATTCAGTTAATTTCTTTAAAGTGTAATTTCCTATTATTGATACTATGTTTTGTCTTTATTTTTTGTAACATGCATTATGTACAGTATACTCATGTGTCGTAATTACGATTTGGGTTAATAAAAAGGTATGTTCTGTCAGTTCGTTATATTACAGGTTGCGTGTTAATTCCCTTTGTTTGTGTTTCCCAATCGTAAGCCAAGCCTTTGTTATATACACGTAATGCCTTATTTCATACACTTGTGTTTATTTAATTCTGATTGTATGCCAGAAATTGCCTATGATTGGAAATAAAAAGTTTTAGGGTATTATCCACTAATGTTCCGACCTTCTGCAGACATTTTTCACTCAGCCTGCTTTAACTGGTTCTGCTATTTTCACCGATTGTTGAAACAGTACGTGTATTTAAGGTCGAATCGAATCCCAAACTAAGTCGTCGAACGGCACAGAGAACTTTGTTCATTTGACCGGACATACATGTGAACGGTTCACGATTGTTTTTAAACACTGACTGCATTTTGTCGCATGAATATAAGCATACAAATGTCACGATTGTTTTTAAACTCTGACTATATTTTATCGCATGAAGATTTGGCTAAAATGTGTATTATGAAACAGGTGTTAATGCATCGAACACGACAAAATATGAACGACCTCGAACAGATTGTTTGTTTTATATGATTGACGTCAATGTTTGTATTAACACAACCCACTCATGTTTTACATCAGGATGTTTCGACGAACCGGTTGTTGAACCGGTTATGGCTCGTCGCTGCTGCAGCGAGCTAGTCGTATTCGGAGCATTTTATATGGCTCACATCGCGAGCACTATTCGATGAGAGTGTGTCTCATCTACGAATATAACTCGTTATATACGCGAGCCATATTCAGCCCTAGCCATATTCAACCCTAGCCATATTCAGCACTAGCCATATTCAGCCCGAGCCATATTCAGCCCGAACCATATTCAGCCCGAGTCATATTCAGCCCAAACCATATTCATATTCAGCCCGAACCATATTCACCCTGAGCCATATTCAGCCCGAACCATATTCAGCCCGAGCCATATCTAGCCCGAACCATATTCAGCCGAGCCATATTCAGCCCAAACCATATTCAGCCCGAACCATATTCAGCCCGAGTCATATTCAGCCCGAACCATATTCAGCCCGAGTCATATTCAGCCCGAACCATATTCAGCCCGAGCCATATTCAGCCCGAACCATATTCAGCCCGAACCATATTCAGCCCTAGCCATATTTAGCCCGAACCATATTCAGCCCGAGTCATATTCATATTCAGCCCGAACCATATTCAGCCCGAACCATATTCAGCCCGAACCATATTCAGCCCGAGCCATATTCAGCCCGAACCATATTCAGCCCGAACCATATTCATCCCGAGTCATATTCATCCCGAGTCATATTCATCCTGAGCCATATTCATCCTGAGCCATATTCAGCCCGAACCATATTCAGTCCGAGCCATATTCATCCCGAGTCATATTCATCCCGAGCCATATTCAGCCCGAGTCATATTTATATTCAGCCCAAACCATATTCAGCCCGAACCATATTCATCCCGAGTCATATTCAGCCGGAACCATATTCAGCCCGAGTCATATTCAGCCCGAACCATATTCATCCCGAGTCATATTCATCCCGAGCCATATTCAGCCCGAACCATATTCAGCCCGAACCATATTCAGCCCGAGCCATATTCAGCCCGGGCCATATTCAGCCCGAACCATATTCAGCCCGAGTCATATTCATCCCGAGCCATATTCAGCCCGAACCATATTCAGCCCGAACCATATTCAGCCCGAGCCATATTCAGCCCGAGCCATATTCAGCCCGGGCCATATTCATATTTAGCCCGAACCATATTCAGCCCGAGTCATATTCATCCCGAGCCATATTCATCCTGAGCCATATTCAGCCCGAACCATATTCAGCCCGAGCCATATTCATCCCGAGTCATATTATCCCGAGTCATATTTAGCCCGAGTCATATTCATCCCGAGCCATATTCATCCCGGGTCATATTCATCCCGAGCCATATTCAGCCCGAGTCATATTTATATTCAGCCCGAACCATATTCAGCCCGAACCATATTCATCCCGAGTCATATTCAGCCGGAACCATATTCAGCCCGAGTCATATTCAGCCCGAACCATATTCATCCCGAGTCATATTCATCCCGAGCCATATTCAGTCCGAACCATATTCAGCCCGAGCCATATTCAGCCCGAGCCATATTCAGCCCGGGCCATATTCAGCCCGAACCATATTCAGCCCGAGTCATATTCATCCCGAGCCATATTCAGCCCGAACCATATTCAGCCCGAACCATATTCAGCCCGAGCCATATTCAGCCCGAGCCATATTCAGCCCGGGCCATATTCATATTCAGCCCGAACCATATTCAGCCCGAGTCATATTCATCCCGAGCCATTTTCATCCTGAGCCATATTCAGTCCGAACCATATTCAGCCCGAGCCATATTCATCCCGAGTCATATTATCCCGAGTCATATTTAGCCCGAGTCATATTCATCCCGAGCCATATTCATCCCGAGCCATATTCAGCCCGAAACATATTCAACCCGAGTCATATTCAGTTCAACAACCGGCAACAAGACTATGTCAACCCTTGCATGGGAAATGCTGGTCGGCGTATTTCCATTACAGTAAAAGAAATAAAATAATCTAAATCTAAAGAATGAATTTATATTATTAACATTGAGCACGACAATCTTATTTCAAGAGCAAACTGGTAAATATAAGTCTAAGAAATTTGGCTGGCGTATGTTTAATTAAACACAAAACAAACGGCGTCTCTGTGATAACGAAGTAATATCCATATTTCAGTCTAGTCAGATAGTTGTTCACTATAATTGAACCGTAAGACCCAACTAACTAACCACCGTCTGATTTAAACAACGCTCCGTTGTGTTCTTTATACGGTTTGTTATATGGTAACGTAATTATTGGCCGTGTGTCGTGTAATAAACTAATTCGGAGAGGCAAAATACCAGTCCTATACGGTCCGTAATTACCCGGTGTCAAAGAGGCACTGATCTCAGGACTTCTGTACATCGGTGTACATCGATGACTTAGAATAAGAAGGTCGTAATTACAAAGTCGATATATTGAGAAAACAAGAGAAAACTATCTGTAATTTACTCTTTACCTTTGGGAAAACAAGTTTTTGAAACTTCATTTTGGTCAACATGACAATTTCTGATTTTCATGAAAATAGGCTCATAAGAAGCGCCTTGTAAAGCAGATTTCAAATAAGTATGAGTCTTATAAAGTCGTAAGTAGAAGTTACGACCTACTGGTTCTAAGCCAGTGATATGTTGGCTTGCACGTTTTCTGGCATTAGTTACGATGGTATAACATAGCCGGATGGAATCAGTAGGAACTGCTATTTGTCTGTCAAATATAACCCAGTTTTATAATAACAAATATTGAAGTATGTGAGAACCTGTCATTAAGGCCACCTGAGTTATTAAACGCACCATAGCGGTGGATATATAGATCGAGGGAAATTGCACGGGCACTAGTGTAAGCAATATTGCCTCGTACGCGCATACGTACGGTAACAAGTCATACGTTACGGTGTCGGGTGTGGTAGCCTAGATGTGCACATACGTACGGTAACAAGTCATACGTTCCGGTGTCGGGAGTGGTAGCATAGATGTGCGCATACGTACGGTAACAAGTTATACGTTACGGTGTCGGGAGTGGTAGCCTAGATGTGCACATACGTACGGTAACAAGTTATACGTTACGGTGTCGGGAGTGGTAGCCTAGATGTGCGCATACGTACGGTAACAAGTCATACGTTACGGTGTCGGGAGTGGTAGCCTAGATGTGCACATACGTACGGTAACAAGTTATACGTTACGGTGTCGGGAGTGGTAGCATAGATGTGCACATACGTACAGTAACAAGTCATACGTTACGGTGTCGGGAGTGGTAGCCTAGATGTGCACATACGTACAGTAACAAGTTATACGTTACGGTGTCGGGAGTGGTAGCCTAGATGTGCACATACGTACGGTTACAAGTTATACGTTACGGTGTCGGGAGTGGTAGCCTAGATGTGCGCATACGTACGGTAACAAGTCATACGTTACGGTGTCGGGAGTGGTAGCCTAGATGTGCACATACGTACAGTAACAATAGCTGACATTTAGTCGACATAGAGTAAAAACTTGACTATTTTACCTGACATATAGCTGACATTTAGTTGACATAGAGTAAAAACTTGACTATTTTACCTGACATATAGCTGACATTTAGTCGACATAGAGTAAAAACTTGACTATTTTACCTGACATATAGCTGACATTTAGTCGACATAGAGTAAAAACTTGACTATTTTACCTGACATAAAGCTGACATTAAGTTGACATAGAGTAAAAACTTGACTATTTTACCTGACATATAGCTGACATTTAGTCGACATAGAGTAAAAACTTGACTATTTTACCTGACATATAGCTGACATTTAGTCGACATAGAGTAAAAACTTGACTATTTTACCTGACATAAAGCTGACATTAAGTTGACATAGAGTAAAAACTTGACTATTTTACCTGACATATAGCTGACATTTAGTCGACATAGAGTAAAAACTTGACTATTTTACCTGACATATAGCTGACATTTAGTCGACATAGAGTAAAAACTTGACTATTTTACCTGACATATAGCTGACATTTAGTTGACATAGAGTAAAAACTTGACTATTTTACCCGACATATAGCTGACATTTAGTCGACATAGAGTAAAAACTTGACTATTTTACCTGACATAAAGCTGACATTTAGTTGACATAGAGTAAAAACTTGACTATTTTACCCGACATATAGCTGACATTTAGTCGACATAGAGTAAAAACTTGACTATTTTACCTGACATATAGCTGACATTTAGTCGACATAGAGTAAAAACTTGACTATTTTACCCGACGTATAGCTGACATTTAGTCGACATAGAGTAAAAACTTGACTATTTTACCCGACATATAGCTGACATTTAGTCGACATAGAGTAAAAACTTGACTATTTTACCCGACATATAGCTGACATTTAGTCGACATAGAGTAAATACTTGACTATTTTACCCGACGTATAGCTGACATTTAGTCGACATAGAGTAAAAACTTGACTATTTTACCCGACATATAGCTGACATTTAGTTGACATAGAGTAAAAACTTGACTATTTTACCTGACATATAGCTGACATTTAGTCGACATAGAGTAAAAACTTGACTATTTTACCTGACATATAGCTGACATTTAGTCGACATAGAGTAAAAACTTGACTATTTTACCTGACGTATAGCTGACATTTAGTCGACATAGAGTAAAAACTTGACTATTTTACCTGACATATAGCTGACATTTAGTCGACATAGAGTAAAAACTTGACTATTTTACCTGACATATAGCTGACATTTAGTCGACATAGAGTAAAAACTTGACTATTTTACCTGACATATAGCTGACATTTAGTTGACATAGAGTAAAAACTTGACTATTTTACCTGACATATAGCTGACATTTAGTTGACATAGAGTAAAAACTTGACTATTTTACCTGACATATAGCTGACATTTAGTCGACATAGAGTAAAAACTTGACTATTTTACCTGACATATAGCTGACATTTAGTCGACATAGAGTAAAAACTTGACTGTTTTACCCGACATATAGCTGACATTAAGTCGGACATAGAATAAAAACTTGACTATTTTACCTGACATATAGTTGACATTTAGTCGACATAGAGTAAAAACTTGACTATTTTACCTGACATATAGCTGACATTTAGTCGACATAGAGTAAAAACTTGACTATTTTACCCGACATATAGCTGACATTTAGTCGACATAGAGTAAAAACTTGACTGTTTTACCCGACATATAGCTGACATTAAGTCGGACATAGAGTAAAAACTTGACTATTTTACCTGACATATAGCTAACATTTAGTCGACATAGAGTAAAAACTTGACTATTTTACCTGACATATAGTTGACATTTAGTTGACATAGAGTAAAAACTTGACTATTTTACCTGACATATAGCTGACATTTAGTTGACATAGAGTAAAAACTTGACTATTTTACCTGACATATAGCTGACATTTAGTTGACATAGAGTAAAAACTTGACTATTTTACCCGACATATAGCTGACATTAAGTCGGACATAGAGTAAAAACTTGACTATTTTACCCGACATATAGCTGACATTTAGTCGACATAGAGTAAAAACTTGACTATTTTACCCGACATATAGCTGACATTTAGTCGACATAGAGTAAAAACTTGACTATTTTACCTGACATATAGCTGACATTAAGTCGGACATAGAGTAAAAACTTGACTATTTTACCCGACATATAGCTGACATTTAGTCGACATAGAGTAAAAACTTGACTATTTTACCTGACATATAGCTGACATTAAGTCGGACATAGAGTAAAAACTTGACTATTTTACCCGACATATAGCTGACATTTAGTCGACATAGAGTAAAAACTTGACTATTTTACCTGACATATAGCTGACATTTAGTTGACATAGAGTAAAAACTTGACTATTTTACCTGACATATAGCTGACATTAAGTCGACATAGAGTAAAAACTTGACTATTTTACCCGACATATAGCTGACATTTAGTCGACATAGAGTAAAAACTTGACTATTTTACCCGACATATAGCTGACATTAAGTAGGACATAGAGTAAAAACTTGACTATTTTACCTGACATATAGCTGACATTTAGTCGACATAGAGTAAAAACTTGACTATTTTACCTGACATATAGCTGACATTAAGTCGACATAGAGTAAAAACTTGACTATTTTACCTGACATATAGCTGACATTTAGTCGACATAGAGTAAAAACTTGACTATTTTACCCGACATATAGCTGACATTAAGTCGACATAGAGTAAAAACTTGACTATTTTACCTGACATATAGCTGACATTAAGTCGGACATAGAGTAAAAACTTGACTATTTTACCTGACATATAGCTGACATTTAGTCGACATAGAGTAAAAACTTGACTGTTTTACCCGACATATAGCTGACATTAAGTCGGACATAGAGTAAAAACTTGACTATTTTACCTGACATATAGTTGACATTTAGTTGACAAAGAGTAAAAACTTGACTATTTTACCTGACGTATAGTTGACATTTAGTTGACATAGAGTAAAAACTTGACTATTTTACCTGACGTATAGCTGACATTTAGTCGACATAGAGTAAAAACTTGACTATTTTACCTGACATATAGCTGACATTTAGTCGACATAGAGTAAAAACTTGACTATTTTACCTGATATATAGCTGACATTTAGTCGACATAGAGTAAAAACTTGACTATTTTACCTGACATATAGCTGACATTTAGTTGACATAGAGTAAAAACTTGACTATTTTACCTGACATATAGCTGACATTTAGTTGACATAGAGTAAAAACTTGACTATTTTACCCGACATATAGTTGACATTTAGTCGACATAGAGTAAAAACTTGACTATTTTACCCGACATATAGCTGACATTTAGTCGACATAGAGTAAAAACTTGACTATTTTACCTGACATATAGCTGACATTTAGTCGACATAGAGTAAAAACTTGACTATTTTACCTGACATATAGCTGACATTTAGTCGACATAGAGTAAAAACTTGACTATTTTACCTGACATATAGCTGACATTTAGTCGACATAGAGTAAAAACTTGACTATTTTACCTGACATATAGCTGACATTTAGTTGACATAGAGTAAAAACTTGACTATTTTACCCGACATATAGCTGACATTTAGTCGACATAGAGTAAAAACTTGACTGTTTTACCTGACATATAGCTGACATTAAGTCGGACATAGAGTAAAAACTTGACTATTTTACCTGACATATAGCTGACATTTAGTCGGACATAGAGTAAAAACTTGACTATTTTACCTGACATATAGCTGACATTTAGTCGGACATAGAGTAAAAACTTGACTATTTTACCCGACATATAGTTGACATTTAGTCGACATAGAGTAAAAACTTGACTATTTTACCCGACATATAGCTGACATTTAGTCGACATAGAGTAAAAACTAGACAATTTTACCTGACATTTAGCTGCAATTTAGTTGACATAGAATAAAAACTTGACTATTTTACCCGACATATAGTTGACATTTAGTCGACATAGAATAAAAACTTTACTATTTTACCGTCCCAATCTGAAGCGACAAAGTGCGTTTAGGGATGTCACCTTACAAAGGGCGAATATTATTACATGTAACGATATGTATGCTTTTTATTTTATGCTGTCTCTTCGATATTTCTACTTAGATGACGACATATGTACCTATAAAGTAACACTAAATCTTTCTAATCATTTTATTGCTTTGTTTGTTGTTGACGTCGATGTTTGTTGTTGTTAAACATGCTATCAAACTTGTAAATAAAACGAAACTCGCTCCAAACGAAAATAAATTAAAACGTCCCTCAAATGTTCATTGTTTATCACGTTTTTCATTTACGAAGATCAAACTTGTAACTTATGTAGTTCAAAAAAGGATGCAAGATTATGCACTAATTAGTGCTTTTGGTAAACTGTAGAAGTATTGACGTACACATGACGCATATACGTACACAAATCATGATGTGTCAGGAACAACAGCATGACTAGTTCCACTATAGTACGCCCACTTCAGAAATCATGCAAAAGTCATAGATTCGGGACAAAACTAACGTTTCGATTTTCAAGGTAACTGTAATGTCGTTATGGTTACACCGGCCTGACGTCATCATGACTAAGTTTCACAAACACGCATTCAATTACTTATTGGTGTTTATTATTGTACACTTGTAGTTCCATCATTATATTGAATGACCGAGTATCGAACGAGTGTCCTCTCGACACGCGTTATCCACTCGGCCACCGTTCAACCATACATCTGAGTTAATGACCGAGTATCGAACGAGTGTCCTCTCCACCAGCGTTATCCACTCGGCCACCGTTCAACCATACATCTGAGTTAATGACCGAGTATCTAACCAGTGTCCTCTCGACCAGCGTTATCCACTCGGCCACCGTTCAACCATACATCTGAGTTAATGACCGAGTATCTAACCAGTGTCCTCTCGACCAGCGTTATCCACTCGGCCACCGTTCAACCATACATCTGAGTTAATGACCGAGTATCGAACCAGTTTCCTCTCGACCAGCGTTATACACTCGGCCACCGTTCAACCATACAACTGAGTTAATGACCGAGTATCGAACCAGTTTCCTCTCGACCAGCGTTATACACTCGGCCACCGTTCAACCATACATCTGAGTTAATGACCGAGTATCGAACCAGTGTCCTCTCGACCAGCGTTATCCACTCGGCCACCGTTCAACCATACATCTGAGTTAATGACGAGCATCGATATTACGAGCACCTGGCTTATTTCGATAAAATGTCCAAGTCTCAGCGAATTAGCTAAATAGAATTAAAAAAATATGTTATAAACACACCGCTATGTCGAGCTCCCGGATTAGCTCGACCATTTGGCTGTCCCCATTACTAGCATTCCTCGAGATATTTGCTTATTTGTTCGTTATCTCCCTTGACCCATTAAAACACAAAGAATAAAGTGGGAATGTACTTTTACTTGTCCATGATCCACTCTAGTACTTGACCATCGACCAGCGACCTAGCTACACGACAATTTTAAAATCTTCACCGCCTTCAAGCTTTATCGTTTATTTACTGATACAGAGGTTCAAGGGTTCAAAAAAACATCTTAAAATACATTGGTGACCATGTCTTTGTTTTTCCATTGATAAGGCATGTTCATAACTCAATTGCTTGACGGTAAATCAATGAATACTTGCCGCGTCTCACACTGACCGGAGCCTCGACTAAACAATCAGTATATAGATAAGGTTCTGTTACAAAATGCATCCCGAGTGTTTTACCGGCAATAAACAATCAGACCTGTTGATGCTGTTTGAAGTTTTCACTTATCAACTGCACATGACTCTTAATAAATAACACATGATGTCCTAATTAAAAACAAGTATAGAGATCCATACAAAATGTGTATCATTATACTGGACGTCGGCTGTTTGATACTGTGTGTATCATTATTCTTGACGTCGGCTGTTTGATACTGGAAATGTGCATCATTATACTGGACGTCGACTGTTTGATACTGGAAATGTGCATCATTATACTGGACGTCGACTGTTTGATACTGGACGTCGACTGTTTGATACTGGACGTCGGCTGTTTGATACTTGACGTCGACTGTTTGATACTGGACGTCGACTGTTTGATACTTGACGTCGGCTGTTTGATACTTGACGTCGACTGTTTGATACTGGACGTCGACTGTTTGATACTTGACGTCGGCTGTTTGATACTGGACGTCGGCTGTTTGATACTGGAAATGTGTATCATTATTCTTGACGTCGGCTGTTTGATACTGGACGTCGACTGTTTGATACTGGAAATGTGTATCATTATACTGGACGTCGGCTGTTTGATACTGGAAATGTGTATCATTATTCTTGACGTCGGCTGTTTGATACTGGAAATGTGTATCATTATACCGGACGTCGACTGTTTGATACTGGAAATGTGTATCATTATACTGGACGTCGGCTGTTTGATACTGTGTGTATCATTATTCTTGACGTCGGCTGTTTGATACTGGAAATGTGTATCATTATACTGGACGTCGACTGTTTGATACTGGAAATGTGCATCATTATACTGGACGTCGACTGTTTGATACTGGACGTCGACTGTTTGATACTGGACGTCGGCTGTTTGATACTTGACGTCGACTGTTTCATACTGGACGTCGACTGTTTGATACTTGACGTCGGCTGTTTGATACTGGACGTCGGCTGTTTGATACTGGAAATGTGTATCATTATTCTTGACGTCGGCTGTTTGATACTGGACGTCGACTGTTTGATACTTGACGTCGACTGTTTGATACTTGACGTCGACTGTTTGATACTGGACGTCGACTGTTTGATACTTGACGTCGACTGTTTAATACTGGACGTCGACTGTTTGATACTGTGTGTATCATTATTCTTGACGTCGGCTGTTTGATACTGGAAATGTGCATCATTATACTGGACGTCGACTGTTTGATACTGGAAATGTGCATCATTATACTGGACGTCGGCTGTTTGATACTGGAAATGTGCATCATTATACTGGACGTCGACTGTTTGATACTGGAAATGTGCATCATTATACTGGACGTCGACTGTTTGATACTGGAAATGTGTATCATTATACTGGACGTCGACTGTTTGATACTGGAAATGTGCATCATTATACTGGACGTCGACTGTTTGATACTGGAAATGTGCATCATTATACTGGACGTCGACTGTTTGATACTGGAAATGTGCATCATTATACTGGACGTCGACTGTTTGATACTGGACGTCGACTGTTTGATACTGGACGTCGGCTGTTTGATACTTGACGTCGACTGTTTGATACTGGACGTCGACTGTTTGATACTTGACGTCGGCTGTTTGATACTGGACGTCGGCTGTTTGATACTGGAAATGTGTATCATTATTCTTGACGTCGGCTGTTTGATACTGGACGTCGACTGTTTGATACTGGAAATGTGTATCATTATACTGGACGTCGGCTGTTTGATACTGGAAATGTGTATCATTATTCTTGACGTCGGCTGTTTGATACTGGAAATGTGTATCATTATACTGGACGTCGGCTGTTTGATACTGTGTGTATCATTATTCTTGACGTCGGCTGTTTGATACTGGAAATGTGTATCATTATACTGGACGTCGACTGTTTGATACTGGAAATGTGCATCATTATACTGGACGTCGACTGTTTGATACTGGACGTCGACTGTTTGATACTGGACGTCGGCTGTTTGATACTTGACGTCGACTGTTTCATACTGGACGTCGACTGTTTGATACTTGACGTCGGCTGTTTGATACTGGACGTCGGCTGTTTGATACTGGAAATGTGTATCATTATTCTTGACGTCGGCTGTTTGATACTGGACGTCGACTGTTTGATACTTGACGTCGACTGTTTGATACTTGACGTCGACTGTTTGATACTGGACGTCGACTGTTTGATACTTGACGTCGACTGTTTAATACTGGACGTCGACTGTTTGATACTGTGTGTATCATTATTCTTGACGTCGGCTGTTTGATACTGGACGTCGACTGTTTGATACTTGACGTCGACTGTTTGATACTTGACGTCGACTGTTTGATACTGGACGTCGACTGTTTGATACTTGACGTCGACTGTTTAATACTGGACGTCGACTGTTTGATAATGTGTGTATCATTATACTGGACGTCGACTGTTTGATACTGTGTGTATCATTATACTGGACGTCGGCTGTTTGATACTGTGTGTATCATTATTCTTGACGTCGGCTGTTTGATACTGGAAATGTGTATCATTATACTGGACGTCGACTGTTTGATACTGGAAATGTGTATCATTATACTGGACGTCGGCTGTTTCATACTGGACATGTGTATCATTATACTGGACGTCGACTGTTTGATACTGTGTGTATCATTATACTGGACGTCGACTGTTTCATACTGGAAATGTGTATCATTATACTGGACGTCGTCTGTTTCATATTGGACGTCGGCTGTTTGATACTGGACGTCGACTGTTTGATACTGGAAATGTGTATCATTATACTGGACGTCGACTGTTTGATACTGGAAATGTGTATTATTATACTGGACGTCGACTGTTTGATACTGGAAATGTGTATCATTATACTGGACGTCGACTGTTTGATACTGTGTGTATCATTATTCTTGACGTCGGCTGTTTGATACTGTGTGTATCATTATACTGGACGTCGGCTGTTTGATACTGTGTGTATCATTATACTGGACGTCGGCTGTTTGATACTGTGTGTATCATTATACTGGACGTCGGCTGTTTGATACTGGAAATGTGTATCATTATTCTTGACGTCGGCTGTTTGATACTGGACGTCGACTGTTTGATACTGGAAATGTGTATCATTATACTGGACGTCGACTGTTTGATACTGGAAATGTGTATCATTATACTGGACGTCGTCTGTTTCATATTGGACGTCGGCTGTTTGATACTGGACGTCGACTGTTTGATACTGGAAATGTGTATCATTATACTGGACGTCGACTGTTTGATACTGGAAATGTGTATCATTATACTGGACGTCGGCTGTTTGATACTGTGTGTATCATTATACTGGACGTCGACTGTTTGATACTGTGTGTATCATTATACCGGACGTCGGCTGTTTGATACTGTGTGTATCATTATACTGGACGTCGACTGTTTGATACTGTGTGTATCATTATACTGGACGTCGGCTGTTTGATACTGTGTGTATCATTATACTGGACGTCGGCTGTTTGATACTGTGTGTATCATTATACTGGACGTCGGCTGTTTGATACTGTGTGTATCATTATACTGGACGTCGACTGTTTGATACTGTGTGTATCATTATACTGGACGTCGACTGTTTGATACTGTGTGTATCATTATACTGGACGTCGACTGTTTGATACTGTGTGTATCATTATACTGGACGTCGACTGTTTGATACTGTGTGTATCATTATACTGGACGTCGGCTGTTTGATACTGTGTGTATCATTATACTGGACGTCGACTGTTTGATACTGTGTGTATCATTATACCGGACGTCGGCTGTTTGATACTGTGTGTATCATTATACTGGACGTCGACTGTTTGATACTGGAAATGTGTATCATTATACTGGACGACGGCTGTTTGATACTGGAAATGTGTATCATTATACTGGACGTCGGCTGTTTGATACTGGACGTCGACTGTTTGATACTGGACAACGGCTGTTTGATACTGGACGTCGACTGTTTGATACCGGACGTCGACTGTTTGATACTTGACGTCGACTGTTTGATACTGGACGACGGCTGTTTGATACTGGACGTCGACTGTTTGATACTGGACGACGGCTGTTTGATACTGGACGTCGACTGTTTGATACTGGACGTCGACTGTTTGATACCGGACGTCGACTGTTTGATACTGGACGTCGACTGTTTGATACTGGACGTCGGCTGTTTGATACTGGAAATGTGTATCATTATACTGGACGTCGACTGTTTGATACTGTGTGTATCATTATACTGGACGTCGGCTGTTTGATACCAGACGTCGACTGTTTGATACTGGACGACGGCTGTTTGATACTGGACGTCGGCTGTTTGATACTGGACGTCGGCTGTTTGATACTGGAAATGTGTATCATTATACTGGACGCCGGCTGTTTGATACTGGACGACGGCTGTTTGATACTGGACGTCGACTGTTTGATACTGGAAATGTGTATCATTATACTGGACGTCGGCTGTTTGATACTGGAAATGTGTATCATTATACTGGACGTCGGCTGTTTGATACTGGAAATGTGTATCATTATACTGGACGTCGACTGTTTGATACTGGACGTCGACTGTTTGATACTGGAAATGTGTATCATTATACCGGACGTCGGCTGTTTGATACTGGACGACGGCTGTTTGATACTGGACGTCGACTGTTTGATACCGGACGTCGACTGTTTGATACTGGACGTCGACTATTTGATACTGGACGTCGAGTGTTTGATACTGGACGTTGGCTGTTTGATACTGGACGGCGACTGTTTGATACTGGACGTCGACTGTTTGATACTGGACGTCGGCTGTTTGATACTGGACGTCGACTGTTTGATACTGGACGTCGACTGTTTGATACTGGACGTCGACTGTTTGATACTGGACGTCGGCTGTTTGATACTGGACGTCGACTGTTTGATACTGGACGTCTACTGTTTGATACTGGACGTCGGCTGTATGATACTGGACGTCGACTGTTTGATACTGGACGTCTACTGTTTGATACTGGAAATGTGCATCATTATACTGGACGTCGACTGTTTAATACTGGACGTCGACTGTTTGATACTGGACGTCGACTGTTTGATACTGGAAATGTGTATCATTATACTGGACGTCGGCTGTTTAATACCGGACGTCGACTGTTTGATACTTGACGTCGGCTGTTTGATACCGGACGTCGACTGTTTGATACCGGACGTCGACTGTTTGATACTGGACGTCGACTGTTTGATACTGGACGTCGGCTGTTTGATACTGGACGTCGGCTGTTTGATACTGGACGTCTACTGTTTGATACTGGACGTCGACTGTTTGATACTGGACGTCTACTGTTTGATACTGGACGTCGACTGTTTGATACTGGACGTCGACTGTTTGATACTGGACGTCGACTGTTTGATACTGGACGTCTACTGTTTGATACTGGAAATGTGTATCATTATACTGTACGTCGGCTGTTTGATACTGGAAATGTGTATCATTATACTGGACGTCGGATGTTTGATACTGGACGTCGGCTGTTTGATACTGGACGTCGACTGTTTGATACTGGACGTCGGCAGTTTGATACTGTGTGTATCATTATACTTGACGTCGACTGTTTGATACTGTGTGTATCATTATACTTGACGTCGGCTGTTTGATACTGTGTGTATCATTATACTTGACGTCGGCTGTTTGATACTGGAAATGTGTATCATTATACTTGACGTCGGCTGTTTGATACTGTGTGTATCATTATACTGGACGTCGACTCTTTGATACTGTGTGTGTCATTATACTGGACGTCGACTGTTTGATACTGTGTGTATCATTATACTGGACGTCGACTGTTTGATACTGTGTGTATCATTATACCGGACGTCGGCTGTTTGATACTGGAAATGTGTATCATTATACTTGACGTCGACTGTTTGATACTGGACGTCGACTGTTTGATACTGTGTGTATCATTATACTGGACGTCGACTGTTTGATACTGTGTGTATCATTATACTGGACGTCGACTGTTTGATACTGTGTGTATCATTATACTGGACGTCGACTGTTTGATACTGTGTGTATCATTATACTGGACGTCGGCTGTTTGATACTGTGTGTATCATTATACTGGACGTCGACTGTTTGATACTGTGTGTATCATTAAACTGGACGTCGACTGTTTGATACTGTGTGTATCATTATACTGGACGTCGACTGTTTGATACTGTGTGTATCATTATACTGGACGTCGACTGTTTGATACTGTGTGTATCATTATACTGGACGTCGACTGTTTGATACTGTGTGTATCATTATACTGGACGTCGACTTTTTGATACTGTGTGTATCATTATACTGGACGTCGGCTGTTTGATACTGTGTGTATCATAATACTGGACGTCGACTGTTTGATACTGTGTGTATCATTATACCGGACGTCGGCTGTTTGATTCTGTGTGTATCATTATACTGGACGTCGACTGTTTGATACTGGAAATGTGTATCATTATACTGGACGACGGCTGTTTGATACTGGAAATGTGTATCATTAAACTGGACGTCGGCTGTTTGATACTGGACGTCGACTGTTTGATACTGGACAACGGCTGTTTGATACTGGACGTCGACTGTTTGATACCGGACGTCGACTGTTTGATACTGGACGTCGACTGTTTGATACTGGACGACGGCTGTTTGATACTGGACGTCGACTGTTTGATACTGGACGACGGCTGTTTGATACTGGACGTCGACTGTTTGATACTGGACGTCGACTGTTTGATACCGGACGTCGACTGTTTGATACTGGACGTCGACTGTTTGATACTGGACGTCGGCTGTTTGATACTGGAAATGTGTATCATTATACTGGACGTCGACTGTTTGATACTGTGTGTATCATTATACTGGACGTCGGCTGTTTGATACCGGACGTCGACTGTTTGATACTTGACGACGGCTGTTTGATACTGGACGTCGGCTGTTTGATACTGGACGTCGGCTGTTTGATACTGGAAATGTGTATCATTATACTGGACGTCGGCTGTTTGATACTGGACGACGGCTGTTTGATACTGGACGTCGACTGTTTGATACTGGAAATGTGTATCATTATACTGGACGTCGGCTGTTTGATACTGGAAATGTGTATCATTATACTGGACGTCGGCTGTTTGATACTGGAAATGTGTATCATTATACTGGACGTCGACTGTTTGATACTGGACGTCGACTGTTTGATACTGGAAATGTGTATCATTATACCGGAGGTCGGCTGTTTGATACTGGACGACGGCTGTTTGATACTGGACGTCGACTGTTTGATACCGGACGTCGACTGTTTGATACTGGACGTCGACTGTTTGATACTGGACGTCGAGTGTTTGATACTGGAAATGTGTATCATTATACTGTACGTCGGCTGTTTGATACTGGAAATGTGTATCATTATACTGGACGTCGGATGTTTGATACTGGACGTCGGCTGTTTGATACTGGACGTCGACTGTTTGATACTGGACGTCGGCAGTTTGATACTGTGTGTATCATTATACTTGACGTCGACTGTTTGATACTGTGTGTATCATTATACTTGACGTCGGCTGTTTGATACTGTGTGTATCATTATACTTGACGTCGGCTGTTTGATACTGGAAATGTGTATCATTATACTTGACGTCGGCTGTTTGATACTGTGTGTATCATTATACTGGACGTCGACTCTTTGATACTGTGTGTGTCATTATACTGGACGTCGACTGTTTGATACTGTGTGTATCATTATACTGGACGTCGACTGTTTGATACTGTGTGTATCATTATACCGGACGTCGGCTGTTTGATACTGGAAATGTGTATCATTATACTTGACGTCGACTGTTTGATACTGGACGTCGACTGTTTGATACTGTGTGTATCATTATACTGGACGTCGACTGTTTGATACTGTGTGTATCATTATACTGGACGTCGACTGTTTGATACTGTGTGTATCATTATACTGGACGTCGACTGTTTGATACTGTGTGTATCATTATACTGGACGTCGGCTGTTTGATACTGTGTGTATCATTATACTGGACGTCGACTGTTTGATACTGTGTGTATCATTAAACTGGACGTCGACTGTTTGATACTGTGTGTATCATTATACTGGACGTCGACTGTTTGATACTGTGTGTATCATTATACTGGACGTCGACTGTTTGATACTGTGTGTATCATTATACTGGACGTCGACTGTTTGATACTGTGTGTATCATTATACTGGACGTCGACTTTTTGATACTGTGTGTATCATTATACTGGACGTCGGCTGTTTGATACTGTGTGTATCATAATACTGGACGTCGACTGTTTGATACTGTGTGTATCATTATACCGGACGTCGGCTGTTTGATTCTGTGTGTATCATTATACTGGACGTCGACTGTTTGATACTGGAAATGTGTATCATTATACTGGACGACGGCTGTTTGATACTGGAAATGTGTATCATTAAACTGGACGTCGGCTGTTTGATACTGGACGTCGACTGTTTGATACTGGACAACGGCTGTTTGATACTGGACGTCGACTGTTTGATACCGGACGTCGACTGTTTGATACTGGACGTCGACTGTTTGATACTGGACGACGGCTGTTTGATACTGGACGTCGACTGTTTGATACTGGACGACGGCTGTTTGATACTGGACGTCGACTGTTTGATACTGGACGTCGACTGTTTGATACCGGACGTCGACTGTTTGATACTGGACGTCGACTGTTTGATACTGGACGTCGGCTGTTTGATACTGGAAATGTGTATCATTATACTGGACGTCGACTGTTTGATACTGTGTGTATCATTATACTGGACGTCGGCTGTTTGATACCGGACGTCGACTGTTTGATACTTGACGACGGCTGTTTGATACTGGACGTCGGCTGTTTGATACTGGACGTCGGCTGTTTGATACTGGAAATGTGTATCATTATACTGGACGTCGGCTGTTTGATACTGGACGACGGCTGTTTGATACTGGACGTCGACTGTTTGATACTGGAAATGTGTATCATTATACTGGACGTCGGCTGTTTGATACTGGAAATGTGTATCATTATACTGGACGTCGGCTGTTTGATACTGGAAATGTGTATCATTATACTGGACGTCGACTGTTTGATACTGGACGTCGACTGTTTGATACTGGAAATGTGTATCATTATACCGGAGGTCGGCTGTTTGATACTGGACGACGGCTGTTTGATACTGGACGTCGACTGTTTGATACCGGACGTCGACTGTTTGATACTGGACGTCGACTGTTTGATACTGGACGTCGAGTGTTTGATACTGGACGTTGGCTGTTTGATACTGGACGTCGACTGTTTGATACTGGACGTCGACTGTTTGATACTGGACGTCCGCTGTTTGATACTGGACGTCGACTGTTTGATACTGGACGTCGACTGTTTGATACAGGACGTCGACTGTTTGATACTGGACGTCGGCTGTTTGATACTGGACGTCGACTGTTTGATACTGGACGTCTACTGTTTGATACTGGACGTCGGCTGTTTGATACTGGACGTCGACTGTTTGATACTGGACGTCTACTGTTTGATACTGGAAATGTGCATCATTATACTGGACGTCGACTGTTTGATACTGGACGTCGACTGTTTGATACTGGACGTCGACTGTTTGATACTGGAAATGTGTATCATTATACTGGACGTCGGCTGTTTAATACCGGACGTCGACTGTTTGATACTTGACGTCGGCTGTTTGATACCGGACGTCGACTGTTTGATACCGGACGTCGACTGTTTGATACTGGACGTCGACTGTTTGATACTGGACGTCGGCTGTTTGATACTGGACGTCGGCTGTTTGATACTGGACGTCTACTGTTTGATACTGGACGTCGACTGTTTGATACTGGACGTCTACTGTTTGATACTGGACGTCGACTGTTTGATACTGGACATCGACTGTTTGATACTGGAAGTCGACTGTTTGATACTGGACGTCTACTGTTTGATACTGGAAATGTGTATCATTATACTGGACGTCGGCTGTTTGATACTGGAAATGTGTATCATTATACTGGACGTCGGATGTTTGATACTGGACGTCGGCTGTTTGATACTGGACGTCGACTGTTTGATACTGGACGTCGGCTGTTTGATACTGGAAATGTGTATCATTATACTGGACGTCGACTGTTTTATACTGGAAATGTTTATCATTATACTGGACGTCGGCTGTTTGATACTGGAAATGTGTATCATTATACTGGACGTCGGCTGTTTGATACTGGACGTCGGCTGTTTGATACTGGACGTCGACTGTTTGATACTGGACGACGGCTGTTTGATACTGGACGTCGACTGTTTGATACTGGACGTCGACTGTTTGATACTGGAAATGTGTATCATTATACTGGACGACGGCTGTTTGATACTGGAAATGTGTATCATTATACTGGACGACGGCTGTTTGATACTGGACGTCGGCTGTTTGATACTGGACGTCGACTGTTTGATACTGGACGTCGACTGTTTGATACTGGACGTCGACTGTTTGATACTGGACGTCGACTGTTTGATACTGGAAATGTGTATCATTATACTGGACGTCGACTGTTTGATACTGGAAATGTGTATCATTATACTGGACGACGGCTGTTTGATACTTGACGTCGTCTGTTTCATACTGGACGTCGACTGTTTGATACTGGACGTCGACTGTTTGATACTGGAAATGTGTATCATTATACTGAACGACGGCTGTTTGATACTGTGTGTATCATTATACTGGACGTCGGCTGTTTGATACTTGACGTCGTCTGTTTCATACTGGACGTCGACTGTTTGATACTGGACGTCGACTGTTTGATACTGGAAATGTTTATCATTATACTGGACGTCGACTGTTTGATACTGGAAATGTGTATCATTATACTGGACGACGGCTGTTTGATACGGGAAATGTGTAACATTATACTGGACGTCGGCTGTTTGATACTGGAAATGTGTATCATTATACCGGACGTCGGCTGTTTGATACTGGAAATGTGTATCATTATACTGGACGTCGGCTGTTTGATACTGGAAATGTGTATCATTATACTTGACGTCGTCTGTTTCATACTGGAAATGTGTATCATTATACTTGACGTCGTCTGTTTCATACTGGAAATGTGTATCATTATACTTGACGTCGTCTGTTTCATACTGGACATGTGTATCATTATACTTGACGTCGGCTGTTTGATACTGGAAATGTGTATCATTATACTGGACGACGGCTGTTTGATACTGGAAATGTGTATCATTATACTTGACGTCGGCTGTTTGATACTGGAAATGTGTATCATTATACTTGACGTCGGCTGTTTGATACTGAAAATGTGCATCATTATACTGGACGACGGCTGTTTGATACTGGAAATGTGTATCATTATACTGGACGACGGCTGTTTGATACTGGAAATGTGTATCATTATACTGGACGACGGCTGTTTGATACTGGAAATGTGTATCATTATACTTGACGTCGGCTGTTTGATACTGGAAATGTGTATCATTATACTGGACGTCGGCTGTTTGATACTGGAAATGTGTATCATTATACTGGACGACGGCTGTTTGATACTGGAAATGTGTATCATTATACTGGACGACGGCTGTTTGATACTGGAAATGTGTATCATTATACTGGACGTCGACTGTTTGATACTGGACGTCGGCTGTTTGATACTGGACGTCGGCTGTTTGATACTGTGTGTATCATTATACTGGACGTCGACTGTTTGATACTGTGTGTATCATTATACTGGACGTCGACTGTTGGATACTGTGTGTATCATTATACTGGACGTCGACTGTTTGATACTGTGTGTATCATTATACCGGACGTCGACTGTTTGATACTGTGTGTATCATTATACTTGACGTCGGCTGTTTGATAATGTGTGTATCATTATACTTGACGTCGGCTGTTTGATACTGGACGTCGGCTGTTTGATACTGTGTGTATCATTATACTTGACGTCGGCTTTTTGATACTGTGTGTATCATTATACTGGACGTCGGCTGTTTGATACTGGACGTCGGCTGTTTGATACTGTGTGTATCATTATACTTGACGTCGGCTGTTTGATACTGGTTGTATCATTATACTGGACGTCGGCTGTTTGATACTGTGTGTATCATTATACTGGACGTCGACTGTTTGATACTGTGTGTATCATTATACTTGACGTCGGCTGTTTGATACTGTGTGTATCATTATACTGGACGTCGACTGTTTGATACTGTGTGTATCATTATACTGGACGTCGACTGTTTGATACTGTGTGTATCATTATACTTGACGTCGGCTGTTTGATACTGTGTGTATCATTATACTTGACGTCGGCTGTTTGATACTGGAAATGTGTATCATTATACTTGACGTCGGCTGTTTGATACTGTGTGTATCATTATACTGGACGTCGACTGTTTGATACTGTGTGTATCATTATACTGGACGTCGACTGTTTGATACTGTGTGTATCATTATACTGGACGTCGACTGTTTGATACTGTGTGTATCATTATACCGGACGTCGGCTGTTTGATACTGGAAATGTGTATCATTATACTTGACGTCGACTGTTTGATACTGGACGTCGACTGTTTGATACTGTGTGTATCATTATACTGGACGTCGACTGTTTGATACTGTGTGTATCATTATACTGGACGTCGACTGTTTGATACTGTGTGTATCATTATACTGGACGTCGACTGTTTGATACTGTGTGTATCATTATACTGGACGTCGGCTGTTTGATACTGTGTGTATCATTATACTGGACGTCGACTGTTTGATACTGTGTGTATCATTATACTGGACGTCGACTGTTTGATACTGTGTGTATCATTATACTTGACGTCGGCTGTTTGATACTGTGTGTATCATTATACTGGACGTCGACTGTTTGATACTGGACGTCGACTGTTTGATACTGGACGTCGGCTGTTTGATACTGTGTGTATCATTATACTGGACGTCGGCTGTTTGATACTGGACGTCGTCTGTTTGATACTGGACGTCGGCTGTTTGATACTGGACGTCGACTGTTTGATACTGGACGTCAGCTGTTTGATACTGGACGTCGGCTGTTTGATACTGTGTGTATCATTATACTGGACGTCGGCTGTTTGATACTGGACGTCGACTGTTTGATACTGGACGTCGACTGTTTGATACTGGACGTCGGCTGTTTGATACTGAGTGTATCATTATACTGGACGTCGGCTGTTTGATACTGGACGTCGACTGTTTGATACTGGACGTCGACTGTTTGATACTGGACGTCAACTGTTTGATACTGGACGTCGACTGTTTAATACTGGACGTCGACTGTTTAATACTGGACGTCGACTGTTTGATACTTGACGTCGACTGTTTGATACTGGACGTCAACTGTTTGATACTGGAAATGTGTATCATTATACCGGACGTCGACTGTTTAATACCGGACGTCGACTGTTTGATACTGGACGTCGACTGTTTGATACTGTGTGTATCATTATACTGGACGTCGGCTGTTTGATACTGTGTGTATCATTATACTGGACGTCGGCTGTTTGATACTGGACGTCGACTGTTTGATACTGGACGTCGACTGTTTGATACTTGACGTCGACTGTTTGATACTGGACGTCGACTGTTTGATACCGGACGTCGACTGTTTGATACTGGACGTCGACTGTTTGATACTGGACGTCGACTGTTTGATACCGGACGTCGACTGTTTGATACTGGACGTCGACTGTTTGATACTGGACGTCGACTGTTTGATACCGGACGTCGACTGTTTGATACCGGACGTCGACTGTTTGATACTGGACGTCGACTGTTTGATACTGGACGTCGACTGTTTGATACTGGACGTCGACTGTTTGATACTGTGTGTATCATTATACTGGACGTCGACTGTTTGATACTGGACGTCGGCTGTTTGATACTGGACGTCGACTGTTTGATACTGGACGTCGACTGTTTGATACTGGACGTCGACTGTTTGATACTGGACGTCGACTGTTTGATACTGGACGTCGACTGTTTAATACTGGACGTCGACTGTTTAATACTGGACGTCGACTGTTTGATACTGGACGTCGGCTGTTTGATACTGGACGTCGACTGTTTGATACTGGACGTCGACTGTTTGATACTGGACGTCGACTGTTTGATACTGGACGTCGACTGTTTGATACTGGACGTCGACTGTTTAATACTGGACGTCGACTGTTTAATACTGGACGTCGACTGTTTGATACTGGACGTCGACTGTTTGATACTGGAAATGTGTATCATTATACTGGACGACGGCTGTTTGATACTGTGTGTATCATTATACTGGACGTCGGCTGTTTGATACTGTGTGTATCATTATACTGGACGTCGGCTGTTTGATACTGGACGTCGACTGTTTGATACTGGACGTCGACTGTTTGATACTTGACGTTGACTGTTTGATACTGGACGTCGACTGTTTGATACCGGACGTCGACTGTTTGATACTGGACGTCGACTGTTTGATACTGGACGTCGACTGTTTGATACCGGACGTCGACTGTTTGATACTGGACGTCGACTGTTTGATACTGGACGTCGACTGTTTGATACCGGACGTCGACTGTTTGATACCGGACGTCGACTGTTTGATACTGGACGTCGACTGTTTGATACTGGACGTCGACTGTTTGATACTGGACGTCGACTGTTTGATACTGTGTGTATCATTATACTGGACGTCGACTGTTTGATACTGGACGTCGACTGTTTGATACTGGACGTCGACTGTTTGATACTGGACGTCGACTGTTTGATACTGGACGTCGACTGTTTGATACTGGACGTCGACTGTTTGATACTGGACGTCGGCTGTTTGATACTGGACGTCGACTGTTTGATACTGGACGTCGACTGTTTGATACTGGACGTCGACTGTTTGATACTGGACGTCGACTGTTTGATACTGGACGTCGACTGTTTGATACTGGAAATGTTGGCCCTAGCATCCCCCATACAACAAACGTGTACTTTTAATATCATTTACACAATAAATCTCACAAAAACGCCCATTTACGTTCTTCATTATAAAAAATATCTTAACTCGTTTGGGTAGAATGACAAAGTTCGATTTGATGACGTCACATTTATCGGGTCATCTCGGTCAGTATGCTTATAATAGTCTGAGGTGTTCCGGAAATAGCCGAACATATACGATTGCGTTCATCAGATGATCAACCCGAGGTACGACAGGCGACTAAAACAATATATCAAAGACCTTTCCCCTGGGTGCGATTTTTATTTGACAGTTGCATGGAATATATTTAACAGTTGAGTAACCACGTGACACAAATCACGTGACAACCAGGAAAACTGAGTACGGTATAAAATGCTAAAACGGATCAAAATTAGCAAATTATTCGTGGATAAAAATGGAAATAGGGTCATTAATAATCTGAGCATGCACTTTTCAACTTTAACCGATTCCTTATTTGCAATTCTAAACGGTTCGCAATGCGGGTAAGTATAGCTTGGCTATATTGACTTGGGCCTAACCTTTATGCAAGAATATATAACAAGGTTCTTGCTCTGAATATATCAATTTCCGCAAACACATCGTGCAATATCGGCATTTAAGATTTGTGTTTGTATTACAGCTCGAGCGTCTTCGTGATACTCTCCGATTATGAAAACATACAATCGGTGTTGTAAACGTAGACAATATATCAACTGTTAAATTATGCAAATCAATTGGTCAGGCTCATGTCAAATTGGTCAAGCTATACGTCCGTCGATGAGTAAGGGTACGGCCTTCAGAGGAGACCGGAGACACAATACTAGTGGATGTTTATAACTTTTTTCAGAGTAAAATAAAACATTGAACGAGGGTTAAAAGTTAGAACACCTCACTACGTTAGTCGTTGTCGACCTTGAATGAGAAAAACATCACCACTATTTACATGTACATGTAATCATGTTGCATATTATTAAGATCTACTTAAATTTTAGCTAAAGCAAAGAAACAGTACTCTAAATCATGCGTTAATAAAAATATACACAGACTTTCAACACAATATAAGGAGGAACTTTATTATTATGGCAATGACCATAATAATAAAGTGATGAAAAATGATTTTAAAGTTTCTGCTACCAACATCACCGACTATTCATTGAGGCACGCACGCCAAGACATAGTCATAGGATTACACATGTGGCTCCAATGTTTGACTGGCTTTTCAGTGCCTTTTTTAATTGTCCATAAGTCCATTTTGTTTGGTGTGCGACATCAAGCGATACTGTTTGGTGTGCGACGGCAATCGGTATTGTTTGGTAAGCGACTTCAATCGGTATTGTTTGGTAAGAGACGTCAATCGGTATTGTTTGGTAACCGACGTCAATCCGTATTGTTTGGTACGCGACGTCAATCCGTATTGTTTGGTAAGAGACGTCAATCGGTATTGTTTGGTAAGAGATGTCAATCGGTATTGTTTGGTACGCGACGTCAATCCGTATTGTTTGGTAAGAGACGTCAATCGGTATTGTTTGGTAAGAGACGTCAATCGGTATTGTTTGGTAAGAGACATCAAGCGATACTGTTTGGTGTGCGACGGCAATCGGTATTGTTTGGTAAGCGACTTCAATCGGTATTGTTTGGTAAGAGACGTCAATCGGTATTGTTTGGTAACCGACGTCAATCCGTATTGTTTGGTACGCGACGTCAATCCGTATTGTTTGGTAAGAGACGTCAATCGGTATTGTTTGGTAAGAGATGTCAATCGGTATTGTTTGGTACGCGACGTCAATCCGTATTGTTTGGTAAGAGACGTCAATCGGTATTGTTTGGTAAGAGACGTCAATCGGTATTGTTTCGTAAGAGACATCAAGCGATACTGTTTGGTGTGCGACGTCAATCGGTATTGTTTGGTAAGAGACGTCAATCGGTATTGTTTGGTAAGAGACGTCAATCGGTATTGTTTGGTAAGAGACATCAAGCGATACTGTTTGGTGTGCGACGTCAATCGGTATCGTTTGGTGTGCGACGTCAATCGGTATTGTTTGGTAAGAGACGTCAATCGGTATTGTTTGGTAAGAGACGTCAATCGGTATTGTTTGGTAAGAGACGTCAATCGGTATTATATAGGTGTCACACCGGTGAATTTTCTGCCATTGAACTTAATACAAAACGACCCAAATTCGCATCTCTCCCTCCGTTTTACTGACATTCCGGGTGATTTTCTGTGGCCGCTTCCATAAAAAGCAATCCTGTCATCCAAAATAAGCTGGAGAAAATGGCATGTCGATAGTTTCGTTTTCAAGGAAGGACAACGCTATTTACCATGCCCCAAAAGCGGTCTTGACCGAAGCACACCTACATTGTCAGTCTTCAGCCAGGGAAAGATAATTCAGAAAAATATCAAATTAACACTCTTAAAAGTTAGCATGCATGTCATATTTGAGCTACATTCATGTAATTTGGTCAACAATCAGCAGTTTACACATTAAAACAGTGCTTCAACAGACATATAACAAAGTTTCAAAGGGACTATTTTAGCATACTACGACCCGGAAGTACTTTCCACCTGTGTGACACCGTTTGGTAAGCGACGTCAATCGGTATTGTTTGGTGTGCGACGTCAATCGGCATTGTTTGGTGTACGACGTCAATCAGTATTGTTTGGTGTGCGACGTCAATCGGTATCGTTTGGTGTGCGACGTCAATCGGCATTGTTTGGTGTGCGACGTCAATCGGTATTGTTTGGTGTGCGACGTCGATCGGTATTGTTTGGTGTGCGACCTCAATCGGTAATGTTTGGTAAGCGACGTCAATCGGTATTGTTTGGTGTGCGACGTCAATCGGTATTGTTTGGTGTGCGACGTCAATCGGTATTGTTTGGTGTGCAACGTCAATCGGTTAAGCGACGTCAATCGGCATTGTTTGGTGTGCGACGTCAATTGATAAAAGCTTGTTTTTGCATAAGTAAAGAGTAATTTGCAGACAGTTTGTTTTGTACTTACAACCTTCTCATTCTAAGCCAGAGGTTTGTTCGTAGATTTGCGAATCTAATTATTCTCGGCTTTTATACATCTGCATGTATGTAGCGGAGACAAACGGAAATAGTCGAACTTAAACGATTGAAACATGGCATGTTGTGTTTGCACATAACAAAGACATAAATTGCAGAAATTACTGTAATTTAGGTCTTTGCACATAAGTTGACCACAAACAAGTCTGGTATATTAGGATGTGTTGTATATTATCGTACTATAATTCAGTGCTTTATCCCTCAACTCGCCGACTTAGAATGAGAAAGACATTGTATAAGACTCAAACATAGTCTTACCAGTCAATTTTCATAAAAATTCGAACCTGTCATGTTGACCAAATGAAAGTTTAAAAGTTGATTATTACACTCGGATGGAAACTGCATTTGGTCGAGCATTAATTAAAAACAGCTAAAGATAGAGCGATCTCGGTACTTGTCGGGTATTCTTACATATATGGAATGTACTTTAGGCTATATAATATAACCATATTAAATGCACGATCGTTATAATCAAGAAAAACTCACCGTTAGCAGACGAAATCGCAATAGTTTTGAGCGTAAAACCGCATTCATTTGATCACGTGATTCTACACACTGACCGGTGCTCGTGGTCAGTAATACAACACAAACTTGATGGAGAAAACTCTCATAATTATCGGAAAGTATCAAACAGCTCGTGAGTTTCCGTGAGTTGGGCGGAAATTAATTAGCATGACTGTAGTATTAAAATATTAATTGATTTAGCATTATGTTCCAAAACTTATTCATTTGCATAGATATGACTGAGTTGTTCCGATGATATTTAAAGTGACCCCTCTATATGACATTTGTATATAATTTAATACTGGACACTGATATACAACGTGTACATGAATAAACTAATATCTTCACAAAACCGTTTCGTTTTTGGGTCAGTGGTCAGATGTCCAAGTTTTTGGGTCCGTCTAAATAGAATAAACAAGGTATTGGTCAGATCTCCAAGTTTTTGGGTCCGTCTAAATAGAATACACAAGGTATTGGTCAGATGTCCAAGTTTTTGGGTCCGTCTAAATAGAACAGACAAGGTAGTGGTCAGATGTCCAAGTTTTTGGTCCGTCTAAATAGAACAGACAAGGTAGTGGTCACATGTCCAAGTTTTTGGTCCTTCTAAATAGAACAGACAAGGTAGTGGTCAGATGTGCAAGTTTTTGGTCCGTCTAAATAGAATACACAAGGTATTGGTCAGATGTCCAAGTTTTTGGGTCCGTCTAAATAGAACAGACAAGGTAGTGGTCAGATGTCCAAGTTTTTGGTCCGTCTAAATAGAACAGACAAGGTAGTGGTCAGATGTGCAAGTTTTTGGGTCCGTCTAAATAGAATACACAAGGTATTGGTCAGATGTCCAAGTTTTTGGGTCCGTCTAAATAGAACAGACAAGGTAGTGGTCAGATGTCCAAGTTTTTGGTCCGTCTAAATAGAACAGACAATGTAGTGGTCAGATGTCCAAGTTTTTGGTCCGTCTAAATAGAACAGACAAGGTAGTGGTCAGATGTGCAAGTTTTTGGTCCGTCTAAATAGAATACACAAGGTATTGGTCAGATGTCCAAGTTTTTGGTCCGTCTAAATAGAACAGACAAGGTAGTGGTCAGATGTTCAAGTTTTTGGTCCGTCTAAATAGAACAGACAAGGTAGTGGTCAGATGTGCAAGTTTTTGGTCCGTCTAAATAGAATACACAAGGTATTGGTCAGATGTCCAAGTTTTTGGGTCCGTCTAAATAGAACAGACAAGGTAGTGGTCAGATGTCCAAGTTTTTGGTCCGTCTAAATAGAACAGACAAGGTAGTGGTCAGATGTGCAAGTTTTTGGGTCCGTCTAAATAGAATACACAAGGTATTGGTCAGATGTCCAAGTTTTTGGGTCCGTCTAAATAGAACAGACAAGGTAGTGGTCAGATGTCCAAGTTTTTGGTCCGTCTAAATAGAACAGACAAGGTAGTGGTCAGATGTCCAAGTTTTTGGGTCCGTCTAAATAGAACAGACAAGGTAGTGGTCAGATGTCCAAGTTTTTGGTCCGTCTAAATAGAACAGACAAGGTAGTGGTCAGATGTCCAAGTTTTTGGTCCGTCTAAATAGAACAGACAAGGTAGTGGTCAGATGTCCAAGTTTTTGGGTCCGTCTAAATAGAACAGACAAGGTAGTGGTCAGATGTCCAAGTTTTTGGTCCGTCTAAATAGAACAGACAAGGTAGTGGTCAGATGTCCAAGTTTTTGGTCCGTCTAAATAGAACAGACAAGGTAGTGGTCAGATGTCCAAGTTTTTGGTCCGTCTAAATAGAACAGACAAGGTAGTGGTCAGATGTCCAAGTTTTTGGTCCGTCTAAATAGAACAGACAAGGTAGTGGTCAGATGTCCAAGTTTTTGGTCCGTCTAAATAGAACAGACAAGGTAGTGGTCAGATGTGCAAGGAAAGACAAGCGATATAAAGTAAATAAATGTGACGCTTCATAAATTATTCAAGACACGTCACAAAAAGGGCCGTGTGCTTATACCAGGAAGTCACAAGGGCAGAGACAAATAGCTTGGACAACCATGCAAACGCTTATATACAAATGATCACTGACTTATACCACTAGGTCACATTTAACATAAAGTCACATGGGCAGAGACAAATAACTTGGACAACCATGCAAACGCTTATATACAAATGATCACTGACTTATACCACTAGGTCACATTTAACATAAAGTCACAAGGGCAGAGACAAATAGCTCGGATAACCATGCAAACACTTATATACAAATGATCACTGACTTATACCATTAGGTCACATTTAACATAAAGTCACATGGGCCGAGACAAATAGCTTGAAAAACCATGCAAACGGTTATATACAAATGATCACTGACTTATACCATTAGGTCACATTTAACATAAAGTCACAAGGGCAGAGACAAATAGCTCGGATAACCATGCAAACACTTATATACAAATGATCACTGACTTATACCATTAGGTCACATTTAAATTATAACATAAAGTCACAAGAACAATGACATATAAGGACAATGACATATAAGAACAATGACATATAAGAACAATGAGATATAAGAACAATGACATATAAGGACAATGACATATAAGGACAATGACATATAAGAACAATGAGATAAAAGAACAATGACATATAAGAACAATGACATATAAGGACAATGACATATAAGGACAATGACATATAAGAACAATGACATATAAGGACAATGACATATAAGGACAATGACATATAAGGACAATGACATATAAGGACAATGACATATAAGAACAATGACATATAAGGACAATGACATATAAGGACAATGACATATAAGGACAATGACATATAAGGACAATGACATATAAGAACAATGACATATAAGGACAATGACATATAAGGACAATGACATATAAGGACAATGACATATAAGAACAATGACATATAAGGACAATGACATATAAGGACAATGACATATAAGAACAATGACATATAAGGACAATGACATATAAGGACAATGACATATAAGGACAATGACATATAAGGACAATGACATATAAGAACAATGACATATAAGGACAATGACATATAAGAACAATGACATATAAGGACAATGGCATATAAGGACAATGACATATAAGGACAATGACACGAGTATAAGAAGAGGAACTAGAAATGTCTTCCAATAAACACCTATATACACAAGGTCAGGGTATAAAGACAAAGGTTCACAAACACCTATATACACAAGGTCAGGGTATAAAGGTTCACAAACACCTATATACACAAGGTCAGGGTATAAAGACAAAGGTTTACAAACACCTATATACACAAGGTCAGGGTATAAAGACAAAGGTTCACAAACACCTATATACACAAGGTCAGGGTATAATGGTTCACATACACCTATATACACAAGGTCAGGGTATAATGGTTCACATACACCTATATACACAAGGTCAGGGTATAAAGGTTCACAAACACCTATATACACAAGGTCAGGGTATAAAGACAAAGGTTCACAAACACCTATATACACAAGGTCAGGGTATAAAGACAAAGGTTCACATACACCTATATACACAAGGTCAGGGTATAAAGGTTCACAAACACCTATATACACAAGGTCAGGGTATAAAGACAAAGGTTCACATACACCTATATACACAAGGTCAGGGTATAAAGATAATGGTTCACATACACCTATATACACAAGGTCAGGGTATAAAGGTTCACAAACACCTATATACACAAGGTCAGGGTATAAAGACAAAGGTTTACATACACCTATATACACAAGGTCAGGGTATAAAGACAAAGGTTCACATACACCTATATACACAAGGTCAGGGTATAAAGACAAAGGTTCACATACACCTATATACACAAGGTCAGGGTATAAAGACAAAGGTTCACAAACACCTATATACACAAGGTCAGGGTATAAAGGTTCACAAACACCTATATACACAAGGTCAGGGTATAAAGACAAAGGTTCACATACACCTATATACACAAGGTCAGGGTATAAAGGTTCACAAACACCTATATACACAAGGTCAGGGTATAAAGGTTCACAAACACCTATATACACAAGGTCAGGGTATAAAGACAAAGGTTCACAAACACCTATATACACAAGGTCAGGGTATAACGGTTCACAAACACCTATATACACAAGGTCAGGGTATAAAGACAAAGGTTCACAAACACCTATATACACAAGGTCAGGGTATAAAGACAAAGGTTCACAAACACCTATATACACAAGGTCAGGGTATAAAGACAAAGGTGCACATACACCTATATACACACAAGGTCAGTGTATAAAGGTTCACAAACACCTATATACACAAGGTCAGGGTATAAAGGTTCACATACACCTATATACACAAGGTCAGGGTATAAAGGTTCACATACACCTATATACACAAGGTCAGGGTATAAAGGTTCACATACACCTATATACACAAGGTCAGGGTATAAAGACAAAGGTTCACATACACCAATATACACAAGGTCAGGGTACAAAGACAAAGGTTCACTTACAACAACAAAGTTATCAGGACGAGAACACTTATAATTTGTTATTAATATATACTACCGGTATTAATAGTGTAGTGCACAGACAATCCAAAGCCACTTAATTTCGATCATCACCTAGCCACCCATGCCAAAATAGGTATGAGGAAATCGGACAGGGAAGACAGCACTCAACCTAACCAGCCGAGCACAGAAATCAGTTACGACACAACACAGCTACACTGTGCAATGCCCACACATGTCTGGAGCGGTGGCCTAGAGGTAGAGCGCGCTTCGGGATTGAAAGGTCCCGGGTTCGACCCCCTCTGGACCACTGGTTAATTTCTCTGAGCAAGACCCACATGCTCCACTCCACGATGGTGTAAAATGGTACCTGTGAGGGCAGTGTCTATTCCTGGGTGCCGCAGATCGATGTTGGCTGTCATACCACACGAGAGAAATAGTCTCCCCAGGGAGACACGAGTGTATGTTTCCATAGGTAGCCCAATGATCAGGAGAAGTTAAAATTTCAAAGGGTGCTTGAGCGGCCTAACAGCTGAAAAGAGCCCTAGAAAATTGGTAAAGGGCAAAACTAGTTTAATGCATGTATATCTATCTTAACTTGTATTGAACTTAGGAGTTATCTATTTTATTTTATCTATAAAATAGGAATTAAATACAACTTTGGAATAGTAGTACAGTTCCGCTAATAAGACCAGTCAAAAAGGTGGTCTTAATAGCGAATCGGTCTTATAAGCGGACCTTTTTGTTCTAAATTTAATACTTTGGGGCCTAAAACAGGCAAAAATCTGCATGATTTCAAAATAATCAAAGTGGTCTTATTAGCGGAACTTTACTGTATCAAATTAACTGAATATCCATTTAAAATAATGCCGTGAAAAAAAGAGAGCTGTGACATAAACATGCAGTAGTTTATTACCCAATTCGTATATATACAATTTCTATCCTACAAAGCTACAAATCGCGGACTTAGAATGAGAAGGTCGTAACTACTACCTACGACCGTATAACCCCGTAACTCAATTTTGGCGCGAAAACTTTTTTGCAGCATCCGCATCTGCTGGTGTCACACCGGTGGAAATTACTTCCGGGTCGTAGTATGCTAAAATAGTCCCTTTCAAAAATTTGATATATGTCTGTTGAAGCACTGTTTTAATGTGGAAAATGCTGATTGTTGGCCAAATTACATGAATGTAGATCAAATATGACCTGCATGCTAACTTTTAAGAGTGTTTAATTGATATTTTTCTGAATTATCTTTCCCTGGCTGAAGACTGACAATGTATGTGTGCTTCGGTCAAGTCAGCTTTTGAGGCATGGAAAATAGCGTTGTCCTTCCAGAATCCCTGCAGTAGCTCGAAAACGAAACTATCGACATGCCATTTTCTCCAGCTTATTTTGGATAACAGGGATTGCTTTTTATGGAAACGGCCACAGAAAATCACCCGGAATGTCAGTGAAACGGAGGGAGAGATGCGAATTTGGGTCATTTTGCATTAATTCCAATGGCAGAAAATTCACCGGTGTGACACCTATATCAGGATTTTTGAAGTTCAATATTTTTTCAACTATTTGATATAAACCAATGATATTTGGCATGCAAGCACCCCTGGACCATAAAACCTTGTAGCCAAGAGGAAATTGTTCAGGTTTGTGAAATTTGGATGTTATTTAAAAAAATGAAAAATATGTCCAATTCCTCTTCAAATGGTATATCTGAGTTGTTGCCCTTGGCCTTGGAATTTTGTCAGGTCAATTTGGTGGACAAATTCTTAATTTCTTGTTTGTTGGTGTGTGTTTTTTTAATAATATAAATTGAACCTCCATGGTTACACCACTAATTGGACCCTGAAAACTGGTCTTATCGCTAAGTTGGTCTTTATATAGAGGTTCAATATAGCACAAAACCGCGGAAATAGGACCTTGAAATTGTGACCGGTCTAAACTTTGAAGTCGCCTAAGTAGTGAAGTGGTCACAATTGTGGGGTAGAATTGTAATGGAGGTGGTCTTAATGTTGAGGTGGTCATTTTATTGAGGTGGTCTTATTATTGAGGTTGATTTTTTCTTGGTGTCGCGGAATCGATTTATTGCTTTCGAAACAGTCTATTTATGATTAGTATGATTTCGCCGCGTCTCATGATTCCGGTCCATGATTGAAAATCTTTGTTGTTTATTCATCTTATTATGGTCTTATTTTGCTGTGTCTGGACTGAATAAAATATCTAGTTTACTGAGATCCATTCCATAATTGCCAAAATAATGCAATAATAGAACAAAAATAACCTTTCGAGGAATTTTTCCAGTCCGCGCCAAGTTCTCGGAAGGGGGGGGACCATGTTTTAACCGGTCACACCAACTTGTTAGGGGCTCAATGTGAAAACCGGTTGGACAACATATGCCGTAATACTTAAAATAACCAGAATAAAAGTATTTGGTTTAGCAAATTTCAAACATTTGAGGTATATTGGTGTCACACCGGTGGAAATTACTTCCGGGTCGTAGTATGCTAAAATAGTCCCTTTCAAAAATTTGATATATGTCTGTTGAAGCACTGTTTTAATGTGGAAAATGCTGATTGTTGGCCAAATTACATGAATGTAGATCAAATATGACCTGCATGCTAACTTTTAAGAGTGTTTAATTGATATTTTTCTGAATTATCTTTCCCTGGCTGAAGACTGACAATGTATGTGTGCTTCGGTCAAGTCAGCTTTTGAGGCATGGAAAATAGCGTTGTCCTTCCAGAATCCCTGCAGTAGCTCGAAAACGAAACTATCGACATGCCATTTTCTCCAGCTTATTTTGGATAACAGGGATTGCTTTTTATGGAAACGGCCACAGAAAATCACCCGGAATGTCAGTGAAACGGAGGGAGAGATGCGAATTTGGGTCATTTTGCATTAATTCCAATGGCAGAAAATTCACCGGTGTGACACCTATATCAGGATTTTTGAAGTTCAATATTTTTTCAACTATTTGATATAAACCAATGATATTTGGCATGCAAGCACCCCTGGACCATAAAACCTTGTAGCCAAGAGGAAATTGTTCAGGTTTGTGAAATTTGGATGTTATTTAAAAAAATGAAAAATATGTCCAATTCCTCTTCAAATGGTATATCTGAGTTGTTGCCCTTGGCCTTGGAATTTTGTCAGGTCAATTTGGTGGACAAATTCTTAATTTCTTGTTTGTTGGTGTGTGTTTTTTTAATAATATAAATTGAACCTCCATGGTTACACCACTAATTGGACCCTGAAAACTGGTCTTATCGCTAAGTTGGTCTTTATATAGAGGTTCAATATAGCACAAAACCGCGGAAATAGGACCTTGAAATTGTGACCGGTCTAAACTTTGAAGTCGCCTAAGTAGTGAAGTGGTCACAATTGTGGGGTAGAATTGTAATGGAGGTGGTCTTAATGTTGAGGTGGTCATTTTATTGAGGTGGTCTTATTATTGAGGTTGATTTTTTCTTGGTGTCGCGGAATCGATTTATTGCTTTCGAAACAGTCTATTTATGATTAGTATGATTTCGCCGCGTCTCATGATTCCGGTCCATGATTGAAAATCTTTGTTGTTTATTCATCTTATTATGGTCTTATTTTGCTGTGTCTGGACTGAATAAAATATCTAGTTTACTGAGATCCATTCCATAATTGCCAAAATAATGCAATAATAGAACAAAAATAACCTTTCGAGGAATTTTTCCAGTCCGCGCCAAGTTCTCGGAAGGGGGGGGACCATGTTTTAACCGGTCACACCAACTTGTTAGGGGCTCAATGTGAAAACCGGTTGGACAACATATGCCGTAATACTTAAAATAACCAGAATAAAAGTATTTGGTTTAGCAAATTTCAAACATTTGAGGTATATTGGTGTCACACCGGTGGAAATTACTTCCGGGTCGTAGTATGCTAAAATAGTCCCTTTCAAAAATTTGATATATGTCTGTTGAAGCACTGTTTTAATGTGGAAAATGCTGATTGTTGGCCAAATTACATGAATGTAGATCAAATATGACCTGCATGCTAACTTTTAAGAGTGTTTAATTGATATTTTTCTGAATTATCTTTCCCTGGCTGAAGACTGACAATGTATGTGTGCTTCGGTCAAGTCAGCTTTTGAGGCATGGAAAATAGCGTTGTCCTTCCAGAATCCCTGCAGTAGCTCGAAAACGAAACTATCGACATGCCATTTTCTCCAGCTTATTTTGGATAACAGGGATTGCTTTTTATGGAAACGGCCACAGAAAATCACCCGGAATGTCAGTGAAACGGAGGGAGAGATGCGAATTTGGGTCATTTTGCATTAATTCCAATGGCAGAAAATTCACCGGTGTGACACCTATATCAGGATTTTTGAAGTTCAATATTTTTTCAACTATTTGATATAAACCAATGATATTTGGCATGCAAGCACCCCTGGACCATAAAACCTTGTAGCCAAGAGGAAATTGTTCAGGTTTGTGAAATTTGGATGTTATTTAAAAAAATGAAAAATATGTCCAATTCCTCTTCAAATGGTATATCTGAGTTGTTGCCCTTGGCCTTGGAATTTTGTCAGGTCAATTTGGTGGACAAATTCTTAATTTCTTGTTTGTTGGTGTGTGTTTTTTTAATAATATAAATTGAACCTCCATGGTTACACCACTAATTGGACCCTGAAAACTGGTCTTATCGCTAAGTTGGTCTTTATATAGAGGTTCAATATAGCACAAAACCGCGGAAATAGGACCTTGAAATTGTGACCGGTCTAAACTTTGAAGTCGCCTAAGTAGTGAAGTGGTCACAATTGTGGGGTAGAATTGTAATGGAGGTGGTCTTAATGTTGAGGTGGTCATTTTATTGAGGTGGTCTTATTATTGAGGTTGATTTTTTCTTGGTGTCGCGGAATCGATTTATTGCTTTCGAAACAGTCTATTTATGATTAGTATGATTTCGCCGCGTCTCATGATTCCGGTCCATGATTGAAAATCTTTGTTGTTTATTCATCTTATTATGGTCTTATTTTGCTGTGTCTGGACTGAATAAAATATCTAGTTTACTGAGATCCATTCCATAATTGCCAAAATAATGCAATAATAGAACAAAAATAACCTTTCGAGGAATTTTTCCAGTCCGCGCCAAGTTCTCGGAAGGGGGGGGACCATGTTTTAACCGGTCACACCAACTTGTTAGGGGCTCAATGTGAAAACCGGTTGGACAACATATGCCGTAATACTTAAAATAACCAGAATAAAAGTATTTGGTTTAGCAAATTTCAAACATTTGAGGTATATTGGTGTCACACCGGTGGAAATTACTTCCGGGTCGTAGTATGCTAAAATAGTCCCTTTCAAAAATTTGATATATGTCTGTTGAAGCACTGTTTTAATGTGGAAAATGCTGATTGTTGGCCAAATTACATGAATGTAGATCAAATATGACCTGCATGCTAACTTTTAAGAGTGTTTAATTGATATTTTTCTGAATTATCTTTCCCTGGCTGAAGACTGACAATGTATGTGTGCTTCGGTCAAGTCAGCTTTTGAGGCATGGAAAATAGCGTTGTCCTTCCAGAATCCCTGCAGTAGCTCGAAAACGAAACTATCGACATGCCATTTTCTCCAGCTTATTTTGGATAACAGGGATTGCTTTTTATGGAAACGGCCACAGAAAATCACCCGGAATGTCAGTGAAACGGAGGGAGAGATGCGAATTTGGGTCATTTTGCATTAATTCCAATGGCAGAAAATTCACCGGTGTGACACCTATATCAGGATTTTTGAAGTTCAATATTTTTTCAACTATTTGATATAAACCAATGATATTTGGCATGCAAGCACCCCTGGACCATAAAACCTTGTAGCCAAGAGGAAATTGTTCAGGTTTGTGAAATTTGGATGTTATTTAAAAAAATGAAAAATATGTCCAATTCCTCTTCAAATGGTATATCTGAGTTGTTGCCCTTGGCCTTGGAATTTTGTCAGGTCAATTTGGTGGACAAATTCTTAATTTCTTGTTTGTTGGTGTGTGTTTTTTTAATAATATAAATTGAACCTCCATGGTTACACCACTAATTGGACCCTGAAAACTGGTCTTATCGCTAAGTTGGTCTTTATATAGAGGTTCAATATAGCACAAAACCGCGGAAATAGGACCTTGAAATTGTGACCGGTCTAAACTTTGAAGTCGCCTAAGTAGTGAAGTGGTCACAATTGTGGGGTAGAATTGTAATGGAGGTGGTCTTAATGTTGAGGTGGTCATTTTATTGAGGTGGTCTTATTATTGAGGTTGATTTTTTCTTGGTGTCGCGGAATCGATTTATTGCTTTCGAAACAGTCTATTTATGATTAGTATGATTTCGCCGCGTCTCATGATTCCGGTCCATGATTGAAAATCTTTGTTGTTTATTCATCTTATTATGGTCTTATTTTGCTGTGTCTGGACTGAATAAAATATCTAGTTTACTGAGATCCATTCCATAATTGCCAAAATAATGCAATAATAGAACAAAAATAACCTTTCGAGGAATTTTTCCAGTCCGCGCCAAGTTCTCGGAAGGGGGGGGACCATGTTTTAACCGGTCACACCAACTTGTTAGGGGCTCAATGTGAAAACCGGTTGGACAACATATGCCGTAATACTTAAAATAACCAGAATAAAAGTATTTGGTTTAGCAAATTTCAAACATTTGAGGTATATTGGTGTCACACCGGTGGAAATTACTTCCGGGTCGTAGTATGCTAAAATAGTCCCTTTCAAAAATTTGATATATGTCTGTTGAAGCACTGTTTTAATGTGGAAAATGCTGATTGTTGGCCAAATTACATGAATGTAGATCAAATATGACCTGCATGCTAACTTTTAAGAGTGTTTAATTGATATTTTTCTGAATTATCTTTCCCTGGCTGAAGACTGACAATGTATGTGTGCTTCGGTCAAGTCAGCTTTTGAGGCATGGAAAATAGCGTTGTCCTTCCAGAATCCCTGCAGTAGCTCGAAAACGAAACTATCGACATGCCATTTTCTCCAGCTTATTTTGGATAACAGGGATTGCTTTTTATGGAAACGGCCACAGAAAATCACCCGGAATGTCAGTGAAACGGAGGGAGAGATGCGAATTTGGGTCATTTTGCATTAATTCCAATGGCAGAAAATTCACCGGTGTGACACCTATATCAGGATTTTTGAAGTTCAATATTTTTTCAACTATTTGATATAAACCAATGATATTTGGCATGCAAGCACCCCTGGACCATAAAACCTTGTAGCCAAGAGGAAATTGTTCAGGTTTGTGAAATTTGGATGTTATTTAAAAAAATGAAAAATATGTCCAATTCCTCTTCAAATGGTATATCTGAGTTGTTGCCCTTGGCCTTGGAATTTTGTCAGGTCAATTTGGTGGACAAATTCTTAATTTCTTGTTTGTTGGTGTGTGTTTTTTTAATAATATAAATTGAACCTCCATGGTTACACCACTAATTGGACCCTGAAAACTGGTCTTATCGCTAAGTTGGTCTTTATATAGAGGTTCAATATAGCACAAAACCGCGGAAATAGGACCTTGAAATTGTGACCGGTCTAAACTTTGAAGTCGCCTAAGTAGTGAAGTGGTCACAATTGTGGGGTAGAATTGTAATGGAGGTGGTCTTAATGTTGAGGTGGTCATTTTATTGAGGTGGTCTTATTATTGAGGTTGATTTTTTCTTGGTGTCGCGGAATCGATTTATTGCTTTCGAAACAGTCTATTTATGATTAGTATGATTTCGCCGCGTCTCATGATTCCGGTCCATGATTGAAAATCTTTGTTGTTTATTCATCTTATTATGGTCTTATTTTGCTGTGTCTGGACTGAATAAAATATCTAGTTTACTGAGATCCATTCCATAATTGCCAAAATAATGCAATAATAGAACAAAAATAACCTTTCGAGGAATTTTTCCAGTCCGCGCCAAGTTCTCGGAAGGGGGGGGACCATGTTTTAACCGGTCACACCAACTTGTTAGGGGCTCAATGTGAAAACCGGTTGGACAACATATGCCGTAATACTTAAAATAACCAGAATAAAAGTATTTGGTTTAGCAAATTTCAAACATTTGAGGTATATTGGTGTCACACCGGTGGAAATTACTTCCGGGTCGTAGTATGCTAAAATAGTCCCTTTCAAAAATTTGATATATGTCTGTTGAAGCACTGTTTTAATGTGGAAAATGCTGATTGTTGGCCAAATTACATGAATGTAGATCAAATATGACCTGCATGCTAACTTTTAAGAGTGTTTAATTGATATTTTTCTGAATTATCTTTCCCTGGCTGAAGACTGACAATGTATGTGTGCTTCGGTCAAGTCAGCTTTTGAGGCATGGAAAATAGCGTTGTCCTTCCAGAATCCCTGCAGTAGCTCGAAAACGAAACTATCGACATGCCATTTTCTCCAGCTTATTTTGGATAACAGGGATTGCTTTTTATGGAAACGGCCACAGAAAATCACCCGGAATGTCAGTGAAACGGAGGGAGAGATGCGAATTTGGGTCATTTTGCATTAATTCCAATGGCAGAAAATTCACCGGTGTGACACCTATATCAGGATTTTTGAAGTTCAATATTTTTTCAACTATTTGATATAAACCAATGATATTTGGCATGCAAGCACCCCTGGACCATAAAACCTTGTAGCCAAGAGGAAATTGTTCAGGTTTGTGAAATTTGGATGTTATTTAAAAAAATGAAAAATATGTCCAATTCCTCTTCAAATGGTATATCTGAGTTGTTGCCCTTGGCCTTGGAATTTTGTCAGGTCAATTTGGTGGACAAATTCTTAATTTCTTGTTTGTTGGTGTGTGTTTTTTTAATAATATAAATTGAACCTCCATGGTTACACCACTAATTGGACCCTGAAAACTGGTCTTATCGCTAAGTTGGTCTTTATATAGAGGTTCAATATAGCACAAAACCGCGGAAATAGGACCTTGAAATTGTGACCGGTCTAAACTTTGAAGTCGCCTAAGTAGTGAAGTGGTCACAATTGTGGGGTAGAATTGTAATGGAGGTGGTCTTAATGTTGAGGTGGTCATTTTATTGAGGTGGTCTTATTATTGAGGTTGATTTTTTCTTGGTGTCGCGGAATCGATTTATTGCTTTCGAAACAGTCTATTTATGATTAGTATGATTTCGCCGCGTCTCATGATTCCGGTCCATGATTGAAAATCTTTGTTGTTTATTCATCTTATTATGGTCTTATTTTGCTGTGTCTGGACTGAATAAAATATCTAGTTTACTGAGATCCATTCCATAATTGCCAAAATAATGCAATAATAGAACAAAAATAACCTTTCGAGGAATTTTTCCAGTCCGCGCCAAGTTCTCGGAAGGGGGGGGACCATGTTTTAACCGGTCACACCAACTTGTTAGGGGCTCAATGTGAAAACCGGTTGGACAACATATGCCGTAATACTTAAAATAACCAGAATAAAAGTATTTGGTTTAGCAAATTTCAAACATTTGAGGTATATTGGTGTCACACCGGTGGAAATTACTTCCGGGTCGTAGTATGCTAAAATAGTCCCTTTCAAAAATTTGATATATGTCTGTTGAAGCACTGTTTTAATGTGGAAAATGCTGATTGTTGGCCAAATTACATGAATGTAGATCAAATATGACCTGCATGCTAACTTTTAAGAGTGTTTAATTGATATTTTTCTGAATTATCTTTCCCTGGCTGAAGACTGACAATGTATGTGTGCTTCGGTCAAGTCAGCTTTTGAGGCATGGAAAATAGCGTTGTCCTTCCAGAATCCCTGCAGTAGCTCGAAAACGAAACTATCGACATGCCATTTTCTCCAGCTTATTTTGGATAACAGGGATTGCTTTTTATGGAAACGGCCACAGAAAATCACCCGGAATGTCAGTGAAACGGAGGGAGAGATGCGAATTTGGGTCATTTTGCATTAATTCCAATGGCAGAAAATTCACCGGTGTGACACCTATATCAGGATTTTTGAAGTTCAATATTTTTTCAACTATTTGATATAAACCAATGATATTTGGCATGCAAGCACCCCTGGACCATAAAACCTTGTAGCCAAGAGGAAATTGTTCAGGTTTGTGAAATTTGGATGTTATTTAAAAAAATGAAAAATATGTCCAATTCCTCTTCAAATGGTATATCTGAGTTGTTGCCCTTGGCCTTGGAATTTTGTCAGGTCAATTTGGTGGACAAATTCTTAATTTCTTGTTTGTTGGTGTGTGTTTTTTTAATAATATAAATTGAACCTCCATGGTTACACCACTAATTGGACCCTGAAAACTGGTCTTATCGCTAAGTTGGTCTTTATATAGAGGTTCAATATAGCACAAAACCGCGGAAATAGGACCTTGAAATTGTGACCGGTCTAAACTTTGAAGTCGCCTAAGTAGTGAAGTGGTCACAATTGTGGGGTAGAATTGTAATGGAGGTGGTCTTAATGTTGAGGTGGTCATTTTATTGAGGTGGTCTTATTATTGAGGTTGATTTTTTCTTGGTGTCGCGGAATCGATTTATTGCTTTCGAAACAGTCTATTTATGATTAGTATGATTTCGCCGCGTCTCATGATTCCGGTCCATGATTGAAAATCTTTGTTGTTTATTCATCTTATTATGGTCTTATTTTGCTGTGTCTGGACTGAATAAAATATCTAGTTTACTGAGATCCATTCCATAATTGCCAAAATAATGCAATAATAGAACAAAAATAACCTTTCGAGGAATTTTTCCAGTCCGCGCCAAGTTCTCGGAAGGGGGGGGACCATGTTTTAACCGGTCACACCAACTTGTTAGGGGCTCAATGTGAAAACCGGTTGGACAACATATGCCGTAATACTTAAAATAACCAGAATAAAAGTATTTGGTTTAGCAAATTTCAAACATTTGAGGTATATTGGTGTCACACCGGTGGAAATTACTTCCGGGTCGTAGTATGCTAAAATAGTCCCTTTCAAAAATTTGATATATGTCTGTTGAAGCACTGTTTTAATGTGGAAAATGCTGATTGTTGGCCAAATTACATGAATGTAGATCAAATATGACCTGCATGCTAACTTTTAAGAGTGTTTAATTGATATTTTTCTGAATTATCTTTCCCTGGCTGAAGACTGACAATGTATGTGTGCTTCGGTCAAGTCAGCTTTTGAGGCATGGAAAATAGCGTTGTCCTTCCAGAATCCCTGCAGTAGCTCGAAAACGAAACTATCGACATGCCATTTTCTCCAGCTTATTTTGGATAACAGGGATTGCTTTTTATGGAAACGGCCACAGAAAATCACCCGGAATGTCAGTGAAACGGAGGGAGAGATGCGAATTTGGGTCATTTTGCATTAATTCCAATGGCAGAAAATTCACCGGTGTGACACCTATATCAGGATTTTTGAAGTTCAATATTTTTTCAACTATTTGATATAAACCAATGATATTTGGCATGCAAGCACCCCTGGACCATAAAACCTTGTAGCCAAGAGGAAATTGTTCAGGTTTGTGAAATTTGGATGTTATTTAAAAAAATGAAAAATATGTCCAATTCCTCTTCAAATGGTATATCTGAGTTGTTGCCCTTGGCCTTGGAATTTTGTCAGGTCAATTTGGTGGACAAATTCTTAATTTCTTGTTTGTTGGTGTGTGTTTTTTTAATAATATAAATTGAACCTCCATGGTTACACCACTAATTGGACCCTGAAAACTGGTCTTATCGCTAAGTTGGTCTTTATATAGAGGTTCAATATAGCACAAAACCGCGGAAATAGGACCTTGAAATTGTGACCGGTCTAAACTTTGAAGTCGCCTAAGTAGTGAAGTGGTCACAATTGTGGGGTAGAATTGTAATGGAGGTGGTCTTAATGTTGAGGTGGTCATTTTATTGAGGTGGTCTTATTATTGAGGTTGATTTTTTCTTGGTGTCGCGGAATCGATTTATTGCTTTCGAAACAGTCTATTTATGATTAGTATGATTTCGCCGCGTCTCATGATTCCGGTCCATGATTGAAAATCTTTGTTGTTTATTCATCTTATTATGGTCTTATTTTGCTGTGTCTGGACTGAATAAAATATCTTGTTTACTGAGATCCATTCCATAATTGCCAAAATAATGCAATAATAGAACAAAAATAACCTTTCGAGGAATTTTTCCAGTCCGCGCCAAGTTCTCGGAAGGGGGGGGACCATGTTTTAACCGGTCACACCAACTTGTTAGGGGCTCAATGTGAAAACCGGTTGGACAACATATGCCGTAATACTTAAAATAACCAGAATAAAAGTATTTGGTTTAGCAAATTTCAAACATTTGAGGTATATTGGTGTCACACCGGTGGAAATTACTTCCGGGTCGTAGTATGCTAAAATAGTCCCTTTCAAAAATTTGATATATGTCTGTTGAAGCACTGTTTTAATGTGGAAAATGCTGATTGTTGGCCAAATTACATGAATGTAGATCAAATATGACCTGCATGCTAACTTTTAAGAGTGTTTAATTGATATTTTTCTGAATTATCTTTCCCTGGCTGAAGACTGACAATGTATGTGTGCTTCGGTCAAGTCAGCTTTTGAGGCATGGAAAATAGCGTTGTCCTTCCAGAATCCCTGCAGTAGCTCGAAAACGAAACTATCGACATGCCATTTTCTCCAGCTTATTTTGGATAACAGGGATTGCTTTTTATGGAAACGGCCACAGAAAATCACCCGGAATGTCAGTGAAACGGAGGGAGAGATGCGAATTTGGGTCATTTTGCATTAATTCCAATGGCAGAAAATTCACCGGTGTGACACCTATATCAGGATTTTTGAAGTTCAATATTTTTTCAACTATTTGATATAAACCAATGATATTTGGCATGCAAGCACCCCTGGACCATAAAACCTTGTAGCCAAGAGGAAATTGTTCAGGTTTGTGAAATTTGGATGTTATTTAAAAAAATGAAAAATATGTCCAATTCCTCTTCAAATGGTATATCTGAGTTGTTGCCCTTGGCCTTGGAATTTTGTCAGGTCAATTTGGTGGACAAATTCTTAATTTCTTGTTTGTTGGTGTGTGTTTTTTTAATAATATAAATTGAACCTCCATGGTTACACCACTAATTGGACCCTGAAAACTGGTCTTATCGCTAAGTTGGTCTTTATATAGAGGTTCAATATAGCACAAAACCGCGGAAATAGGACCTTGAAATTGTGACCGGTCTAAACTTTGAAGTCGCCTAAGTAGTGAAGTGGTCACAATTGTGGGGTAGAATTGTAATGGAGGTGGTCTTAATGTTGAGGTGGTCATTTTATTGAGGTGGTCTTATTATTGAGGTTGATTTTTTCTTGGTGTCGCGGAATCGATTTATTGCTTTCGAAACAGTCTATTTATGATTAGTATGATTTCGCCGCGTCTCATGATTCCGGTCCATGATTGAAAATCTTTGTTGTTTATTCATCTTATTATGGTCTTATTTTGCTGTGTCTGGACTGAATAAAATATCTAGTTTACTGAGATCCATTCCATAATTGCCAAAATAATGCAATAATAGAACAAAAATAACCTTTCGAGGAATTTTTCCAGTCCGCGCCAAGTTCTCGGAAGGGGGGGGACCATGTTTTAACCGGTCACACCAACTTGTTAGGGGCTCAATGTGAAAACCGGTTGGACAACATATGCCGTAATACTTAAAATAACCAGAATAAAAGTATTTGGTTTAGCAAATTTCAAACATTTGAGGTATATTGGTGTCACACCGGTGGAAATTACTTCCGGGTCGTAGTATGCTAAAATAGTCCCTTTCAAAAATTTGATATATGTCTGTTGAAGCACTGTTTTAATGTGGAAAATGCTGATTGTTGGCCAAATTACATGAATGTAGATCAAATATGACCTGCATGCTAACTTTTAAGAGTGTTTAATTGATATTTTTCTGAATTATCTTTCCCTGGCTGAAGACTGACAATGTATGTGTGCTTCGGTCAAGTCAGCTTTTGAGGCATGGAAAATAGCGTTGTCCTTCCAGAATCCCTGCAGTAGCTCGAAAACGAAACTATCGACATGCCATTTTCTCCAGCTTATTTTGGATAACAGGGATTGCTTTTTATGGAAACGGCCACAGAAAATCACCCGGAATGTCAGTGAAACGGAGGGAGAGATGCGAATTTGGGTCATTTTGCATTAATTCCAATGGCAGAAAATTCACCGGTGTGACACCTATATCAGGATTTTTGAAGTTCAATATTTTTTCAACTATTTGATATAAACCAATGATATTTGGCATGCAAGCACCCCTGGACCATAAAACCTTGTAGCCAAGAGGAAATTGTTCAGGTTTGTGAAATTTGGATGTTATTTAAAAAAATGAAAAATATGTCCAATTCCTCTTCAAATGGTATATCTGAGTTGTTGCCCTTGGCCTTGGAATTTTGTCAGGTCAATTTGGTGGACAAATTCTTAATTTCTTGTTTGTTGGTGTGTGTTTTTTTAATAATATAAATTGAACCTCCATGGTTACACCACTAATTGGACCCTGAAAACTGGTCTTATCGCTAAGTTGGTCTTTATATAGAGGTTCAATATAGCACAAAACCGCGGAAATAGGACCTTGAAATTGTGACCGGTCTAAACTTTGAAGTCGCCTAAGTAGTGAAGTGGTCACAATTGTGGGGTAGAATTGTAATGGAGGTGGTCTTAATGTTGAGGTGGTCATTTTATTGAGGTGGTCTTATTATTGAGGTTGATTTTTTCTTGGTGTCGCGGAATCGATTTATTGCTTTCGAAACAGTCTATTTATGATTAGTATGATTTCGCCGCGTCTCATGATTCCGGTCCATGATTGAAAATCTTTGTTGTTTATTCATCTTATTATGGTCTTATTTTGCTGTGTCTGGACTGAATAAAATATCTAGTTTACTGAGATCCATTCCATAATTGCCAAAATAATGCAATAATAGAACAAAAATAACCTTTCGAGGAATTTTTCCAGTCCGCGCCAAGTTCTCGGAAGGGGGGGGACCATGTTTTAACCGGTCACACCAACTTGTTAGGGGCTCAATGTGAAAACCGGTTGGACAACATATGCCGTAATACTTAAAATAACCAGAATAAAAGTATTTGGTTTAGCAAATTTCAAACATTTGAGGTATATTGGTGTCACACCGGTGGAAATTACTTCCGGGTCGTAGTATGCTAAAATAGTCCCTTTCAAAAATTTGATATATGTCTGTTGAAGCACTGTTTTAATGTGGAAAATGCTGATTGTTGGCCAAATTACATGAATGTAGATCAAATATGACCTGCATGCTAACTTTTAAGAGTGTTTAATTGATATTTTTCTGAATTATCTTTCCCTGGCTGAAGACTGACAATGTATGTGTGCTTCGGTCAAGTCAGCTTTTGAGGCATGGAAAATAGCGTTGTCCTTCCAGAATCCCTGCAGTAGCTCGAAAACGAAACTATCGACATGCCATTTTCTCCAGCTTATTTTGGATAACAGGGATTGCTTTTTATGGAAACGGCCACAGAAAATCACCCGGAATGTCAGTGAAACGGAGGGAGAGATGCGAATTTGGGTCATTTTGCATTAATTCCAATGGCAGAAAATTCACCGGTGTGACACCTATATCAGGATTTTTGAAGTTCAATATTTTTTCAACTATTTGATATAAACCAATGATATTTGGCATGCAAGCACCCCTGGACCATAAAACCTTGTAGCCAAGAGGAAATTGTTCAGGTTTGTGAAATTTGGATGTTATTTAAAAAAATGAAAAATATGTCCAATTCCTCTTCAAATGGTATATCTGAGTTGTTGCCCTTGGCCTTGGAATTTTGTCAGGTCAATTTGGTGGACAAATTCTTAATTTCTTGTTTGTTGGTGTGTGTTTTTTTAATAATATAAATTGAACCTCCATGGTTACACCACTAATTGGACCCTGAAAACTGGTCTTATCGCTAAGTTGGTCTTTATATAGAGGTTCAATATAGCACAAAACCGCGGAAATAGGACCTTGAAATTGTGACCGGTCTAAACTTTGAAGTCGCCTAAGTAGTGAAGTGGTCACAATTGTGGGGTAGAATTGTAATGGAGGTGGTCTTAATGTTGAGGTGGTCATTTTATTGAGGTGGTCTTATTATTGAGGTTGATTTTTTCTTGGTGTCGCGGAATCGATTTATTGCTTTCGAAACAGTCTATTTATGATTAGTATGATTTCGCCGCGTCTCATGATTCCGGTCCATGATTGAAAATCTTTGTTGTTTATTCATCTTATTATGGTCTTATTTTGCTGTGTCTGGACTGAATAAAATATCTAGTTTACTGAGATCCATTCCATAATTGCCAAAATAATGCAATAATAGAACAAAAATAACCTTTCGAGGAATTTTTCCAGTCCGCGCCAAGTTCTCGGAAGGGGGGGGACCATGTTTTAACCGGTCACACCAACTTGTTAGGGGCTCAATGTGAAAACCGGTTGGACAACATATGCCGTAATACTTAAAATAACCAGAATAAAAGTATTTGGTTTAGCAAATTTCAAACATTTGAGGTATATTGGTGTCACACCGGTGGAAATTACTTCCGGGTCGTAGTATGCTAAAATAGTCCCTTTCAAAAATTTGATATATGTCTGTTGAAGCACTGTTTTAATGTGGAAAATGCTGATTGTTGGCCAAATTACATGAATGTAGATCAAATATGACCTGCATGCTAACTTTTAAGAGTGTTTAATTGATATTTTTCTGAATTATCTTTCCCTGGCTGAAGACTGACAATGTATGTGTGCTTCGGTCAAGTCAGCTTTTGAGGCATGGAAAATAGCGTTGTCCTTCCAGAATCCCTGCAGTAGCTCGAAAACGAAACTATCGACATGCCATTTTCTCCAGCTTATTTTGGATAACAGGGATTGCTTTTTATGGAAACGGCCACAGAAAATCACCCGGAATGTCAGTGAAACGGAGGGAGAGATGCGAATTTGGGTCATTTTGCATTAATTCCAATGGCAGAAAATTCACCGGTGTGACACCTATATCAGGATTTTTGAAGTTCAATATTTTTTCAACTATTTGATATAAACCAATGATATTTGGCATGCAAGCACCCCTGGACCATAAAACCTTGTAGCCAAGAGGAAATTGTTCAGGTTTGTGAAATTTGGATGTTATTTAAAAAAATGAAAAATATGTCCAATTCCTCTTCAAATGGTATATCTGAGTTGTTGCCCTTGGCCTTGGAATTTTGTCAGGTCAATTTGGTGGACAAATTCTTAATTTCTTGTTTGTTGGTGTGTGTTTTTTTAATAATATAAATTGAACCTCCATGGTTACACCACTAATTGGACCCTGAAAACTGGTCTTATCGCTAAGTTGGTCTTTATATAGAGGTTCAATATAGCACAAAACCGCGGAAATAGGACCTTGAAATTGTGACCGGTCTAAACTTTGAAGTCGCCTAAGTAGTGAAGTGGTCACAATTGTGGGGTAGAATTGTAATGGAGGTGGTCTTAATGTTGAGGTGGTCATTTTATTGAGGTGGTCTTATTATTGAGGTTGATTTTTTCTTGGTGTCGCGGAATCGATTTATTGCTTTCGAAACAGTCTATTTATGATTAGTATGATTTCGCCGCGTCTCATGATTCCGGTCCATGATTGAAAATCTTTGTTGTTTATTCATCTTATTATGGTCTTATTTTGCTGTGTCTGGACTGAATAAAATATCTAGTTTACTGAGATCCATTCCATAATTGCCAAAATAATGCAATAATAGAACAAAAATAACCTTTCGAGGAATTTTTCCAGTCCGCGCCAAGTTCTCGGAAGGGGGGGGACCATGTTTTAACCGGTCACACCAACTTGTTAGGGGCTCAATGTGAAAACCGGTTGGACAACATATGCCGTAATACTTAAAATAACCAGAATAAAAGTATTTGGTTTAGCAAATTTCAAACATTTGAGGTATATTGGTGTCACACCGGTGGAAATTACTTCCGGGTCGTAGTATGCTAAAATAGTCCCTTTCAAAAATTTGATATATGTCTGTTGAAGCACTGTTTTAATGTGGAAAATGCTGATTGTTGGCCAAATTACATGAATGTAGATCAAATATGACCTGCATGCTAACTTTTAAGAGTGTTTAATTGATATTTTTCTGAATTATCTTTCCCTGGCTGAAGACTGACAATGTATGTGTGCTTCGGTCAAGTCAGCTTTTGAGGCATGGAAAATAGCGTTGTCCTTCCAGAATCCCTGCAGTAGCTCGAAAACGAAACTATCGACATGCCATTTTCTCCAGCTTATTTTGGATAACAGGGATTGCTTTTTATGGAAACGGCCACAGAAAATCACCCGGAATGTCAGTGAAACGGAGGGAGAGATGCGAATTTGGGTCATTTTGCATTAATTCCAATGGCAGAAAATTCACCGGTGTGACACCTATATCAGGATTTTTGAAGTTCAATATTTTTTCAACTATTTGATATAAACCAATGATATTTGGCATGCAAGCACCCCTGGACCATAAAACCTTGTAGCCAAGAGGAAATTGTTCAGGTTTGTGAAATTTGGATGTTATTTAAAAAAATGAAAAATATGTCCAATTCCTCTTCAAATGGTATATCTGAGTTGTTGCCCTTGGCCTTGGAATTTTGTCAGGTCAATTTGGTGGACAAATTCTTAATTTCTTGTTTGTTGGTGTGTGTTTTTTTAATAATATAAATTGAACCTCCATGGTTACACCACTAATTGGACCCTGAAAACTGGTCTTATCGCTAAGTTGGTCTTTATATAGAGGTTCAATATAGCACAAAACCGCGGAAATAGGACCTTGAAATTGTGACCGGTCTAAACTTTGAAGTCGCCTAAGTAGTGAAGTGGTCACAATTGTGGGGTAGAATTGTAATGGAGGTGGTCTTAATGTTGAGGTGGTCATTTTATTGAGGTGGTCTTATTATTGAGGTTGATTTTTTCTTGGTGTCGCGGAATCGATTTATTGCTTTCGAAACAGTCTATTTATGATTAGTATGATTTCGCCGCGTCTCATGATTCCGGTCCATGATTGAAAATCTTTGTTGTTTATTCATCTTATTATGGTCTTATTTTGCTGTGTCTGGACTGAATAAAATATCTAGTTTACTGAGATCCATTCCATAATTGCCAAAATAATGCAATAATAGAACAAAAATAACCTTTCGAGGAATTTTTCCAGTCCGCGCCAAGTTCTCGGAAGGGGGGGGACCATGTTTTAACCGGTCACACCAACTTGTTAGGGGCTCAATGTGAAAACCGGTTGGACAACATATGCCGTAATACTTAAAATAACCAGAATAAAAGTATTTGGTTTAGCAAATTTCAAACATTTGAGGTATATTGGTGTCACACCGGTGGAAATTACTTCCGGGTCGTAGTATGCTAAAATAGTCCCTTTCAAAAATTTGATATATGTCTGTTGAAGCACTGTTTTAATGTGGAAAATGCTGATTGTTGGCCAAATTACATGAATGTAGATCAAATATGACCTGCATGCTAACTTTTAAGAGTGTTTAATTGATATTTTTCTGAATTATCTTTCCCTGGCTGAAGACTGACAATGTATGTGTGCTTCGGTCAAGTCAGCTTTTGAGGCATGGAAAATAGCGTTGTCCTTCCAGAATCCCTGCAGTAGCTCGAAAACGAAACTATCGACATGCCATTTTCTCCAGCTTATTTTGGATAACAGGGATTGCTTTTTATGGAAACGGCCACAGAAAATCACCCGGAATGTCAGTGAAACGGAGGGAGAGATGCGAATTTGGGTCATTTTGCATTAATTCCAATGGCAGAAAATTCACCGGTGTGACACCTATATCAGGATTTTTGAAGTTCAATATTTTTTCAACTATTTGATATAAACCAATGATATTTGGCATGCAAGCACCCCTGGACCATAAAACCTTGTAGCCAAGAGGAAATTGTTCAGGTTTGTGAAATTTGGATGTTATTTAAAAAAATGAAAAATATGTCCAATTCCTCTTCAAATGGTATATCTGAGTTGTTGCCCTTGGCCTTGGAATTTTGTCAGGTCAATTTGGTGGACAAATTCTTAATTTCTTGTTTGTTGGTGTGTGTTTTTTTAATAATATAAATTGAACCTCCATGGTTACACCACTAATTGGACCCTGAAAACTGGTCTTATCGCTAAGTTGGTCTTTATATAGAGGTTCAATATAGCACAAAACCGCGGAAATAGGACCTTGAAATTGTGACCGGTCTAAACTTTGAAGTCGCCTAAGTAGTGAAGTGGTCACAATTGTGGGGTAGAATTGTAATGGAGGTGGTCTTAATGTTGAGGTGGTCATTTTATTGAGGTGGTCTTATTATTGAGGTTGATTTTTTCTTGGTGTCGCGGAATCGATTTATTGCTTTCGAAACAGTCTATTTATGATTAGTATGATTTCGCCGCGTCTCATGATTCCGGTCCATGATTGAAAATCTTTGTTGTTTATTCATCTTATTATGGTCTTATTTTGCTGTGTCTGGACTGAATAAAATATCTAGTTTACTGAGATCCATTCCATAATTGCCAAAATAATGCAATAATAGAACAAAAATAACCTTTCGAGGAATTTTTCCAGTCCGCGCCAAGTTCTCGGAAGGGGGGGGACCATGTTTTAACCGGTCACACCAACTTGTTAGGGGCTCAATGTGAAAACCGGTTGGACAACATATGCCGTAATACTTAAAATAACCAGAATAAAAGTATTTGGTTTAGCAAATTTCAAACATTTGAGGTATATTGGTGTCACACCGGTGGAAATTACTTCCGGGTCGTAGTATGCTAAAATAGTCCCTTTCAAAAATTTGATATATGTCTGTTGAAGCACTGTTTTAATGTGGAAAATGCTGATTGTTGGCCAAATTACATGAATGTAGATCAAATATGACCTGCATGCTAACTTTTAAGAGTGTTTAATTGATATTTTTCTGAATTATCTTTCCCTGGCTGAAGACTGACAATGTATGTGTGCTTCGGTCAAGTCAGCTTTTGAGGCATGGAAAATAGCGTTGTCCTTCCAGAATCCCTGCAGTAGCTCGAAAACGAAACTATCGACATGCCATTTTCTCCAGCTTATTTTGGATAACAGGGATTGCTTTTTATGGAAACGGCCACAGAAAATCACCCGGAATGTCAGTGAAACGGAGGGAGAGATGCGAATTTGGGTCATTTTGCATTAATTCCAATGGCAGAAAATTCACCGGTGTGACACCTATATCAGGATTTTTGAAGTTCAATATTTTTTCAACTATTTGATATAAACCAATGATATTTGGCATGCAAGCACCCCTGGACCATAAAACCTTGTAGCCAAGAGGAAATTGTTCAGGTTTGTGAAATTTGGATGTTATTTAAAAAAATGAAAAATATGTCCAATTCCTCTTCAAATGGTATATCTGAGTTGTTGCCCTTGGCCTTGGAATTTTGTCAGGTCAATTTGGTGGACAAATTCTTAATTTCTTGTTTGTTGGTGTGTGTTTTTTTAATAATATAAATTGAACCTCCATGGTTACACCACTAATTGGACCCTGAAAACTGGTCTTATCGCTAAGTTGGTCTTTATATAGAGGTTCAATATAGCACAAAACCGCGGAAATAGGACCTTGAAATTGTGACCGGTCTAAACTTTGAAGTCGCCTAAGTAGTGAAGTGGTCACAATTGTGGGGTAGAATTGTAATGGAGGTGGTCTTAATGTTGAGGTGGTCATTTTATTGAGGTGGTCTTATTATTGAGGTTGATTTTTTCTTGGTGTCGCGGAATCGATTTATTGCTTTCGAAACAGTCTATTTATGATTAGTATGATTTCGCCGCGTCTCATGATTCCGGTCCATGATTGAAAATCTTTGTTGTTTATTCATCTTATTATGGTCTTATTTTGCTGTGTCTGGACTGAATAAAATATCTAGTTTACTGAGATCCATTCCATAATTGCCAAAATAATGCAATAATAGAACAAAAATAACCTTTCGAGGAATTTTTCCAGTCCGCGCCAAGTTCTCGGAAGGGGGGGGACCATGTTTTAACCGGTCACACCAACTTGTTAGGGGCTCAATGTGAAAACCGGTTGGACAACATATGCCGTAATACTTAAAATAACCAGAATAAAAGTATTTGGTTTAGCAAATTTCAAACATTTGAGGTATATTGGTGTCACACCGGTGGAAATTACTTCCGGGTCGTAGTATGCTAAAATAGTCCCTTTCAAAAATTTGATATATGTCTGTTGAAGCACTGTTTTAATGTGGAAAATGCTGATTGTTGGCCAAATTACATGAATGTAGATCAAATATGACCTGCATGCTAACTTTTAAGAGTGTTTAATTGATATTTTTCTGAATTATCTTTCCCTGGCTGAAGACTGACAATGTATGTGTGCTTCGGTCAAGTCAGCTTTTGAGGCATGGAAAATAGCGTTGTCCTTCCAGAATCCCTGCAGTAGCTCGAAAACGAAACTATCGACATGCCATTTTCTCCAGCTTATTTTGGATAACAGGGATTGCTTTTTATGGAAACGGCCACAGAAAATCACCCGGAATGTCAGTGAAACGGAGGGAGAGATGCGAATTTGGGTCATTTTGCATTAATTCCAATGGCAGAAAATTCACCGGTGTGACACCTATATCAGGATTTTTGAAGTTCAATATTTTTTCAACTATTTGATATAAACCAATGATATTTGGCATGCAAGCACCCCTGGACCATAAAACCTTGTAGCCAAGAGGAAATTGTTCAGGTTTGTGAAATTTGGATGTTATTTAAAAAAATGAAAAATATGTCCAATTCCTCTTCAAATGGTATATCTGAGTTGTTGCCCTTGGCCTTGGAATTTTGTCAGGTCAATTTGGTGGACAAATTCTTAATTTCTTGTTTGTTGGTGTGTGTTTTTTTAATAATATAAATTGAACCTCCATGGTTACACCACTAATTGGACCCTGAAAACTGGTCTTATCGCTAAGTTGGTCTTTATATAGAGGTTCAATATAGCACAAAACCGCGGAAATAGGACCTTGAAATTGTGACCGGTCTAAACTTTGAAGTCGCCTAAGTAGTGAAGTGGTCACAATTGTGGGGTAGAATTGTAATGGAGGTGGTCTTAATGTTGAGGTGGTCATTTTATTGAGGTGGTCTTATTATTGAGGTTGATTTTTTCTTGGTGTCGCGGAATCGATTTATTGCTTTCGAAACAGTCTATTTATGATTAGTATGATTTCGCCGCGTCTCATGATTCCGGTCCATGATTGAAAATCTTTGTTGTTTATTCATCTTATTATGGTCTTATTTTGCTGTGTCTGGACTGAATAAAATATCTAGTTTACTGAGATCCATTCCATAATTGCCAAAATAATGCAATAATAGAACAAAAATAACCTTTCGAGGAATTTTTCCAGTCCGCGCCAAGTTCTCGGAAGGGGGGGGACCATGTTTTAACCGGTCACACCAACTTGTTAGGGGCTCAATGTGAAAACCGGTTGGACAACATATGCCGTAATACTTAAAATAACCAGAATAAAAGTATTTGGTTTAGCAAATTTCAAACATTTGAGGTATATTGGTGTCACACCGGTGGAAATTACTTCCGGGTCGTAGTATGCTAAAATAGTCCCTTTCAAAAATTTGATATATGTCTGTTGAAGCACTGTTTTAATGTGGAAAATGCTGATTGTTGGCCAAATTACATGAATGTAGATCAAATATGACCTGCATGCTAACTTTTAAGAGTGTTTAATTGATATTTTTCTGAATTATCTTTCCCTGGCTGAAGACTGACAATGTATGTGTGCTTCGGTCAAGTCAGCTTTTGAGGCATGGAAAATAGCGTTGTCCTTCCAGAATCCCTGCAGTAGCTCGAAAACGAAACTATCGACATGCCATTTTCTCCAGCTTATTTTGGATAACAGGGATTGCTTTTTATGGAAACGGCCACAGAAAATCACCCGGAATGTCAGTGAAACGGAGGGAGAGATGCGAATTTGGGTCATTTTGCATTAATTCCAATGGCAGAAAATTCACCGGTGTGACACCTATATCAGGATTTTTGAAGTTCAATATTTTTTCAACTATTTGATATAAACCAATGATATTTGGCATGCAAGCACCCCTGGACCATAAAACCTTGTAGCCAAGAGGAAATTGTTCAGGTTTGTGAAATTTGGATGTTATTTAAAAAAATGAAAAATATGTCCAATTCCTCTTCAAATGGTATATCTGAGTTGTTGCCCTTGGCCTTGGAATTTTGTCAGGTCAATTTGGTGGACAAATTCTTAATTTCTTGTTTGTTGGTGTGTGTTTTTTTAATAATATAAATTGAACCTCCATGGTTACACCACTAATTGGACCCTGAAAACTGGTCTTATCGCTAAGTTGGTCTTTATATAGAGGTTCAATATAGCACAAAACCGCGGAAATAGGACCTTGAAATTGTGACCGGTCTAAACTTTGAAGTCGCCTAAGTAGTGAAGTGGTCACAATTGTGGGGTAGAATTGTAATGGAGGTGGTCTTAATGTTGAGGTGGTCATTTTATTGAGGTGGTCTTATTATTGAGGTTGATTTTTTCTTGGTGTCGCGGAATCGATTTATTGCTTTCGAAACAGTCTATTTATGATTAGTATGATTTCGCCGCGTCTCATGATTCCGGTCCATGATTGAAAATCTTTGTTGTTTATTCATCTTATTATGGTCTTATTTTGCTGTGTCTGGACTGAATAAAATATCTAGTTTACTGAGATCCATTCCATAATTGCCAAAATAATGCAATAATAGAACAAAAATAACCTTTCGAGGAATTTTTCCAGTCCGCGCCAAGTTCTCGGAAGGGGGGGGACCATGTTTTAACCGGTCACACCAACTTGTTAGGGGCTCAATGTGAAAACCGGTTGGACAACATATGCCGTAATACTTAAAATAACCAGAATAAAAGTATTTGGTTTAGCAAATTTCAAACATTTGAGGTATATTGGTGTCACACCGGTGGAAATTACTTCCGGGTCGTAGTATGCTAAAATAGTCCCTTTCAAAAATTTGATATATGTCTGTTGAAGCACTGTTTTAATGTGGAAAATGCTGATTGTTGGCCAAATTACATGAATGTAGATCAAATATGACCTGCATGCTAACTTTTAAGAGTGTTTAATTGATATTTTTCTGAATTATCTTTCCCTGGCTGAAGACTGACAATGTATGTGTGCTTCGGTCAAGTCAGCTTTTGAGGCATGGAAAATAGCGTTGTCCTTCCAGAATCCCTGCAGTAGCTCGAAAACGAAACTATCGACATGCCATTTTCTCCAGCTTATTTTGGATAACAGGGATTGCTTTTTATGGAAACGGCCACAGAAAATCACCCGGAATGTCAGTGAAACGGAGGGAGAGATGCGAATTTGGGTCATTTTGCATTAATTCCAATGGCAGAAAATTCACCGGTGTGACACCTATATCAGGATTTTTGAAGTTCAATATTTTTTCAACTATTTGATATAAACCAATGATATTTGGCATGCAAGCACCCCTGGACCATAAAACCTTGTAGCCAAGAGGAAATTGTTCAGGTTTGTGAAATTTGGATGTTATTTAAAAAAATGAAAAATATGTCCAATTCCTCTTCAAATGGTATATCTGAGTTGTTGCCCTTGGCCTTGGAATTTTGTCAGGTCAATTTGGTGGACAAATTCTTAATTTCTTGTTTGTTGGTGTGTGTTTTTTTAATAATATAAATTGAACCTCCATGGTTACACCACTAATTGGACCCTGAAAACTGGTCTTATCGCTAAGTTGGTCTTTATATAGAGGTTCAATATAGCACAAAACCGCGGAAATAGGACCTTGAAATTGTGACCGGTCTAAACTTTGAAGTCGCCTAAGTAGTGAAGTGGTCACAATTGTGGGGTAGAATTGTAATGGAGGTGGTCTTAATGTTGAGGTGGTCATTTTATTGAGGTGGTCTTATTATTGAGGTTGATTTTTTCTTGGTGTCGCGGAATCGATTTATTGCTTTCGAAACAGTCTATTTATGATTAGTATGATTTCGCCGCGTCTCATGATTCCGGTCCATGATTGAAAATCTTTGTTGTTTATTCATCTTATTATGGTCTTATTTTGCTGTGTCTGGACTGAATAAAATATCTAGTTTACTGAGATCCATTCCATAATTGCCAAAATAATGCAATAATAGAACAAAAATAACCTTTCGAGGAATTTTTCCAGTCCGCGCCAAGTTCTCGGAAGGGGGGGGACCATGTTTTAACCGGTCACACCAACTTGTTAGGGGCTCAATGTGAAAACCGGTTGGACAACATATGCCGTAATACTTAAAATAACCAGAATAAAAGTATTTGGTTTAGCAAATTTCAAACATTTGAGGTATATTGGTGTCACACCGGTGGAAATTACTTCCGGGTCGTAGTATGCTAAAATAGTCCCTTTCAAAAATTTGATATATGTCTGTTGAAGCACTGTTTTAATGTGGAAAATGCTGATTGTTGGCCAAATTACATGAATGTAGATCAAATATGACCTGCATGCTAACTTTTAAGAGTGTTTAATTGATATTTTTCTGAATTATCTTTCCCTGGCTGAAGACTGACAATGTATGTGTGCTTCGGTCAAGTCAGCTTTTGAGGCATGGAAAATAGCGTTGTCCTTCCAGAATCCCTGCAGTAGCTCGAAAACGAAACTATCGACATGCCATTTTCTCCAGCTTATTTTGGATAACAGGGATTGCTTTTTATGGAAACGGCCACAGAAAATCACCCGGAATGTCAGTGAAACGGAGGGAGAGATGCGAATTTGGGTCATTTTGCATTAATTCCAATGGCAGAAAATTCACCGGTGTGACACCTGCTAGATTCCCCGCGCATTTCTGTCTAGTCGCCATTTAAATAGCCAATCGCATTACTTCAATACAGTCAGGTGACTCAATACCGTATTTTTATTGGATTCAGAAAGGTTAGTCGAACATCCCGTATATGATAGTACAAACTCCGATTTAGTACAAGTCAACATATTCTTGTACATGTCGGAGTTGATTATGGTTCCAACTAGGATCAGGTAGGGTGTCATTTCGTTACAAGACGTCGGTATTATTTCATCGAAGTAAATACGTTTTTTTCGTATCCTGAAAAGTTGTATTTTTGCAGTTACGGGGTTTTGGTTTGGCACCGTCGACATATTGCGCACCACGATGCGCTTCATATGCGTCTATTTTTATGAAAATCGGAACATTTCGTGTTGACCAAACTGAAGTAGAAACAGCTTTTTAACCATCCGTTATTTTAGGTCAATCATTTTTCTTTTTTTCTAAAAAATTAGATTTGTTCTGACGACCTTTTCATTATAAGTCAGTGTGTAAGGGATCGAGCCTTCATTCGCCCAATCGCTGACGGTGTTTCTATGTTGATGATCTTACAATACGATTATTTTGGATTCTGTCACAGTAAAACTATTTCTAGTGACCTGTCCGCTAAATGTGAGACAAGGGACCCATTCTGATCACCTCAGACTTGATGCGATACAATAGACCGTTGTATTCACCGGAGACGAACGGTAATGGCCGAGCATTCACGATTTACTGGAGACCGGGAACCACACTATAATGGTAGAAGCACACAATTCTGCACGTTAGCTCGAGTACAGGGTGTCCAAAACGAAAGTATACAGTTTCGGGGTATTTGTGTCAAATCTTAATGTTCTGCTATCGCAAAGAAAATTTTTTCTGGCTACCAATTTGAAACATTTAACTCGAATATTTTTTTAAAATGTCAATTTCCACAAAATACCTTATTTTGATCGTGACGTCATTTTGACGTAATATAGGACGTTTTCACAATTTCGGTCTGGCCCATGTTTCCCGGCTTGTAATTAGTCTTCAAAATAGGGGTTGATTACATTTACACATATTTCTACAAACTGGTCTTCTTAAATTGCATGATGATGTTTATCGGGAGAAAAGCTGTGTATATCAGCATTTGATTGTTCATAAGCGATTTCGGATCGCCCAAAAGAAAGAAGTCACATGGATTTATATCCGGGCTGTTGGCGGGCCATTCCACAACGCAGTGGTATTTCCTAGAAATTATTTTGACTCCAAATTAGTTCATCCATCATGTGTGACTCTAGTTCCACTTCTATAAACCATACATGCAACTTTTAAAACAAAATATTTGCTACAGAGTTCCGAAATCAACTTGCTTAAGAAAGGCAAGTAACAGAATGGGTTTACTTCTTTCTATATTTGGCTGTTTGAATCGCTGTTGAATAGCCTATTAAAAGCCAACGAAAATACACATGCTCGTGAGACACATCATAGATATAATGTCAGTTAAGACATTTGTGAAATAGAACGAACACTTTTAAAGAATAAGTGCAATACGGGAAAACATCAGAAGCACATAAATTTTGAAAACGTCACCAATGACGTCACGGACAGAATACGGAAAATTTAGAAAAGTGAAATTTTAAAAAAATCCATGTTATAATTTTCAAACCGATGCTAGAAAAAACGTACATCTTTTGACTAACCATGTGCAAAATTTCTTTGGGATTACAGAACTAAGATTTGATTAAAATAAACTGAATCTGTATACTTTCTTTTTGGACACCCTGTATGTGTCATCTGTCGTCATGCATAGTCATAATTTGTCGTCATTGGCGACATTTGCAAGGCAAGCTTTCTACACGAGTCTACTGTTTTTTACGGTAGTGCAGAAGGGACATGGTCTAGATATTTTATTAAGTTGGGGGAACAAGATAAAATAAGTGATATAGTTAATTAAGTTTTGGAACGAAATAATATCGGAGAAATATATTTTTTGTAAGTTGGGGGAACAACTTAGTCTTGGAGAAAGTCGCAGGAACAACGTAATTTTGACAATATATCTTAATAATTTGTGGTCACAACTTAAGCCCCGTTCTTACTGTCCCGGTTTGGCAACCCGGTGGAGTCCCGGTTTGCAAACCAAGTCGAACCAGGGAGACACCGTAGCGGTACCGGAAGCATTCGGGGCATTTTGTTCCCCCTACTTAATAATATATATCAACCATGCCCCTTTTGTGCAACCGTAGTATTCAGCATTGAAATGATGTACTGTTGCTAAGATGCAAATAGTGCAAATAGAAATATCGCAAATATTATCTTCGTACGCAAAACAAAATGATCTCATGATCGTGGGTTTGCGCATAGTTTTTGAACCGTGGAACACGTCGTTTACCCGTGTTGCCATAGCAATGCAAATATGTGCAAATAGTGCAAATAGAAAATATCGCAAGCATCATCTTCGTACGTAAAACAAACTGATCTCATGAGTCTTGACGTGGCATGGTATACTTTTGAACCGCGGAACATGACGTTTCCCGTGTTGCCATATAGCAAACCTAACTGACTAACGTCGTGAATAATCACTAGGTCAAATAGCCAGGTCGACGTCCCCATCACTCTAGCAACATTTTCTAGTTCACAAATACTTAGTATCCAAGCACTAGAATATGTTTAAACATGTTTAGCCATATAGGTTTACTAGTATATGGACGATTGAGCTTGTCTGACGGTGTTGTCTCTTAGAATAAAGTTGTTATCATAATTATGTATTATTATATCATTGTACATGCATAGTAATAGTATATATATAGTGTGAGAAACGGAGCAACAACATGCCTAGAATTTCTTCATAGTGTCTTCTTGTGAATACATTGCAATATTGCTCGTTTCGTGTTGTCTACAAGAGGTGACAAGTTCTACCACATACCGCAGCATACCAATGATGGTACGTGGTACAAATACAGTTCCGATCTGATGATATGGTCTTATCCGGGTGGTAGGTCGCTATTATTAATTTTAGTTGGTCAGCACTTTTACTCGAACCCACTGCCCCGAGATAAAAAAAGTCTGGTGCATGAGATTGGGCTAAGCGGGCTGACTAACATAAGGTCAGTGTGGTATGTCGTTTACAGCGAGTATGTTTCCAGGTCTTATACGTAACATGTACACAATAAAGCTCGACATGTGTTGTTGTTTTTTCAATAAAACCATGCGTATGTTGCATTTTTCGTGTCATATGATATTAAGAATCTATCCCTCGTTGTCAATTGATATACATGTATTTATATTTAACTCGCTCTCGAAATACAAATAAATAAAATTTCCAAATCCTATTTAATTTAAACTTACATCAATTGACAACTTGTGATAGATCCTCTATATACATATCGCTGGCTAACAATGAGAAGGTCGTAACTACCAAATCGATATATTAAGAAAACAAGAGAAAAGTGTCTGTAATTTAGTCTTTACCTATGGAAAAACAAGTTTTTTAAACTTCATTTTGGTCGACATGACAATTTCAGATTTTCATAAAAATAGGCTCATAAGAAGCGCCTTGTGAAGCAGATTTCAAATAAAGTTAAGTTACCAATTTTCTAGGGCTCTTTTCAGCTGTTAGGCCGCTCAAGCACCCTTTGACATTTCAACTTCCCCTGGTCATTGGGCTACATATGGAAACCTACACTCGTGTCTCCCTGGGGAGACTATTTCTCTCCTGTGGTGTGACAGCCAACATCGATCTGCGGCCCCCAGGAATAGACACTGCCCTCACAGGTACCATTTTACACCATGGTGGAGTGGAGCATGTGGGTCTTGCTCAGAGAAATTAACCAGTGGTCCAGAGGGGTTCAAACCTGGGACCTCTCGATCCCTTAGCGCGCGCCCTACCTCTAGGCCACCGCTCCCCAAATATGTATGAGTCTTATAAGGTCGTAAGTAGTAGTTACGACCTTCTAATTCTAAGCCATCGATATATATGTGCGTAGGCTTGTTGTTAATTTTAAAGACGGTTTACTTGTTAGCGTTGATTAAGACAGACAGTGAAACATTTCAACGGAGACGTAACTTCTGAACTTTAGACCTTCCATCCTTCAAATAGACATGTTCACATTTATATAAATAAATTATCAATTTATTGATAAACAGCTGGCCAAAGAGTAAAATGTCAAATGGTCAGTAATTAATTAATTATTAATCATAAATATCAAGTATCTCAAAAATTAAAATATTTAATGAAAATAGGAAGGTGCAGTTATAGATTTATATCTCGAGGGGATGCATTAATGTGTTTGTTGATCACTAACGTGAACTTTTCCCTCCCTTACTGCCATACCGTACACATGTACATACATTTATATGCACTCTGAACTACTTTTCTAGCCATGGGCTATCAGTGAAAAACGGTGATCAATACTTAGTGTTCATCAATAAATGAGAAGTTTCCAAGAAAAACAAACGAAGTTGACTGTGCATGTTTGACTGAAATGTTTGACCCCCCCCCCCCCCCCTCGGTGCGAAGGATTCCAAACCACAACCCCAACGGAGATGGTGCATTAACTGTGAACAAAATGATTGCGCCGCCGAAATAACACTCCCGAACCCATCAGGTCTACAATAATCATTCTAGCTGACCGCTCACCAACCGAACGCATCAGTTCTAAAAAGGTATGGGGGAAATCAGACAGGGGTGGTAGGACTCAACCTTATACAGGCGAGCACAGAAATCAGAAACACCACAACTTCACTGAGCAATGCTCAAACATAAGTCAAAGAAAAAATAAAAGTCCAAGTCCCCGCTGAAGCAATGCAGGATGATCGAATTTCGCAAATAAATTGTGAAATTGTAAGAAACTTCCTACGGCTTTCGAACATTCGATTTCAGGTTTCCCAGGCGAGTGTCTTAACCACTCAGCAACTCCCTTTTATGCCGACAGTCAAACTATGATGAAAGGTCGGATTGGAAGGCTGACACTCGACAGAAATAGCTGAGAACAGAAAAAAGATATACAGTAAAACTTTTATTACGAGCACCCGGCTTACTTCGAGCAAATTTCTAAGTCACGGCGAATTTGCTAAATATGATCATGTTGTATATTATATCACACCGCTATGTCGAGCTCCTGCAATAAGTAGACCAGAGCGCTGTATACTCGCCACGTCCAGTCCAGGTCGAACCTGTGATATCTCGATCAGGAGACCAGAGCGCTATATAAACTCGCCCCGTCCAGTCCAGGTCCAACCTGGGGCCTCTCGATCAGGAGACCAGAGCGCTATCCAACCTGGGGCCTCTCAATCAGGAGTCTAGAGCGCTATCCAACCTGGGGCCTCTCGATCAGTAGATCAGAGCGCTATATAAATTCGCCACGTCCAGTCCAGGTCGAACTAGGGGCCTCTCGATCAGTAGTCCAGAGCGCTATCCGAATAGGGGCCTCTCGATCAGGAGACCAGAGCTCTATATATACTCGCCACGTGGCACATTGTACAACTTCAAGTACAGATGAACGAAGCAGACTGGTGAGTTCATCATTCTATCGATAGTGATATTCACAAGTTCAGGTCATAATTAACAGCCATTCCTTCTAGTTTCTTGCGGTACATTTAACCCTCAGTTTCTGACATTTCAATATATGTTACGCCTACACACAAAATCCAGCAGGCACTCCCTGTATAGGTACCCTTTTTATCCTCAGTGGGATAGTGTTTTATGTACCCGTTTAATATTTGGTATTAACTAATTCAAGGTTCTATTCTAAAATATAGACAAGTGACAAATTATGCAGTGAGATAGGGAAAAGAGTATTATGCAGTAAGATAGGGAAAAGAGTATTATGCAGTAAGATAGGGAAAAGAGTATTATGCAGTGAGATAGGGAAAAGAGTATTATGCAGTGAGATAGGGAAAAGAGTATTATGCAGTGAGATAGGGAAAAGAGTATTATGCAGTGAGATAGGGAAAAGAGTATTATGCAGTGAGATAGGGAAAAGAGTATTATGCAGTGAGATAGGGTCAGGAGTATTATGTAGTAAGATAGGGAAAAGAGTATTATGCAGTGAGATAGGGAAAAGAGTATTTTGCAATGAGATAGGGAAAAGAGTATTATGCAGTGAGATAGGGAAAAGAGTATTATGCAGTGAGATAGGGAAAAGAGTTTTATGCAGATAGATAGGGAAAAGAGTATTATGCAGATAGATAGGGAAAAGACTATTCTACTACTGAAAGTTTCATAAAGGTATACTTAGATAATGTCATAAGATAATGTCATATGAACGAAGTACCTGTAATCGTTGCGGAAATATTTATAGATCTTATAATGTCGAAAATGCATGTGATTAGAGTTACTTGTACCTTGACATAATCTCATTTTATCATGTAACAGATAAGCCCTATTTGCAGAAACCAAAAGTTTATATTTAATTCATTTGTAGTATCTTTTTCTATTCTCCGATTGTGTAATATCATAAATGTCTGAGAACATATAATAATAATTATTATAATCTAGTACTATACTTAATGAATAGATATTGATTTTTAGTCGTGTGGAACCCCTGTGCACCGAACCCCAGTATGTCTATCCGTTAATATGCCGTTTATGCCAACATCCCGTGAAAACTTCGGAGTGTCGAGCTACAGTAGCAAGCCGTTTGCTCCAAAGCTTCCGGAGGTGTTCGACAACACGGCCGAACTGCTCACAGGTGCTTGGCACGTGGATATGACCCCCATGGCCCCTCTACACCCCCCCCCCAATTTTTTTTATCAAATCTCTATCATACCTATATATATAATAGAGATTTGATTTTGGGGGGTGGGGTTGTAGAGGGGCCATGGGGTCATATCCACATGCCAAGCACCTGTGGAACTGCTTATAGGGATCATGTATTTCGGTGAAAGCTAACATAGTTTCCCTTAGCATGGCCTATGTTTATAGACATCAGTACAGAAATGAAATACTTACGGGTTTTCTTTCGAAGTTCGACTTGTCACTGTTGCCAAAAGTCACGTGGTGTTGCTACATTGAATGTGACACGACTTGTCACTGTAGTCAAAAGTCACGTGGTGTTGCTACATTGAATGTGACAGATGTAACATAAACATTCTAACAATAACACCAGTCCATCATATTCAATTTTCCAAAAAAATCTCTTGGCAAATTTGTTAACCTTTATGGAATTTGGAATAGTATAATTCCCTTTTATGTATTTCGCGTATTAAAGTGTATAGAGTTATATAATGTCAAAATAATTACTTGTATCGTTTTTAGTATGATACTAGACTACCTTAATTGCAAATTAAAACTTAGGATAGGTTCCGTGTACTTTGATTCAATCGTCGAAAAATAGACGATTCTTATAATTTCATAGGGTGTTCTAGAACACTTTCGTACGAAAATGGACAGTTCACGTGTCAAATAAATCACAGAGATAGTTTCTGTTAAAGCTGAAGTGAAAAATGATGTGATGGATATGAAAGCATAATTGTTTTTCAGTTTTTGATTTAAGAAAAATAAATTCGACAGATATAGCTCTATACATTTTAATTTACTACATGTTGTGCAAGTACGTATATCACAATGCTTTCTAAGAAAATGGTTATGCGGAGCGCTGTACCAGCACTATTTAGCATTAGTTTGTTTTTTGTTTGTTTGTTTTTTTGTAGTTTTATTTTTAATCTAGGTTTTTTATTACCAGCGAACATCGAGTTGTGTATATCGAGGTAAAAGCGTGATTTTGTAAAATTAACCTTTTTGACGAAACATGTTTTCTTATTTTGTTTGAAGATTGTTACGCGTCAGCCGAGTTTGTCTGGGTTCACTCATGGTACGTAACATGTTTGTCGTCGAGGGCAGTGATCAGTTATGCAAAAATGCTTATGAAAACATGCTTACCACGCCTTGCTTTATGCACAAGTTCATACACAGTTTTTTATGTGAATTTGTAAAAAAAGTTAAAAAACACTTCATTACGTAACACGCATATGACAACAAACGATTATGTTTGTTGTCAAAATAATTTTACATTTAAGTGCATCTTGTATTAAGTATTGATATGCAAAAGTTCATGAGGGTGCACACTTTAATAAAAAAAAATTTATGGCGAAAAATGTAAGGTGGCGGCTAAGGACTTGTGGTTAGTGTACATGTAGTACCCGCAATGTGCAAACATGAATCGCAATATTATTTACGAATTTTCCCTAGTCAGGTCTTAGGTATTGTTTTAACATTTTGTCACTTGGAGTGCTAATCCCCTTGTCCTCTAATTTAAAGATGACATGCTATAACCGTGTTGGTCAGACTGAAGTAGGTCGACAGAGCATGCATCTTTCAATTTCTTTTAAATGAAATGATAACCCCTTAATAATGATAGGCGACTAGAGGTCATCCCCGGCCCCTTTTTGCGCTATTCCATCAATATCGAGCAGGTGGACCCTATTTTGTCAGTTTTATATCGCATCTTGATGGGGTCAGAAAGGGCCAAGGGTCACTCATTATAACAGCTTTTTGTAACAAAGGGCACGCGACTTTTTTCAAATGGCAAGCATCTAATTGGTTTAGAAAACAACATGCTTGGTTAGCTGGACCGTGACATAGGTCAAATCAATAAAAAGGTCAGGGTGTTCCTTTCAACCTGAAAGGTGGGCGGGGCACACGTAAAGAAGATGGGCTGGATTGTTGACCGTCTCTCAATATCACTGAATGTAATTATCATATCAATTTCAAATTGAGTGTTCAAAAATGCTTCACCACGGCAGATTCACGCAGATCACGATTTGCACGAGTAGATTCTGAATGTATCGCTGACGAGCGATGAATTTATTATGTCGGATGTTTTAGCAAAACCGTTCGTGATAGACTTCGCTGAAACAAATTTAAGCATGTTGCATATAAATGAGAAATACATATTAATATTTCAAAAATGTCCAGAAAATGTTTGAGGTCGTGTGTTTAGCATGTTCGGCAATGTATGATATAATAGGAAGAGCTTATACATGAGCTTGTTATAATTTATACATGATATGGTAGATTTCCAACGTGTTTAGTATACAGAAAAAATATAGTTTGTATGCATTACCTGCCCACTTTAAGCTCCGACTCATTGTGAGGGCAGATAATAAAATAGCATGTTATCATGAAATATCGGATTTCTTAAAAATGGTAAAATACTAACATTTGAAATGTGTTAAAAAGAAAGAAAATTCGCGCGATATATATCTGCATTAAACAACCGCCTGCTTTCAGCAGCCAAACTTTCATTATTTAACCGAACAATCGTTTGTCGGGGATTTTATTTCGCTGGATGGTCTCATTTTTTGTTGTAATCCACGAAATTTAAACCCCTCGAATACAAAATATTTGTTTTTACAGTATCTGATATATACAAATATTGACTGTTTCAAACCGAGTCTAAGACTTATAAACAGTTTTGTTTTACATTCTCATGGGTGTTATAAACATGTAGCGATTTCAATAGAAATGATCAGATGCCAACAATGTCTTAGGATTAGAAGGACGCAATCAATATTTTGAGAAACGAGAAAAAACTGCCCGAAAAATACTCTTTACTTATTGTAAAGTTCAGTTTTTGTCAACATGGCAAGCTCCGAATATCATGAAAATATGCTTTAAGAAACGCCTTGTCATCCTGATTTCCAATATGGGTCGGTGTTATAGGTAATATAATACGGCCTTCTCATTCTAAGCCAGCGAATTATATAGAAATACGTACACTGTAGACCTTTTGGATAGGAAGTTAGGATCTTAACTTTGAAATTTGAGTGTAAATCTGAATCTGGCGAAAGTGTGTGATTAAAGTTCCAGAAGAATGTTTCTCTAATATAGAATCAGGTCCACATTTGGACATTACATTGCTGACCGAGGCGGTCTACAGTATAAAAAATAATAATAATAAAAAAAAAATAATAATAACGACTTTATTTTAAGAGGCAACACAGTTGGGCAAGCCCAGTCTTCCCTCTGAGTCTCTGTAGTTTAATGAAGGTCTTTCCTTTTCTTGAATTTGCAATTTGCCTGAATATCATTTATTCCCATTATCATGTTTTGAATACATCAACATGTATTGTCTACCGAAATGTTGTTATTAACTTCTTTATTCAATACATAAAATTGCTTGACATAACGTCAGCATGTTTTAGCTCAAAGCGCACGTGAGCAACATATTGTCTATCATAGTTTTCTCGTGCTAAAAATTAACACAAAAGCGTGCAATTGCAGTTTTTCGTAAAACAGATAGCACGTGGTTGTTTAAAATACGTGCAACTTTTCTTTTATAAACTTCCATTTTTAAGTCATAATGTATTTAAATTTTCAAAGGAAACTATCAGAACTACAAGGTAAGAAGGGTGAGGTCAGTGATTTCTGGCTATTTCTGATCAAAATGATAGTGTGTTATGCAGCCTCTTATTCACATTTTCTCTGATAAAAACATGAGTTAATATTCCTCTTGTTTTAACACGGGACAGCTGAGGTCGACCAGGCCTGGTAATGAAAATGCATGATTCGATAGATTAGGAGCACGCTTACGTGTCAGCCCCTCTGACCCCTACAATGACCTGTAACTGACCAACTCAGCTTCATATAACTGCTTAAAAGTCGCCGGAGGAAAAATCGCTGCTTTTCTGGAAAGTGTTCCAATTTACAGTTTATCCAGATGCAACTAGGGTCTCTACAAGCTACGGACTTGTATAAAGTTGACTTTATTGGTTAGAGGGTCAACGTTTTAACATCTTGATCACTTACACAAGTAACTATCATTTGTGATTAAGCATAAATAATACGGAGACAATTTATACAAACATTTTTTAATATGAACATCATATTAACGATGGCAAATCTATAATTATAGATCTAGACGTATCTTCAATCTGGGTTGCAAAATATATCGTACATGGACCAGTTTCAGTGACCCTAGCCGTAACATCTAAACCCTTTTTACTGTTGGAATATATTGAAAATAAATTTATGCTTGATCCTTACTTTAACTTTACGTTATTGTGCTTGGATCTGATCTAAAATTCCTTCAGATTATTTCAAATAATCACTGGAATCTATCATTTAATGCTCTCCATTGAATTATGTTACAGAAAATGAATTTGACCAGTTTCAGTGACCTTTAGCATTATCCAAAATACAGACTATTAATTAAAATTTCAGCATTTGAAACAAAATTTGATACCCAAATAAAGTTGAAACTATTAACTATGAAATAAATGAATCTAAATCTATTAAATTAAAAATAAATTACTATTTTTTGGCTGTGCCTAAAGCAGTTGATGATTGATGAAGATGGACCGTATTAAAAATGGCGTTCTTCTAGATTTTAGTGCAAAATAAGTGAAAACATAGTCCCTCTTATAACTTTTTTATTTCTGGTTGCAAAACCATAATATTTGTACGATATTAAAGCTAACATTCTGTAGTTTTCAGAAATATATATGACAAGGTTATATTTTAATTTGCACTATGTTTTAATTATCGCCATATGACGCCAATATTTCTTGAATGACTCTAAATGATACCAAGCACAACATAAGGCGGTTACTAACTTTTGGAGTAATTATGTACATTACAACGTTTACAGAACTTGTTTAGATTATGTAACTTTGATCAGCAGATGACAGAAAATAAATGTCTCCAAGATGATTTTAATTATTGCATTTGGGGTCATTTTAGGGTACTTTTAAGAAACCCTACAAAAAGTCATAAGAATTTTGTTAAAAATACCATAGGATATTAAAATCAAAGGGTCACTTAGGTCTTAGAATCAAATTTTGTCGTTTTGATAACAACATGGACTGCTATAAGGTTAGAGTTGATTATGCATTCAATTTTGGCATCATAGAAATCTTCAAAACAGAGTATGACACATGGAAAAACAGGTCACCGAAACAGGTCCGTCACTGAAACAGGTCCGTCACTGAAACAGGTCCGTCACTGAAACAGGTCCGTCACTGAAACAGGTCCGTCACTGAAACAGGGCCGTCACTGAAACAGGGCCGTCACTGAAACAGGTCCGTCACCGAAACAGGGACATCACTGAAACAGGTCCGTCACTGAAACAGGGCCGTCACTGAAACAGGTCCGTCACCGAAACAGGGACATCACTGAAACAGGTCCATCTACGATATACTGTAACAGTAAAGGGCTTAGCATACAGTAGTGTTACAGTGAACATGTAGGAAGAATACATTGAGACTTTTGAATGCAAAGATTATATTGGAATTAAACATGAAACGGTAGAGAATATAAATGAACGTCTCGTGTGTGACTAACGGACGCGACTTTAGACGTAGGCCTATAGAAGGTTACTTTTCTCTTTTCTTCCTGTAGATTCCCAGACTGTGATTCTGGCACTCCTGTTGGAATTATATCCTCCAGGATTAAAATCCAAGTTTACGAATATAGCTCACTACAATTATAACACTGGTTTTACATGCACATGCCTATTTTACATTTGTACAAGTCACACAAAACAATTCACACAAACAAGTCTATACAGCTCAAAATCATTACACCCAACATCAATAAGTGTTTAGTATAGATCTAGTCTTTAATAAAACAGCTGAAATATACTTATTGAGAGCAACATTGATTATCTATCTGCATAAGCCTAAGGAATTAAAAAAACTCTGTATTATATTTTGTGAAATAAATTCTAAGTATAGTGCGTTAGCGACTAAGCTGGACCCCCATAAACCTTAAATATCATAAAAAGTACAATGCCGATTAGAACAAAAATGGGTATGTCCTCGTAAAACACCCTTACCAACTCTCATAAAATAAAACGGAATTTTCGGTCCACAGAAAAGTGTACTTTGCATAGACGCCTAATGCAAAATTTTGAGTCAAAAACAGAGTAAATACGTATGGGTATTGGAAGTGACCGGAACAGCAAAGGTCAACAATTTGGTCCAGTATAACTGTACATTTAGTCACACACCAGTGACTGTTGAAAATATATACTGAGGCCCATGCACGAACGTTTATCTTAGTTTGAATAACTGAAGCAACTTCGTAGCAATATTTGCAAGAAAAACAATGTATTTCTTGTTTGTATAAATGATCCTTCCAATCAGAAGATGGGCCTCAACTATATAAACATTGATGATCGGACAAATGTATGTCAAAGTTATAAAATTATACAGTTATAGTTGATACATAATACAATAGCATAATCTTAACTAGCTGATTGTAATAGCTTATTTTACTCCTTGTCTATTTGTTGATTAAAATACTAAAAATAATACATTAGACCCAATGGGAAAAACATTAATTAGACAATAAAAAAATCTGAAATTTAAACACAGAGTTGGTAAAGGTAATTAAGTTAACTCTGCCAAATTTCAATAAAATTGAACAATCGCTTTTTAAGATATTTAAGGTTTATGGGGGTCCAGCTTAGTCGCTAACGCACTATACTGTGATATTAAAGTGATATAACAGCCAACCCTAAACAATACGGTGTAGATTTAGACCGGCTTTTATCTGTCCTAATTTGTTACCTCCCTTTGTAAAAATTACGACATTTATTTTCGCTTCATATTTCGTGGTGTAAAACTCCCATTGACAACTAACTATGCAAAAAATATGATCAACATGGTACATGCGGTAAAATTTAACTTTATTTCACATATAACTGACTTGTATTCGCATGACATTGCATAATTCCATTATAATTATCATTTATCACCTAATTTCGCGACCTTGTTAATCGTTCAATGGCAGTTGGGCATACAAATCAGTCTTCGAAGTTAATAAGTTTAGTGAATAAACTACAGTGTACATTTTCACTAGTATGCAAAAAATTTGAATAATAGTCTTTATTGTTTCTGTATTTTTTTCCAGGAGTTGTCTGGTCTGATTATGCAAAAATATTTTTTGCAAAATGGGGAAATAATTTGGTTCCTTTTTATTCTTGCTTCCATGTAATTTGCAGGGCCCACTCTGGGGCATTATCGCAAATTTTTAGAGACAAAGGTGAGATACAAGGAATCTGGGTACGATACCCTAGCTTGTTTTGAATAGATTCCTTGGTTATTTAACGTACCCGGTGTAAAGCACTGATAAACGTGAGACTACCTCTGGGTTTCCTACCAGAATCATGTCTAGTTGGGTGGGAAACATAGTGTTCTGAAATAACCAAGTGCACGGCCAAGAATAAAACCCTCTCGATCAGGAGTGAAGCATCTTTCCACTTGACCACAGTGCCACCATGTATGTTGGTTATATATATGTGTATAATTTTAATTTGAAAATATCAGGATATTTTTTCACAATTACTGCATTCTGGGAAAATAGCACTTATGGGCCAAGTACCTTTTGCAGTCGGGCAAGTGACAGACAATTTGCAGTAATTACACATAAAGTATAAAGGGAAACAATTAAATCTTGTCAATTCGGGCAAGTTGATTCTAAATTCGCAGTCCGTGTATGCATTATGTCAGTTTTCTACTTTTTCAAATCATCTTTCATCTTCACTTTTTTACTTTCTATGCTGGTTTAAAATATTTCAGCCAGTATTCTAGTTGTGCACTACAAAGATTCACAGAGCTACGGTAAAAATGATGTAGTCATTGACCAATGGATGGTCATCCTCACTGACCAATGGTCAGATTAAAAATACTGGTCTGCATTATCTTGACATTTGGATCACACAGGTTTCAAAACATGAATTATACATCTGTGTTGCATGAACATTTTATGTTTTGAGGTTTTTTTTACTCTGATTTTAACTAAAAAAGTTTCTGGATATTTTTTCAGTTGAATGTAAGTATGACTTAAATCTTAATAAAACTTCATCATGGTGGTATATATAATGGATAAGAAACACAGATAAAAACTTACAGACAAAAAATAAGATGCTTGTTTAATGGATAAGTTCTGGACATGCTTAATTTTATAACAGTACAAACTTCTTAAGAGTAATTTGTAAAGTTATTTAAACATTGTTATCCTATTTTATGATCTGTACAACAATATAATAGCAGTTAGCTGTAATTTTATCTATTATAACTCCTCACCATTGTTTTATTTGTTATTATTATCTATAAAGACTTCAATTTACCATATTATGATTAAGTCTTTCTTGATAATGGTATCTTATTTTCTTTTTACTCCAAAATCAGAATTGTTTCAAAAATTGTTAATTAAATTGCAGTTTTACTCCACTATGGCTCCATTTTTTCTAAACAGTATTATCTGCTGCAGGTACAATTTGTTACACTGGTACATTTTTAATGGCATAGTAATTATAATACCATTTTCCTTTATGAAAAATAAACCACAAAACTTCGGGACCAAGTTTGATATCATCCTATTGTACCAAATAATAATAATAATAATAATAATAATAATAACAACTTTATTTATTGTGGATTACATATTTGACAGTTAATATCAATTTTCAATAATGTCCACAGGTACAAAGTATGTATTCTAAGGTTTAAATTTTGTTTGAAAAAGGCTGATTAGTCAGACAGATTTCATTGCATTGCTTTCCATTATTTGATAACAAAACTTTCTTACTTACAAAAAATAAGATTAAGTTTTGATATGCTTAAACGGACTCTACTCCAGTTGGCAAATTGCAAAATTTATAAAAAAGCTCTTTTAAAATCACATTTTTTTGTCTTGACAGATCTAATACATTTAAATACGAATCTAGACTTATTCATTTAGAAGAAAAATGATTGCATTACATTGGTTTATCAAATTTAAAAACCAACAAATCTATTGCGTGACTAGCGCATTAAAATATATACCAGTATTCAACGTTGTGTAGCATAGGCCGGTTTCAGTAGAATTCATCAATAGTGCCTTTGATCGTTGTAAATTGTAAGATACCTTATGCATTCATTGAACATAGTTTTGTGATTAAAACGTTTACAAAAACGTGTTTTTATCATCAAAATGGAGTTTAGTCCCTTAAATTGTACAAAAGACAAAGTTCTTATGAGTTATTTGTAATGATAAACCTAAACGTCATTATCCTATCTTGTTGAGGTTTTATCCACAGGTAACAGTATGGTTGAAAAAGAAATAAAAAGAAATGATATTGAAAAAAAATTCTTTTCTTAAAATTTAGGTATTATATAGAAGGTATATTTGCCCTAAAAACACGGATTTTCAAAGTATCAAAAAAACAAGAATTAGCTTTCGATACATTCAAAAACTAATTATATTCTTGAAATTGATCAACTCATTAAAAAGTTATGCCATAAAGTTTAGATCCTTGTGTCCAGCCGGTTCGAAAGGTGCACTTCAATAAAACCAAAAATACAAATTTCGAGGATAAAACTTTCATATTTTGTATTTATCGTCATGAATAAACATAATAATGCGGTAGAATTGAAGAACGCAACAGTTGGAACAAATTTACCGTGCTGAAATATGCGGGCTTCCGTACTAGCCGCGAAACGAATCGCTGCACATTTTATTTAGTCAAAATGTTTTTATTAACACCATGTTTGTCCTAAAGTTGCGGATGATTTCCATTTTGTGACAACGATTTTCATTGGTTATAAAAATACATTCAGAATATCTCTAGTCGTCGGACACTCTAAAAACCACACTGGCCGTCATTACAGCGTAATTCGAATTACGCCATCGGTTAAAATAAAAGTTTAAACAATGAATTTGATGGTTTTGAGGTAAATGTAAAGCATGATTTCAAATGTTTGCAATGCATTATGCTGTATTTGTCTCCCACACAGCCTTTATGTACATGATCAAATCATGTAAATGCCGGTGTCTATGAAAACAAATTGCACCCTTTTGATTTGGTTCTCAATTTCCTTGCAAATATACCTTCTATATAATACCTAAATTTCAAGATTTTTTTTTTCAATTTCAATTTTTTGTATTTCTTTTTCAAGGATATTGTTACCTGTGGTTTTATCATCTATAGAATAATATATATTCCAGTTTAGCTGCACAATGTCATGGAAACAAAACTCTTTTAGATGTTGTTTCAATTGTGCTATTAAATGGACTGAAGGACTATTACCCCTCTCTCTTACCTACAGGGTGTCTCAAAATATATGTCCGCTTGTTGAAGAGTAATCACTTTGCCAAATGAGTTAGTAAATTGATAATCGTAGTCTCATATGAAAGCTAAATTTAAAAATTGTGTGGTGAATTATGTCATGCGTTAATACTCAAACAGCTGATGACGTCATATACGTTATACTAACGTCATTAGCAACAGACGTTCTAAAACTTCCGAAGAGGCAGATAGCATAGTTGTACGGTAACATGGGTAAAAAGTATATCATATGTGGACATAGTAATAGTCAGTCGTACCCTATTATGTCCACACTGACTGAGAAACTGATCAGGGTTCACTAGAAAATGAAATAGGACGTATAATATAATTCAATAGAGGAAAACATTTTAAAAACAATTGGGACTGAAAATTTGACATTCTCACATTTCTAAGTATATCATATCCGTAAAAGATGCACAAAATGACTCGAATGAACATACTGGGTTGAATGTATGTGTAGCTTATCTCCACCAGTCCAAAAATAATTATATAATGTAACTTATAAGTATAAAATAGTACTTAATAAGGTATCAATCACCAAAAACTGTCTTGGTTGGAGAATAGATTTGGTGATGCTACTTTTATTAAGTCAGGAAGAATGAACAAAAATATCCTAAATATTAATTTATTCTGATACTATTTGAAAGTGGGACTATACATTTATAATATCTACATCAAAACTCAAAATATCAATTTGTGGAGAAAATGGAAACATCACACCGACTCAAAGTTATGTGAACGCCATTAGGTCAAACGACGTCAAACACAGGGTTTTACCGAATTATGGGTAGCTACTCAAAATGCATTCCATAGGTTTCGAATGCATTATTTTAGAAAATTGTTTCGTAATTTCTACATTGATTGGAATGTCCTTTGATCATACATATAAATCAGATATGTAAAGCAATACGTTACGGAGTGATATGTCCTCAACAATCGGACATGTATTTTGAGACACCCTGTATTCAACATAGTGAATACTAATGTAGAGAAAATGTTACAGGCAAACTGTGAATGCTAATGCGGAGAAAATGTTACAGGCAAACTGTGAATGCTAATGCGGAGAAAATGTTACAGGCAAACTGTGAATGCTAATGCGGAGAAAATGTTACAGGCAAACTGTGAATGCTAATGCGGAGAAAATGTTACAGGCAAACTGTGAATGCTAATGTGGAGAAAATGTTACAGGCAAACTGTGAATGCTAATCTACTATATATTAGTACAATTATGAAGATGTTGACAATACTTGCCAGAGTAAATTACAAGTGTGTTCATTATTATAGTTCGATTTTGAGCATTGAGCCGTGACTGCACTTTTAAAGTTTAATAAATTCGCCAATAAAGCTTGTTGCGGCATTGGCTAACTGCGCTAAATTGCTAATTGATAAATTACACATATTAGTGATTATCATATCTTTAAACCATGCCTATTGAAATCAATAAATCACGGGTTACTCGCCCAAATAGACTTGTCTTTAGAAAAGGTCATGGCTCAGGGTTCAAAATTGAACTATAGTTATGCAATAAGTTGGTACTTTTATTCCTTAAGTGCATTAGACAGAGGATATAATGTTGATTTTGGTGTAAGATCCATTTTTATTTCACCGAGTGATCACAGAAATCAATATTTTCACAATTGGCATAGGATCCTGAGTGAAATAAAATAAGATCTTTCACCAAAAATCAACAAAATTTCTTTGAGCTATTAGTTCACACTTTTGTTCCTGCTCCATACGTGTTGAAATTGTTAATTATAAACCCAATCATTGTCAAGAGTAATTGCAGGTTCAACTGTAGTATTAAGCAATAAAGTCATTCTAACGTACTGGTCAGACTCACTCACGTCAAGTTTTTCATGTTCTAACAACTACAAGTTGGTACGAAATGTTGACTGATCTACACAATGCCTGATTCGGTTGTGCTGGAGTATATATGTACTAAAGTAAAATATAAATGATCAGGAAATTAAGGAAGTGAACAGATTGCTGCAACTACATGATATCATGTACAGTATATTCCATCTAACCAAGTCACTGTTCTCTATGCATTTATATATTACCTCATACCAAACACCTAAATTACACTGGTACCAGAAATTCCCTTACTAGACGCTCAGCATATTAGGGAATCTCGTGGCGATAGATAACTTCAGGAATGAGGTGTCTAGATATCAGTTAGAAATTTTTTTTCAGGTTTGACCTGAAAAAATTAGTACAAAAAAGAATTACTCGTTTATGTGGGACAAACATGTATTTGGTTAGTTAAGTATATAGTACATGTAGTTTCAGCTGTAGTTGCCTTATACTATTTTATCATCATGTTTTTCAACATGTCACTTCCTGGATCTATACCGATTTGAAAACCTCGCCCTATCATGGATGATTATCTCAAGTGCACTGTTGTTTAAAACTTAAAGAGCCGGTTACACATCAGATTCAATTTTCTTTTTCTTTTTGTGCATGTATAGATGTCAATTTAATGTTTAGAGAATTATCAATTAAAAAATGACAGTGTAAACTCAAATCAATCTTTGAAAGAGTGCTTATCAGGATGATGTGTACGGTGTCAAATTGATGATGTATTCGTAAATGATATATCACGGCTTAATGATTGGGCTTTCACTTTGTGTGGTATATTGATGTTTTGGAAACATTGGGGACTGTTTTTGAACAGGGTGCTTAACCCTGTTCTGTGTTAGCGTTAAAAATACACTAGACATTATTACGAACTAAAAATAGCTCCAATTGCGCAATCCGCGGGATGACTTCGGACTTTAACGCCTTATATTTAGCCGAGACAGTGTTTATAATGTTGCATGATAACTTAGCACTTTATTGCAGGAAGCTTGGTAAATATATCGAGACAGCGACTGTATTATGTTACGTAAGCTAGGTTACAATCCGGTCATTGATAAACGCTCAACGTTTAAATACTGCAAGTAGTAAAGGCAGTAGATGTAATAATGTATTAACTAGATGCTGGAACATACATATGGTGTTGGGGTGGCATATGCCCTCACATGCTTTGTGACTGGAAAAATATTTTTCTGACGACAGGAACAATCCCTGTTCTTCCAGTGCCATCAGCGCTTTGATGTCTGTATCAAGGAGAAATGTTTTTGAGGAACACTGCTTGATTTTAGAGATTTACAGGTATGAGATCTTGGACAGAGCTGGTGTGAGATCTTGGACAGGGGTGGTATGAGATCTTGGGCAGAGCTGGTATGAGATCTTGAGACAGGGGAGGTACGAGATCTTGGGCAGAGCTGGTATGAGATCTTGGACAGGGAAGGTATGAGATTTTGGACAGGGGACGTGTGAGATCTTGGACAGGGGAGGTATGAGATCTTGGACAGGGGAGGTATGAGATCTTGGACAGGGGTGGTACATGATCTTGGACAGGGGTGGTAGGAGATCTTGGACAGGGGAGGTATGAGATCTTGGACAGGGGTGGTATGAGATCTTGGACAGGGGAGGTATGAGATCTTGGACAGGGGTGGTATGAGTTCTTGGACAGGGGGTTGGTACGAGATCTTGGACAGGGATGGTACGAGATCTTGGACAGGGGTGGTATGAGATCTTGGACAGGGGAGGTATGAGATCTTGAACAGGAGTGGTATGAGATCTTGGACAGGGGGGGGTGGTACGAGATCTTGGACAGGGATGGTACGAGATCTTGGACAGGGGTGGTATGAGATCTTGGACAGGGGTTGGTACGAGATCCTCTAATAACAAGGGTGCTATGACCTTCTCTTTTTTTAGGGCACTCATAGCACCCCCATCCAAAGAAAAAATCTCCAAAATGAAGCAGTTTTCTTCAAAAACATTTTGCCTAGATATAAAAGAATTGTTGAATACAGAGATAAAAATTAAACACTGTTCCAATAATAAGAATTCTTCATATAATATTTTAACATATTTTAAATTTTGTTTGTGATCTGCGACTTATCATTGCTTTCTGTATTTAATCATGTACCAAGTATTTGCTTCCCTATTTTATTTATTTGAGGAGGCATAATGGCTGAGAGAATGATGTGCTTGACCTCTGAACTAAACATTGTCACATGCAATGTGGGCGGGGTTAAATACACATGTGTCAGAATCTATGATATTACACTACATAAAGCAGAACAGAAAGTGTGCAACATGCCTGATGCTTTCATATAATTATATTGTTTCTTAATCAACATTCGGCAAGAATAAACTATGTACTAGATTATAATCACAAACCTCCCATCCACAAATCTCTCGTCCACAAAACTCCCGTCCACAAACCTCCCATCCACAAACCTCCTGTCCACAAACCTCCCGTCCACAAACCTCTCGTCCACAAACCTCCTGCCCACAAACCTCTCATCCACAAACCTCCCTTCCACAAACCTCCCGTCCACAAACCTCTCATCCACAAACCTCCCATCCACAAACCTCTCATCCACAAACCTCCCGTCCACAAACCTCCCGTCCATAAACCTCCCGTCCACAAACCTCCCATCCACAAACCTCTCGTCCACAAACCTCCCGTCCACAAACCTCTTGTCCACAAGCCTCCCATCCACAAACCTCCCGTCCATAAACCTCCCGTCCACAAACCTCCCGTCCACAAACCTCCCATCCACAAACCTCCCATCCACAAACCTTTCTTCCACAAACCTCCCGTCCACAAACCTCCCATCCACAAACCTCTCTTCCATAAACCTCCCGTCCACAAACCTCTCGTCCACAAACCTCTCGTCCGCAAGCATCCCATCCACAAACCTCTCGTCCATAAACCTCTCGTCCATAAACCTCCCGTCCACAAACCTCTCGTCCACAAACCTCCCATCCACAAACCTCCCATCCACAAACCTCTCGTCCACAAACCTCTCGTCCACAAACCTCCCGTCCACAAACCTCTCATCCACAAACCTCCCATCCACAAACCTCCCATCCACAAACCTCTCGTCCACAAACCTCCAATCCACAAACCTCTCGTCCACAAACCTCCCGTCCACAAACCTCTTGTCCATAAACCTCCCGTCCACAAACCTCCCGTCCACAAACCTCTCGTCCACAAACCTCTCGTCCACAAACCTCCAATCCACAAACCTCTCGTCCACAAACCTCCATAAACCTCCCGTCCACAAACCTCCCGTCCACAAACCTCTCGTCCACAAACCTCCCGTCCACAAACCTCTCGTCCTCAAACCTCCCGTCCACAAACCTCCCGTCCACAAACCTCCCGTCCACAAACCTCCACACAGAGATAATGATCTAGCCAAAAATAGTTGCTTGATTCCACTACCAGCTTTGAAAAAAATGTGGTCGGTAGGAAGGGAATAATTTTTTTTAGAAAAAATACTGAGTTGGCCTTTAAATAATCCACTTTCATGTTTAGAATACTCCCAGACACCTTCCATGCTAAAGAAATACAGAAAGAACCGAAATGCTCTGAAATAATACTGATCAAATTCAAAGTTTTTAAAGGGCCAAAAAATATGGTCGGGTAGCAGAAACAGGCAATTTTTTTCATGTGGACATATGAAAATTATTGGTTTATTTCTAGAATTGAGTAAAAATTGCTATTTTTTGGTTAACATAACATAAGTTAAAACCCAATCAAGAAATTTACCAAACACTTTCATGCATTTGTATTTCTGAAATCCCTAAATATTCGATTTTTGTTTTACAAGCAAACATGGCCACTTCGATCAACAGTAAATTCAAATTTAACATTGTATTGAAATGGCAAGGGTGGTTTTATTACATCTTTGAATCGGTATAGTTTGAGAAAATGATGACATAGTTAGTCATGTAGGTCAGGTCTGATGTCTTTGTGACAACATACAAATTTTCAAGTTTCAACATTTTGTCTAGAAATAGATTGGTGACTTTTGTATATAAGTTAAGTAAGTTCATGTAAAGTTAGTTAAGGAGTGGACGAAGAAACTTGTAAGCAATGAAATTAGAGTTATCCAAAAAAAACTTGCTATCGTAAATCGGAGGATAAATCAAATATCTATCTTTTAAAAAAACAACAGAAAAATTAAATTAGTGAAACTTTTTAAAGAACTGTAAATTAAATTATAATATTGTAATCTAAGTAATAATAATTTGAATAAGAGTGGGAATTGGATACTAAGTGTGTACAGAGATTATACTGCAACATTGTTCACAAAATTACATGGTTTTGGAAAGACCATTTCAATGGGCTGATAATTTGTGGATTTTGCATGAATTTCAGATAATAAATACAAGGGTAAAATTATTGTTCGATTGGATTTTAATTTCGTGGTTGAGCTGAACAAGGAAATTCACAAAATCTATTCCCCCATGAAAATGAATGATTGTACAGTAGTCAGTATCTATGTGTTCCTATTGATTGTTGTTGTTGTCAACAGGTTGTGATGATGGAACGACAATAAATGAAGATCTTCGACACAGCATCTTCTACACAGCATCTTTGACACAGCATCTTCTACACATCATCTTCTACACATCATCTTCTACACATCATCTTCTACACTCAGAACAAGAAAATATTACAATAGGGAAAGATGTGCTCGCTTGTTGGGAGTCCATTCTGTCAGCAGTTCCCGAGAAGGTACAGTTTATTTGTCCTTATTAGTCCCCTACTGGTGAAACCGGAGGGGACTTATGGTTTGCGCTCCGTCAGTCTGTCAGTCTGTCAGTCCGTCACAAAAGTTTGTGCGGAGCATAACTTCAAAACTAAGCAAGCTATGACTTTGAAACTTCACATGTGTATAGATATCAATTAGGAGAAGTGCAGTGCACAAGAACCATAACTCTGCCTTACTTAATTTTTGAGTTATTCCCTTTGTTAATTTTCATACTTAAATTTTGTCCCGAGCATAACTCCATTACCAAAAGAGATATGATTTTGAAACTTTACATGCGGATAGATATCAATGAGGAGAAGTGCAGTGCACCAGAACCATAACTCTCCCTTTCTAAGTTATTGAGTTATTCCCCTTTGTTAATTTGATTACTTAAATTTTGTCCGGAGCATAACCCCTATTCCAAAAGAGATATGATTTTGAAACTATACATGAGGATAGATATCAATGAGGAGAAGTGCAGTGCACAAGAACCATAACTCTGCCTTACTTAATTTTTGAGTTATTCCCTTTGTTAATTTTCATACTTAAATTTTGTCCCGAGCATAACTCCATTACCAAAAGAGATATGATTTTGAAACTTTACATGCGGATAGATATCAATGAGGAGAAGTGCAGTGCACCAGAACCATAACTCTCCCTTTCTAAGTTATTGAGTTATTCCCCTTTGTTAATTTGATTACTTAAATTTTGTCCGGAGCATAACCCCTATTCCAAAAGAGATATGATTTTGAAACTATACATGAGGATAGATATCAATGAGGAGAAGTGCAGTGCACAAGAACCATAACTCTGCCTTACTTAATATTTGAGTTATTCCCCTTTGTTAATTTTCATACTTAAATTTTGTCCGGAGCATAACTCCATTACCAAAAGAGATATGTTTTTGAAACTTTACATGAGGATAGATATTAATGAGACGTGCAGTGCACAAGAACAATAACTCTGCCTTACTTAATTTTTGAGTTATTCCCCTTTGTTAATTTTCATACTTAAATTTTACAATTGGCTACCAGTAGGGGACTTTCATTGCTTGGCAATAGTCTTGTTTTGCTGGTATCATGTTACCAAAAAGTCAGATAATTATTATGTTCATGTGGGTTAAAATTTCTTGGCTCTTTTCTGAAGTTGAATTAAATTGAAAAATCTTTGCTCGTAAATATTTTTAGTATTTTTTCCCCATTCTTTCCTGAATTTTAATTTGGCAAAAGTTTATTCTCACAAAAAGATTGACAACACACGTAACATACTCTAGACAATTTGAAAACGAAAAAAAATCTTTTGTGTAAAATTTATATTTTTCTGTAAAGGTATATTTGTTCTAAAGTAGTCACTTCCTGTTTATTTGTTATTGTAATATCTTCACCTGAAGAAGACGTCGAAACGTTGTGAAAAAAACAAACTATAGAAGGTGTTTGTTGCTGTTAAATTCATCATCTTCTAAAGTAGCCAGAATTTCAAGAAATGAAAAACAAAAAAATGACTATCAATATCTTCATAAACTAATTAGATTCATACAGTGCTTAAACTACTTGCATGCCAATTTCATAAAATATGATCTAAAAAGTTATACTATGAAATGCGGATACTGTTTCGAAACCGAAGTACGGTGAAGTATACTACAAAGTACCCGGGTATGGTGAAGTATACTACAAAGTACATGGGCATGGTGAAGTATACTACAAAGTACCCGGGTATGGTGAAGTATACTACAAAGTACCCGGGTATAGTTAAGTATACTACAAAGTACCCGGGTATGGTGAAGTATACTACAAAGTACCCGGGTATGGTGAAGTATACTACAAAGTACCTGGGCATGGTGAAGTATACTACAAAGTACCCGGGTATAGTGAAGTATACTACAACGTACCCGGGTATGGTGAAGTATTCTACAAAGCACCCGGGTATGGTGAAGTATACTACAAAGTACTCGGGTATGGTGAAGTATACTACAAAGTACTCGGGTATGGTGAAGTATACTACAACATACCCGGGTATGGTGAAGTATACTACAACGTACCCGGGTATGGTGAAGTATACTACAAAGAACATGGGCATGGTGAAGTATACTACAAAGTACATGGGCATGGTGAAGTATACTACAAAGTACATGGGCATGGTGAAGTATACTACAAAGTACCCGGGTATGGTGAAGTATACTACAAAGTACCCGGGTATGGTGAAGTATACTACAAAGTACCCGGGTATAGTGAAGTATACTACAACGTACATGGTCATGGTGAAGTATACTACAAAGTACCCGGGTATGGTGAAGTATACTACAAAGTACCCGGGTATGGTAAAGTATACTACAAAGTACCCGGGTATGGTGAAGTATACTACAAAGTACCCGGGTATGGTGAAGTATACTACAAAGTACCCGGGTATGGTGAAGTATACTACAAAGTACCCGGGTATGGTGAAGTATACTACAAAGTACCCGGGTATGGTGAAGTATACTACAAAGTACCTGGGTATGGTGAAGTATACTACAAAGTACCCGGGTATGGTGAAGTATACTACAAAGTACCCGGGGTATGGTTAAAAGTATAATTCAAATTATCCGTTTTCTAAGGTTAAGTGTGATAAACAGAATCTTACATTCATGCTATATGATTAAACTCATTGACACTCAGCAAAGCCTCATGACACTCGGCAAAGCCTTATGCCATATTATTTTGTCAAGTCATTTAATGAGCTTGTATACATGTAATGAGCACTCATGTGAGATCCTCTATATACTTTTCAGTATGTACACAAAATTTGATAAAATTGTATTATTTGGTAAATGTTTTCCTATATCTTACATGAAGCGGCTGCAAACCCCCTTAAGATATGTTGTGTGATTATAGGGTGCAGATTACTGAAGCAATATGTGTGGTTGGTATACTGTTACAGTGTAATACTGCATCATGTACAGGAAGTAGCCACTACACCTGTAAGTTTGTGCACCCAAAATTTCAAATGGGCACATCTGCACAAAAACTATTTAATTGGAACCATCTTTATGCTCAACAATATCAATTATCTATCTTTGAACAAAATCCAAACACAAATTGAATGTCAAACTGCTAAAAATGGCAAAATCAGCGTCAATGCTACATGCAGTCTGCAGTCGTGAAATAAACATTGCGACCTGTGAGTTCGAGCACATAAATTGATGACGTCACCAAGAGAGCACGTGAAATGTGTTGCCAATAAAAAATCGCATAAAATTAAGTTTGATCTATTGTCAATAGGTCAGCAGCTTTTCCGATCGTAAATATATCGCACCTAATGAAAAAATAAGAAAAACAAATGTCTCCGGTTTTCGCGACCGGAAGCTGTGAATATGTAAACAAAAAAATCGGTGCTCGGACAAAACTCGCCACGGACCTTACAAACCCTGTTTTTAAAATATTTGTTTGCATTATTTGGCTGGCTGAATGTCTTCTAAATGATTTAAAATGAATTTGGACACGAAAATGAAAGTTTTGGCAGAGTAATCAACGTTTTACTGAAATGCACGAACTTGTAGGTGTGCACGAGCTTGTAGGAATAGAGGCTATGTTATAGCTGGATAGTTTTAATCACAGATTCCTCAGTATAGCTTGGCTATTTTGACACGAGTCTGACCTTTTGATTAGCATAATTTAACAGTCAATACATTGCCTAAGTTTACAAAACCGACTGTATGTTTTCATAATCGGGGTGTATCAAGAAGACGCTCGAGATGTAATACAAACACAAATTTGAAATACCGATATCGCACAATTCGATTGCGGAAATTGATATATTCAAAGGAAGAACCTTGTAATATATTCTTGCATAAAGGTCAGGCTCAGGTCAAAATAGCCAAGCTATACATATGAACTGGTATACAATGGTTGAATTAGTTAGATTGAAATACTGTAAAATCATTTAATTTGGATGAGACATAATTTCGTGAATTGGGTAAAAAATGTCATTTCGATGGGACATAAATTAGTGGATTTTGTATTTCAGGTTATAGATACAAAAGATTAAACTGTGCGATGGGATTAAAATATTTCAGACTCGTACGAGTTTGTAAATCCGTACGGACATCGTTCGAGCATTGTGACCGTAGCATAAATACGTTTTTTTCGTCTATTGAAAAGTTGTCTTTTTGCAGTAACAGGGTTTTGGTTTGGCACTGTCGATATCCTACAGTTTTCCGTTTGGTCTGTTCACAAGTAACTGTATTATCGATAAAGACTATTTGAAGAAAAAAACATTTATGTTAAATTCATATTTTTCTTAAATATTCACCTACGTACACAGAATTTCACCAATTCTAGGAAGAATATCAATTAAGTGCTTGAAAAATTGGCTAGATCAAATCAATGTAAAATGATTTTGAATTTTTTTTTATTTTTTTTGCTTCTCATAATTATATTTCATCTTTTGTATAATTTGACTAAAACAAACAAACCTGTAATACAATAATATAATCTATTATATTTTTTGTGCACTTTATTTAATGTCTGGAATTCAAATTTTACCAACTTTGACCTGTGGAAAAATCTATTTACTAGGTATGTATTATTTTGTAATTAACCCAATGGAAATCTGTTAAAACACTTGGTTTTATTGCCCTGTTCTCATCATTCTTCTCTATTTAGTTAACTGATACAATCAACTATATTGCTTACATTGAGTTTGATAATCTCACTACATGGCACTTTTGGTTGTTTACATCATTTAGGCATCATATTTTATTTCTGGGTTTCAGGAATTTTTGAAAACTGAGCTTTTTAGGAGTGGTAATTGAAGACAAAACCGGCCCTAATGTACCCCAATTGCCATTGTGTAAGTACCTACAGATGTCCCTGTTACTTTTCTAGTCCCTATTTGCAAAAATTCCAAAAAAAATGTGTGAACCTACCGGGTAAGAATAAAATATTGCTGGCCTTAGTCTTAAAGTTTATTGTTCTAGTAAAAGATTTGAAGTTTAACAATTATTGGTCACTTTAACCATTATGTGCAATATAATGTTACAACAAAACTTATCCAACCACTTCGATTCATAAGGATTTTATACTGGCTTTTCATTGATTTCTTCTTTATATATATGAAGAAAAAATGTTCCTTAGCTATTTTCTGACGTTTCTGTTATGAGTAATCCTTTCCCCCCACTAGATGCCTCTATTGACCACTGGTCAGTGTTAAAGTGATGCATTGGTCACAACTGGATAAAATCAATCACTTTTTTTTGGCAACATCTTCAATCAAGAAAACTAATTTTGTTTAATTGCAGCATAGCTATCAGGAGGACGACTGCACTGTCCATTTTGAAGGGTCATTCTGACCCTTTGACCCTTGTACAATAAAGACCTGACCACTAAAAATTAATATCCCCTAGGGTTTAGTCGCAGATGACAGCATTGCGCTTTGAGGATAGCATCTCTTTTTGGATTGTCATGCAAACTGCACATCATAATAATTACTCTATACTGTCCAGACCGGTCATGTACAGCAGCAGCTGCTGTCCTCTATGCTGTGGTCAATGCTCACTATACTCTAACAATAGTCTCATAACTTGTATGTTTGTAAAACAAATGTTTAGTTTTAACAGTATTAATCCAACAACTAGTAACAACATGTGGTTATAAATTACGTATTAAAAAGGATATAGAGGATCTATCACGAGTTGTCAATTTATATAAATTTATATTAAACGAGTTTGGAAATTTTATTAAGCCAGCCTCTTGCTTAATAATATTTCCTGAACAAGTTTAATATAAATATATCAATTGACAACGAGTGGTAGATTCTTTTTATCATATGACACTAAAAACGCAAAATACGCATTGATTTATTGGAAAAAATCAATATCTTATACTACACATGGTATGTATAACATTATACTGGCTATACTAACCTGGATACAAGGAACCTCATGTGATAAATATAAATCCTGCACCTTTTTCAAAATATAAAATTCACATGCATAGAATAATAACGTCAAACAAACAAATATTTGCTTTAAATATTTTTTCAGATGTTTCTCAGTGATCTGCCTTCACTGTCTCATTTTTATTATTTTTCTGTTTTGCAATTTTTTGGCTTAATAAAGATTCTCTTTTCCTCTATACCCATACCAATCCCAATTGTAAATTGCCCCTTACCCCAGTGAGTTTTTTGGACAAAATTGAGAAAAAATGACAATCTTTGAATTAAACCTATTCTATCAGGGCATTTTGGCTCTGTGTATTTCTTTATCAAGGAAGGTGTCTGTGAGTAAAATAAACTTAGAAGTGAATTGTTTAAAGGACATTTGAGTATTTAAAAAAAAAATATAAAGAATTATTCCCTACCTACAAGCCCTATTTTTTCAAAGCTGGAAGCAGAAGCAAGCTATTTTACTGCCTGAGAATGAGACGGTTGTAACTACAAGATCAATATTTTGAGAAAACAAGAAAAATGTCTGAAATTTACTCTTTATGTATCAGTCTTATTAAGGTCCTAAGTAGCAGTTACGACCTTCTCATTCTAAGCCAGGGGTTGATTTATTTTTGCCCTTATGCTGTTCTTGTCTTGTACAAGTTAAATCGGACTGAATTGTTTTAATGAAACAGAGGACAGACAGAAACAGTGGACAGACAGAAACAGTGGACAGACAGAAGTTGTTTAGTTTTAAATCACCCATAATTACTGCCACAATCTTTTACATAATGTAATTATATTATATTAACAAGTAACTGAACCGATCACGATTGTTGTTATGTTCTATCCTCATTCTCTTTGTGTAATAATTGACACTACGGTCCAGCTGTTGTCCGCTACAGTTTTAGCCACAGGTCAGTTATGATGAACAAATTGATCCGTTGCATGACATAAAAAATTTCCACTTTGATTATAATAGGGGGAAAACAGAAGGTTGTCGGTGGTCTGTATAGATAAAAGCTGATGGTTGGACAATGGTCAAAGTGCCCTAGGGTAGATTGTAATGAATACTTGGCCAGTACAAATATTATGTCTATTTGATGGCTAGGCAGCTGTTTTAATAGCACTATTGGTTTTTTCAGCCTTTTATTCTGTTTGTATTTTATAATTGTATTTGGTACGTTGTGGTAGGTTTTATCACGTTTTAAAAAAGCTCGGTGTTTGCTTATTTTTTTAGTTAAATAATTGGTGCAAAGTCACAGCCAGTCAGTCTTTGTGGGTGGTTTTTTGCGTATGACTAAGTCTAGGGTTTGACTTTTCATTGTGAAGGAAATTAAATTATAAGTATGTTGATTGTTGTGTGTGTTTGATGGTCAATGGACAAAGGGAATGACTGCTTGTCCAAATTTGTTAGTTTAAAAAATAGAGTCAATTTTATTTTTATTTTTCTAAGGAAGTCTGATAAAATTAATATTATATTCTGTTATGTGTAACTTTATATAAAACTTTATATTTTTGGTGTGTGTGTGTTTTGCATCGTGATCTTGTTAATTTGAGTGTTTCTTAATATTTAAAAAAAAAATTGTATTAAAAATGTCATTTTGTAAATATTTTTTTGCCATTTTATATACTGTTAATAAAAATTAGCTATTTTATTGTTGCCCGGAACACGACTGATGTATTTTATTGTTGCCGGGAACACCACTGATGTATTTTATTGTTGCCCGGAACACCACTGATGTATTTTATTGTTGCCCGGAACACCAATGATGTATTTTATTGTTGCCCGGAACACCACTGATGTATTTTATTGTTGCCTGGAACACCACTGATGTATTTTATTGTTGCCCGGAACACCACTGATGTATTTTATTGTTGCCCGGAACACCACTGATGTATTTTATTGTTGCCCGGAACACCACTGATGTATTTTATTGTTGCCCGGAACACCACTGATGTATTTTATTGTTGCCCGGAACACCACTGATGTATTTTATTGTTGCCCGGAACACCACTGATGAATTTTATTGTTGCCCGGAACACCAATGATGTATTTTATTGTTGCCCGGAACACCACTGATGTATTTTATTGTTGCCCGGAACACCACTGATGTATTTTATTGTTGCCCGGAACACCACTGATGTATTTTATTGTTGCCCGGAACACCACTGATGTATTTTATTGTTGCCTGGAACACCACTGATGTATTTTATTGTTGCCCGGAACACCATTGATGTATTTTATTGTTGCCCGGAACACCACTGATGTATTTTATTGTTGCCCGGAACACCACTGATGTATTTTGTTGGAATATAAAACTACAGCTCTACATGCAATATTTATATTATTGAACCATGGGTTATGTGCATGTCGGCGTTCATTCCGAGAAAACACAGAATAGTCAATTCATCATAGTTATTCATTATTTCGGACATTTTTCTTGATGAATATGCAGATCCACTCGATGCTGAACTAATTTAGACAAAAAATGACTAACACGTCCCTTCTACAAAATGGATCGTTTTGGGAATAAGGAGCTAAAGTTACCCTTTTTGTTGCCATGACTACCAGAGTGACCAGTGACCATTTTAATTAGTGCAAAAACTGACCAGAAAAATAAATGAAATCTGGCCATACTCGTGATATTGATTGTCCAGTCTGGACATTCCGGACACTGGTCATTTTTGTTGAGATTGTATTTTTGGACGTAGTTATTAGTCTGTCACGTTAACGGCACACTGTGATGTATAATAGCTGAGAAAACCTATAGTTAAAAAGGATTTATGCAATTAGCAGTTTAAGCCAAAATAAGTGCTTGGTCATTTTCTGTCTGATTTAAGTTACTGCCCCCTAGCAACTATTTCATCAACTTGGAAACATTTCTTGGAACTTGGCTCCGACAATATATACAGGAGAAAATGTTGGGCTATATTTCAAATCATGTACGTGTATTGTTCCCTTAGATTATGTGTAAATCTCACCCAGTTTATAAGTCTATAAGATTACATTGAAATCTCACCCAGTGTATTAAGGCCTATAAGATTATATAGAAATCTCACCCTGTGGATAGGTCTATAAGATTACATAGAAATCTCACTCAGTGTATAGGTCTATAAGATTACATAGAGATCTCACCCAGTGTATATGTCTATTAGATTACATAGAAATCTCACCCAGTGTATATGTCTATAAGATTACATAGAAATCTCACCCAGTGCATAGGTCTATAAGATTACATAGAAATCTCACCCAGTGCATAGGTCTATGAGATTACATAGAAATCTCACCCAGTGCATAGGTCTATAAGATTACACAGAAATCTCACCCAGTGCATAGGTCTATAAGATTACATAGAAATCTCACCCAGTGCATAGGTCTATAAGATTACACAGAAATCTCACCCAGTGCATAGGTCTATAAGATTACATAGAAATCTCACCCAGTGCATAGGTCTATAAGATTACATAGAAATCTCACCCAGTGCATAGGTCTATAAGATTACATAGAAATCTCACCCAGTGCATAGGTCTATAAGATAACACAGAAATCTCACCCAGTGTATAGGTCTATAAGATAATACAGAAATCTCGCCCAGTGTATAGGTCTATAAGATAATACAGAAATCTCGCCCAGTGTATCAAGGTCTATAAGATAATACAGAAATCTCGCCCAGTGTATAGGTCTATAAGATAATACAGAAATCTCGCCCAGTGTATCAAGGTCTATAAGATAATACAGAAATTTCGCCCAGTGTATCAAGGTCTATAAGATAATACAGAAATCTCACCCAGTGTATAGGTCTATAAGATTACACAGAAATCTCACCCAGTGTATAGGTCTATTAGATTACACAGAAATCTCACCCAGTGTATAGGTCTATAAGATAATACAGAAATCTCGCCCAGTGTATCAAGGTCTATAAGATAATACAGAAATCTCGCCCAGTGTATCAAGGTCTATAAGATTACACAGAAATCTCACCCAGTGTATAGGTCTATAAGATAACACAGAAATCTCACCCAGTGTATAGGTCTATAAGATAATACAGAAATCTCGCCCAGTGTATAGGTCTATAAGATAATACAGAAATCTCGCCCAGTGTATCAAGGTCTATAAGATTACACAGAAATCGCACCCAGTGTATAGGTCTATAAGATAACACAGAAATCTCACCCAGTGTATAGGTCTATAAGATAATACAGAAATCTCGCCCAGTGTATAGGTCTATAAGATAATACAGAAATCTCGCCCAGTGTATCAAGGTCTATAAGATAATACAGAAATCTCGCCCAGTGTATCAAGGTCTATAAGATTACACAGAAATCTCACCCAGTGTATAGGTCTATAAGATTACATAGAAATCTCACCCAGTGTATAGGTCTATAAGATTACACAGAAATCTCACCCAGTGTATAGGTCTATAAGATTACACAGAAATCTCACCCAGTGTATAGGTCTATAAGATTACATAGAAATCTCACCCAGTGTATAGGTCTATAAGATTACACAGAAATCTCACCCAGTGTATAGGTCTATAAGATTACATAGAAATCTCACTTAGTGTATAGGTCTATAAGATTACATAGAAATCTCACCCAGTGCATAGGTCTATAAGATTACATAGAAATCTCACCCAGTGTATAGGTCTATAAGATTACATAGAAACAAAAGCGGTTATGAAGGAATCTGAGTATTGTACGGTACCCTAATATTGAAAAGTTGAAATCCTTAAACATTTTAAAATTGAACTTAAAAATGTCATTTGTGGCTGCTTAATGCTGGACCTGGTGTTTTAATAATGAAATGGTCAATTATTATTGTGTAATATTACTGGCTGCTTTTTGTGGATGGTTGTTTTATTCAGGTGCCCATTAACACAGGTTTAACTGTATAACATACCCATTTATAACACAAATTTGTTTATGTAATAATAATAATAATTATTGTATTATTTAACGAAGGTTATACACATTAAGTTAATACATTTCATGTATAAACTTATTTACAACATGGACTTCTAATTTACATATATTAACACAAATCAGGAAAAATAAAAAATAAAATAAAAATAAAAAACACAAATACAAATCAATAAAAAAAATACATGTGCACCCAACAAACACTATGAAAAACATACATATAAATAATAATATCTCTTTCAATGAGGAATATATTGATCATTTTAACATAGGATATGTATATATTCATCCATTTTAACATGTAAATGCTAACAAATGTTAGACCTCTCTGTGTACAGAGAACTTAGTCTGTTTTGTGTGGAATACTAGAATCAACCATACAGCATCCAGTCTACTGATAGAGTATAAAAGAGATGTTTGCTATAAACCAATGAAAACAGTAGATTCTGTAATATTGAGTAACCATTGGTCGGTAGTATTATCCATACAGCCATTCATATTGTACCACAAAAAACAAGTTGTATCTGACAGCCTATATTGATCATGCCTCATATCACATGGCGTATCACATGACGGCAATAAAAGAAAAATACAAGGACTTAATTGGTTGAGAGATTTGGTTCATTTTCTCTTTACGCCTTAATCGTAGTTTGTCACTGATATTAAACCATTCTTTTTCACAAATAAAATGCGCTTGTAATATTTTATAGAAATTTTCAAAATTATATTTGGAAAACATCAAAGATCTAAATCTGCATCTTTGAAAAATATGATAGATTTAAATTGTTTATTTTCTTACTTTTATGTTAATTAATCCATTTATGTGTGAACTTTAAACTTTGATAAAATATAACAAAAATATAAGCAAAAATACATTATAATAAATATGGGATAAAATTAAATATTTATTTTATTCAAAGTAACGAATGTTGGCTGTAGAATTTCTGTGTGTACTTATATATAAATATAATTGTGTGCAAAAATAAAATACTGTAAAATCATTAATTTTCATGAGGGATTAAATTAAATTTTGTCGATTTCGTGGTTCATCTTAAACCACCAAATCAAATCTAATCAAACATTTATTTTGGCCCTTGTATTTATTTCATGAAATGCAAAATCCATGAATTATGGTCCCATTTACCAAATCCAAGAAATTTCTTCCCATCCAAGTTAAATGATTTTATAGTATATAATATATATTTAGTGCATTAATGTCTAATGCAAATGTACAACATTTTGTTGAGGCGAAAAATGAATAATATTAATTTTGTACAACTATACTTCAGATAGACATCATAATTATAATGAAGGTGTTGATTTCCAATTATGGCTGTCAACATGATGTACAACTTATCATGTCAAGTTTTTAAGGCCAGATGGACAGATATATGGTTCTGGACCCTTCAGTTGGTCACAAGTATTTACAGAAAATACAGTCCTTTCAAAGTCAAATGAGAACAGTTGTAAATATACTATCGTCTGTTTATTGAATCGACTATAGTTAAATATTATTTTCCCTGCCATGTTTTAAAGTGTGTAGTTGGTAACAATGGTTTTATTTGTTGAGATTCCAAGCTTGCACACAAAATGCTTGAAAATATGTTTTCTTTGTCTTATAATGTTAAATGACTTAAAGGCAACATAATGACAAATTTTAGGTTTGTTAGATCAGAAAATACTTTTATTATTTGATTTCAATGGATTACGGTGATTTTCAGTGAAAACAACAATGACAAATAACAGTGAAATTATCGTTTTGTTATTTTCACTGTTTTGGAGCTGGTTCCAGTAATTATCACGTCGTGACGTTCTAATTTTGAAGTCTTTTTTTCAATTAAGCCAATTACTGAACCATTTTACGAGAAAATGAAGCAAATAATAAACAGAAAATTTGTTTATTTTGGTGAAAGATCTTATTTTGTTTCACTCGTGATCACAGAAAATTATATTTTCACTCGTGGCTACACCACTCGTGAAAATATTGATTTCTGTGATCACTCGGTGAAATAAAATTCGATCTTACACCAAAATCAACAAATATCCTCTATTTATTTTTTAAACTATTTATCTATAAATCTAGATTTTGATGATATTTTTTTAGGGAAATTTAAGTTAGTTATAATTATTTATTGCATAGTATGGTGAGGCTTATTTTTTAAAATTAAAACCATTTTATGAATAAAAAGGGAAACGTGAAGCTTCTGGCTGTGAAAGCCTCATGTATATAGAGGTGTGTAGAGTGATAGATTGATACAATATCTTACACCGATGATGAGAACCATTACTGTATGATATCATTACCTTGCAGTGAGAATAACAAATATTAAGCAGGCCATTTGGTTGATTAAGATTTAAAAACTTTTCTGCAATTAACATAAAATAATTTGATTGAAAGACGGGAAATATTTATGTGAAATAATTCAAATAAATAGTATTATATTTTCTAAGCCAGGCATTAATGTTTGAAGAAATCCATTTTGAGTTCTGTGATAAGAACGCCTGAATAATAATATACTGTACATATAACACCTTATCCACATAATATGTTTCAGCAAAGCCTAATTAGTTTATGAATTTATGGACCTCCCATTTTTGATAGAAGGTTATTTCCTAAGTATGTGGCAGTATAAAACAAGCATGACTTGCTATACGTCACTTATACTCATTAAAAACGTATTAAAAACTGCACCTTTTAGGTTTTCAGTCATTTATACTTGTGAAAACATTTGGTCCTCATAAAAGCTGTGGCCCCTCTGATGACCTTCTACCACTGGTCAGTTGATCGTAAAATATAAGGAAACGATTTGAGAATTTTTCAAGTTTTGTTTTTGCTAAGTTTTGTATATGGATATAGTAACCTGAGGCGGTGAGTTTTGTAACGGCCATTGAGTTTGACAGTCTCATGTCTGATCTATATCAGTAGACTTCAGTTTTATATTACAGAATAAATTGACCACTACGGTGAATAAGAAAATAGCAATTTTGATAAGGGACGTTAACAAAGTGTCATGTAAAGTAAGTGCTAATTGGACAAGTATCATATTTCTTGCTGATTGCATAATTGATGATAAAATATAAAAGGGCATTGGGAAGCTTGAGTAATTGTCTCCTAATTTAGGCCGACAAGTTGTTTTGAGAAAGAAAGAAAATTATGTCACTTTTTGACTGAAAATTTTGTCAGTTGGAAATTGATACAGTCCTAATGTTTTTATTATCTGATGTTGATGAACAAAATGGATACATACATGTTGTTATAGATAGCCAGCATACTCTCCCCTTTTTTATTTAGCTGTATTCAACTCTTTTAGCTCAATACTGATCTACTCTGTTCTATGAAACTCTGCTTGGCTCTGCACTATTCTGTTCTGTACTGCTCTGCTCTGTACTGTTCTGTACTGCTCTGCTATGTACTGTTCTGCTCTGCACTATTCTGTACTATTCTGTTCTGCTCTGTACTACTTTGCTATGTACTGCTCATAAATGTTCTGTACTACTCTGCTCTGTACTACTCTGCTCTGTACTATTCTGCTCTGTACTATTCTGCTATGTACTATTCTGCTCTGTACTATTCTGCTCTGTACTATTCTGCTCTGCTCAGTACTGCTTTGCTATGTACTGCTCATAAATGCTCTGTACTACTCTGCTCTGTACTATTCTGCTCTGTACTATTCTGCTATGTACTATTCTGCTCTGTACTATTCTGCTCTGTACTATTCTGCTCTGCTCTGTACTGCTTTGCTATGTACTGCTCATAAATGCTCTGTACTACTCTGCTCTGTACTATTCTGCTCTGTACTACTCTGCTCTGTACTATTCTGCTCTGTACTATTCTGCTATGTACTATTCTGCTCTGTACTATTCTGCTCTGTACTATTCTGTTCTGCACTATTCTGCTCTGCTATGTACTTTTCTGTTCTGTACTATTCTGCTATGTACTACTCTGTTCTGTACTATTCTGTTCTGTACTATTCTGTTCTGTACTATTCTGCTCTGCTCTTTACTGCTCTTCTATGTACTGCTCTGCTATGTACTACTCTGTTATGTACTGTTCTGTTCTGTACTATTCTGTTCTGTACTATTCTGCTCTGTACTATTCTGCTCTGCTCTGCACTATTCTGTTCTGTACTATTCTGCTCTGTACTATTCTGCTCTGTACTATTCTGCTCTGTACTATTCTGCTCTGTACTATTCTGCTCTGCTCTTTACTGCTCTTCTATGTACTGCTCTGCTATGTACTACTCTGTTATGTACTGTTCTGTTCTGTACTATTCTGTTCTGTACTATTCTGCTCTGTACTATTCTGCTCTGCACTATTCTGTTCTGTACTATTCTGCTCTGTACTATTCTGCTCTGCTCTGCACTATTCTGTTCTGTACTATTCTGTTCTGTACTATTCTGCTCTGCTCTGCACTATTCTGTTCTGTACTATTCTGCTATGTACTATTCTGCTCTGCTCTGCACTATTCTGTTCTGTACTATTCTGCTATGTACTTTTCTGTTCTGTACTATTCTGATCTGTACTACTCTGATCTGTACTACTCTGTTCTGTACTATTCTGTTCTGTACTATTCTGCTCTGTACTACTCTGCTCTGTACTATTCTGCTCTGTACTACTCTGCTCTGTACTACTCTGCTCTGTACTATTCTGCTATGTACTATTCTGCTCTGTACTATTCTGTTCTGTACTATTCTGTTCTGCACTATTCTGTTCTGTACTATTCTGTTCTGCACTATTCTGCTCTGTACTATTCTGCTCTGCTCTTTACTGCTCTTCTATGTACTGCTCTGCTATGTACTACTCTGTTATGTACTGTTCTCTTCTGTACTATTCTGTTCTGTACTATTCTGCTCTGCTCTGCACTATTCTGTTCTGTACTATTCTGATCTGTACTACTCTGATCTGTACTATTCTGTTCTGTACTACTCTGATCTGTACTATTCTGCTATGTACTATTCTGCTCTGTACTACTCTGTTCTGTACTATTCTGTTCTGTACTACTCTGATCTGTACTATTCTGCTATGTACTATTCTGCTCTGTACTATTCTGTTCTGTACTATTCTGCTCTGTTCTGCACTGTTCTGTACTATTCTGCTCTGCACTATTCTGCTCTGCACTAATCTGCTCTGCACTATTCTGTTCTGTACTATTCTGCTCTGCTCTGCACTATTCTGTTCTGTACTATCCTACTCTGTACTGCTCTGCTCTGCACTATTCTGTTCTGTACTGTTCTACTCTGTACTGCTCTGCTTGGTTCTGTCCTGCTGTACTCGGCCCTGCTCTGTCCTGCTCTATTCTGTTCTGATCTGCTTGGCTCTGTACTGCTCTGTCTGGCTCTGCACTGCTCTGTACTGCTCTTCCCTGCTCTTCCCTGCTCTGCTTGGCTCTGTACTGCTCTGTTTTATTTCTGTACAGCTCTGTCCTGTTCTGCTCTGATCTGCTATGTACTGGTCTGTACTGCTCTTCTTGACTCTGTTCTGCTCTTTACTGCTCTGCTTGGCTCTGTCCTGTCCTGCTCTGATTGGCTCTGTACTGTTCTGTCCTGCTCTGCTTGGCTCTGTACTGCTCTGTACTGCTCTGCTTTACTCTTTACAGCTCTGTCCTGCTCTGCTTGGCTCTGTACTGCTCTGTTTGGTTCTGTACTGCTCTGTACTGCCCTTTCCTGCTCTGCTTGGCTCTGAACTGCTTTGCTTGGCCCTGTACTGCTCTGTTTTACTCTTTACTGCTCTGTCCTGCTCTGCTTGGCTCTGTACTGCTCTGTACTGCTCTGCTTGGCTTTGTACTGCTCTGTTTGGCTCTGTACTGCTCTGTCCTGCTCTGCTTGGCTCTGTACTGCTCTGCTTGGCTCTTTACTGCTCTGTTTGACCCTGTACTGCTTTGTTTTACTCTTTACTGTTCTGCTCTGCTTGGCTCTGTACTGCTCTGTCCTGCTCTGCTTGGCTCTGTACTGCTCTGTCCTGCTCTGCTTGGCTATGTACTGCTCTGCTTTACTCTTTACTGCTGTGCCCTGCTCCGCTTGGCTCTGTACTTCTCTGTTTGGCTCTGTGCTGCTCTCTACTGCTCTGCTTGGCTCTGTACTGCTCTGTCATGCTCTGCTTGGTTCTGTACTGCTCTGCTTGACTCTGTACTGCTCTGCTTGACTCTGTACTGCTCCGTCCTGATCTGCTTGGCTCTGTACTGCTCTGCTTTACTCTTTACTGCTGTGCCCTGCTCCGCTTGGGTCTGTACTGCTCTGTTTGGCTCTGTGCTGCTCTCTACTGCTCTGCTTGGCCCTGTACTGCTCTGTTTTACTCTTTACTGCTCCGTCCTGCTCTGCTTGGCTCAGTACTGCTCTGCTTGGCCCTGTACTGCTCTGTTTTACTCTTTACTGCTCTGTCCTGCTTTGCTTGGCTCTGTACTGCTCTGCATTACTCTTTTCTGCTCTGTCCTGCTCTGCTTGGCTCTGTACTGCTATTTTTGGCTCTGTACTGCTCTGCTTGGCTCTGTACTGCTCTGTCCTGCTATGCTTGGCTCTGTACTGCTCTGCTTGGCTCTGTACTACTCTGCTTGACCCTGTACTGCTTTGTTTTACTCTTTGCTGTTCTGCTCTGCTTTGCTTGGCTCTGTACTGCTCTTCTTGGCTCTGTACTGCTCTGCTTGGCCATGTATTGCTCTACCCTATGTTGTATGCTCTGCTTGGATCTTTACTGCTCTGTACTGCTCTGCCTGGCTCTGTACTGCTCTTCTTGGCTCTGTGCTGCTCTGTACTGTTCTGCTTGGCTCTGTACTGCTCTGTCATGCTCTGCTTGGTTTTGTATTGCTCTGCTTGACTCTGTACTGCTCTGCTTGACTCTGTACTGCTCTGTCCTGATCTGCTTGGCTCTGTACTGCTCTGCTTGGCTCTGTACTGCTCTGCTTGACCATGTACTGCTCTGTTTTTACTCTTTACTGCTCTGTTCTGCTCTGCTTGGCTCTGTACTGCTCTGTCCTGCTCTGCTTGGCTCTGTACTGCTCTGTACTGCTCTGCTTGGCTATGCTTGGCTCTGTATTACTCTGTCCTGCTCTGCTTGGCTCTGTACTGCTCTGTCCTGCTCTGCTTTGCTCTGTACTGCTCTGTACTGCTCTGTACTGCTCTGTCCTGCTCTGTCCTGCTCTACTTGGCTCTGTCCTGCTCTGCTTGGCTCTGTCCTGCTCTGCTTGGCTCTGTCCTGCTGTGCTTGGCCCTGTACTGCTCTGTTTTACTCTTAACTGCTCTACTGTTTTGTCCTGTTCTGTGTTGCTCTGCTTAAGTGTAAAATATTCAGTAGATATTGAATAATAATATTTTTTATTGAATATTTTGTTTAATTTTAATATATGTTCACATAATCTATGCATTATGGGCGTGTTCTATTGATATATTAACATATAGTTTATATTTTACAAATTTCAGTTGTTACATGAGTCAGCATGTTAATACTACGTGTTGATTCCCTTGAAGAATACTATGTCAATAGGTATATTATACATATATTCATTTTAAAATATATAATGTTGAGGTTTGAGGTTTGTGGTTAGTGGGTTTAAGGTTTTGTGGTGTCTGTTTATATTGTAGTAAATCGTTAAATTTATGATATATTTTTGTAATTATATAATATTGTATAATTATTATGTTGAACATATTTTGTGATGTTTCATATTTCCTTTAAAATCTCAAACATTTGTTGAATTTTCTGCTTACTTATTTTTCGTGCAACCCCATGAAGGGCTTTATAAATTGGTATAAATTAAATAAAGATCATTTTAATTTTGGTGCATGTTGCACCGACTTTAACTGAATAACGTAATGCACAGATTTTATTAGACCAAAGACATTCAATATATATAGTAGCTTGTTGTCATATTACGTCTTTCTTAATTTAATATACGACTGAAAAACACTGGCAATCGATTGTGCTTATTTTCACTCATAATAAAAACAATAGTCATTTAATAGAATACAATACAAAGCATTTTCTCGTATAAACTGACCCTGGGTACTTGAGAAAATGGTCAATATTTGTTAAGTACTGCAGTGACTCAATCTATCTATCAAGGTATAGAAGATCAATAACCTGACCAATAACTAAAACTATAAAACTGAAGGCACAACTCGGATGTTTAGTTGTGCAGTGTCTATATTACATAAGATCAATCTGAAAATCATTTGTAAAAAGATAAGGGGTCCTTTGTAGGGCTTCAGTTTGAGTTACACTTCAAAGGGTCAATGACAAACAGTAATGTTGGCTGTACTGACAATATAACATGGGTCAGAGTTTACTCCATTTTTGCCAGGTTATCTAAAAATGCCAGAGCTATATTAATCAATCGTGGCATTATGTAATACTTGAGTGGACAAAAGTGGACTTTACAAGCAATTTTACTACACATATTTTAGTTGAGATAACCCCATGATAATAAAAGCATTTGTTGGGCTTATTTTGAGCTGGCTGTTTCATTGCACAAATACCTCGATTATGTAACATATATTTACATTAACTGGGTTGGCAGGACCGTAAAAATAGTCCCGTAAACTTGTCACCATACTGTTCCTGGCTTTGTTCTTTATAGTCTTTATCATCCTGTTAGTACTTGTATGTCATATAATACTGTTAAATCATATCATTTTGATAGATTAAAATTTTGTGGTTTTGGGGAAAATTACTATTTTGATGATTCGGTAACGTTGGCGAGTGTTTTCGTTAATGAACGCACTGTTGGTATACTGATCTGGGGGGGGGGGTCTGTCCATCCTTATGTATGTGCATCTGTCTGTATGTAATATAATTCTTGTCTGTTGAACTGCTCATGAACCTTTGGGTGGAATGTCTTTAAACTTTCACAGATGAGCAACCCCAATGTATAGATGATATCTCGATGACAGCACCCGTGTCCCATTGAAACATTTCTAGTTTGGAATATCATTTACAATATCAGATTTGTTGTATTGATTTTAAAATTAGTTGTAATAATATGTTTTTTAGAAATTTTAATTAATGGCATTTCAGGTGATATTTAACAATGTTTCACTTAGTGTAAGTTGCTGGCTTTGCCATCCGGAATGAGGTGTTTCAAATGGTGAATTTTAGAACTTTTTCACAATTGACCAAAGTTGAATAAACTTCAGTTGGACAGAGATGGCACATGCCTTGCTCAAGCAGTTGAGTTTTTAAGTTCTACTTTAGAATCAAAAACGTATTGAGCGTGTGTCACTAACTCATGTCCGAGATTACGCTGACATTTTTATCTAGTGATAATGTAATGTAAAACTGGGTATATGAAGGTTTTGTTGATCTCTTTGTATGACATTTATTTGTCCAATATTTTTGGTCAGTCCGCTATCTAAGATGTTATGCAATCTAAATAGACATAAATGCTAAACTTAAAGATAAAACGTTATGATGAATTTTTATGGGGTCTTGTTATGTTCTCCTTGGTCAGAAAGATAAAATGACCACGTTCATTTCAAAATATGTTATGTACCTACATTTTGTCCGATATTTTATAGATTTTTTTCAAGGATTGGCAATGGATGGTCTTAAAGTAACATGGCTGTCATAGTATTAACTCCTATTGGGGCTGTGGTCAGCTCTTGTATGGTCAAATATATGCCTTAAAGACCCTCATATCACAAACAAAGACAACTATAGTAAAACCTGTATTTAAAGACCACATGTAAACATACACAACTATAACATAACCTGTATTCAAAGACCACATGTAAACATAGACAACTATAACATAACCTGTATTCAAAGACCACATGTAAACATACACAACTATAACATAACCTGTATTCAAAGACCACATGTAAACATAGACAACTATAACATAACCTGTATTCAAAGACCACATGTAAACATACACAACTATAACATAACTTGTATTCAAAGACCACATGTAAACAAAGACAACTATAGCAAAACCTGTATTTAAAGACCACATGTAAACATAGACAACTATAACATAACCTGTATTCAAAGACCACATGTAAACATAGACAACTATAACATAACCTGTATTCAAAGACCAACATGTAAACATAGACAACTATTACATACCCTGTATTCAAAGGTCAAAAATTCAAAATTCATTACTGTTGAGTAAATAGTTAATACAGTTACCCCATTAAATTATACATTTTAAATATTATGTAACATAAACATCAAATACTATATATGTATATGCGACTGTCAGTTAGTGTATAAATGATATATTTTTAGTTGGGCATTTAATTACTTATTGTATCAAAAGTATTGAAATGATCTGAAAAAGCATTGAATAAGAAAGCTAGCCTCTGGCGAACAATGGTCATGTTTTATGCATTATCTTTTTATTCTTTTTATAATAGGACATTTAATGTCACAAAAACAAGAATATTTATTGAATTAAAATTATATTTTAATTGCAACAAAATGGATTTCAACAAAAGACTGGGTATTTGAAGCTTTTTATTGCCTTGTTTTAGAACATAACTTGTCATTGTGTGGTGTCTTAGGGATTTGTCAAGTAATTGCCAAAGGCTTGTACCAGCTCAACATAAAATTCGTGTTTAAAAACAGTGGAAAAATTATTAAAAACTTGCCCACTAATTCTGCATTAAAAATCACAGGGGTTTGTTTATGTCAGTTGGTAGACCCAATGGTTTCTGGTCAATAATTGAAGAATGCTTTGCCCTAGAATCTTAAAACTTTATATCTCAATTGTTCAACAACAGAATATGACCCCTTCTGATTTTGAGGTCGGTAGTGCTGAATGGTCACTGTGATAAGTTGACCCAATTTACCTTTATTATTAGGTTGCTATGGTTTTCACAAGTATGATCTCACCTTCTATTAAACTTCTTCTAGGAGACAAATTTGCATGATTACTTAATATTCCTCAACCAGTATAAAGCATATCATAACTTTCAAGTAGTACTACTATAAAAGTGGAGTTACTCCTATTTTAATTGTTAATTTCTGGTTTTCCAAGATCAACTAACTCTAAACAAAGGTACATTTGATTCATTTTATGACTTCTGTCCAATATTTATAACAACTTTAATTAATATATTCCTTGTTCATGCATCTAAATCCCTTTTAAATCACATTTAAGTGCATCTTGTGACATGTTTTGCTTTATCACTCCTATTTTAGATTTAGCTTGATTGGTATGGGCATATTTGTCATGGTTACGATAGCACCATTTCCTGCCACAGACATGTTTTCTGTTTTCTACCTTTTTAGCTCACCTGTCACAAAGTGACAGAGTGAGCTTTTGTGATCACTCTTCGTCCGTCGTCTGTCCGTCCGTCCGTCCGTCTGTCTGTCCGTCCGTCAACAATTGGGTTGTGTCCTCTCTAACAATTTGAGCCTAATCTTTATGAAACTTGATCACAATGATCATCTCTGTAAAATCTAGGTCAAGTTCGATATTGGGTCATCTGGGGTCAAAAACTAGGTCACTAGGCCAGTTCATTGAAAAACCTTGTGAACACATTAGAGGTCACAATTTGTGACTTATCTTTATGAAAATTGATCACAGTGATCATCTCTATAAAATCTAGGTCAAATTTGATATAAGTTAAAAAGTTAAGTTACCAATTTTCTAGGGCTCTTTTCAGCTGTTAGGCCGCTCAAGCACCCTTTGACATTTTAACTCCCCTGGTCATTGGGCTACATATGGAAACCTACACTCGTTTCTCCCTGGGGAGACTATTTCGCTCCTGTGGTGTGGCAGCCAACATCGATCTGCGGCGCCCAGGAATAGACACTGCCCTCACAGGTACCATTTTACACCATGGTGGAGTGGAGCTGTGGGTCTTGCTCAGAGATTTTGACCAGTGGTCCAGAGGAGGATCGAACCCGGGACCTCTCGATCCCGAAGCGCGCGCCCTACCTCTAGGCCACCACTCCCCATATTGGGTCATCTGGGGTCAAAAACTAGGTCACTAGGTCAAATCAAAGGAAAACCTTGTGAACACACTAGAGGTCACAATTTGAGACTTATCTTAATGAAACTTGATCACAATGATCATCTCTGAAAAAAAATCTAGGTCAAGTTCGAGATTGGGTCATCTGGGGTCAAAAACTAGGTCACTAGGCCAAATCATTGAAAAACCTTGTGAACACATTAGAGGTCACAATTTGTGACTTATCTTTATGAAAATTGATCACAATGATCATCTCTATAAAATCTAGGTCAAGTTCGATATTGGGTCATCTGGGGTCAAAAACTAGGTCACAAGGCCAAATCATTGAAAAAGCTTGTGAACACACTAAAGGTCACAATTTGAGACAAATCTTTATGAAAATTGATCACAATGATCATCTCTATAAAATCTACGTCAAGTTCGATATTGGGTCATCCGGGGTCAAAAACTAGGTCACAAGCCTTTGAAGGCCAAATCATTGAAAAAGCTTGTGAACACACTAGAGGTCACAATTTGAGCCTAATCTTTATGAAACTTGATCACAATGATCATCACTATAAAATTTTGGTCAACTTCGATATTGGGTCATCCGGAGTCAAAACTAGGTCACGAGGCCAAATCATTGAAAAAGCTTGTGAACACACTAGAGGTCACAATTTTGACCTTATCTTTATGAAACTTGATCACAATGATCATCATTATAAAATTTAGGTCAAGTTCGATATTGGGTCATCTGGGGTCAAAAACTAGGTCACGAGGCCAAATCATTGAAAAATCTTGTGAACACACTATAAGTCACAATTTTGACTCTATCTTTATGAAACTTGGTCACAATGTTTATCTCTATAAAATCTAGGTCAAGTTAGATACTGTGTCATTTGGGCCAAAATCTAGGTCACTAGGCCAAACAGGTGAGCGACCCAGGGCCCTTTGGACCCTCTTGTTCTCGTTATCCAAGCCATAGGGATCTGTATTGCCATATAGTATGGTAAGCGCCTGTGCTTGAATTTGTCGAGATTTTCAAAAGCGGTATATTTTCAGTGTGTATTGCTTTATAACGTCTCAATTATGAAACAGTTTGACAAAAACATGATTATAACTTGTATAGCTAGTTTGCGATAGAAAAAAATCATGTTTCTTTAAAGATTTCTCTAAAATTACAACAATTACAAGTATGAAATTTTGCATGATTAAATGAAATACATCTACCTAATACACACTGAAATTTCAGCAACAACAGAAATGAGTTAAAAAAGTTTTGTTCATAAGTTCTATGCAACATATTTGTAGTTTTGTATGAAATATCAAGTTCGAAGACTTGATACTTCAGCAGCCAATTTTGTGGTCACGTGATACAAATAACGGTTTATTTGTGTAATTGCAACCTATTTAATTTAACGCATGCGAGGCCCGTCTGTGAATATGACGAAGTCCATTTTATTGCAATACTTTGTTTATAATAAGCGACACAACTAAATAAACCGAATCACAAGGGCCTCCTAAGTCTTGTCTTTATAACAGCAATCTCAATCCCGCGGATCACGGATGATAACGGTTAATTGATAGTAAATCATCAATGGAATACCAGATTACCTCCCTGCGTTAAACTGTAAATGCGCATGTAATTTCAATATGTAATAAAGAATAAATGTCTTTTAATTGGTGACTAAAAATTATGAAATTCAAAATGGGAGTAGGTAGGAAGTTATTGTAGTTCTGTGTAATGTTTTACCAAAATCTGATAAATAGATTTTCAGAAATCTTAAAAAAACACGATGTTTTTCTATCGCAAACTAGCTGTAGAAAAAAATGTATAAGTTAGCTAATGAATAAAACAGTAGGTGGTTATCATCTATCTCGCAAACGTTTCAGGGCTATTTGTATACTTGGTCTCGACAAGAGTTCTGTCCCTGTTATTCTTAAACAGTGAATACCCCGGAAGACGTTACAGATCCCTATGATCCAAGCTGCAATTATAATCTAGACGAACTCAATAATGAGATGAGTGTTTTAGGGTCTTAGATTAAGGGTTTCACTGTATACATGTATGTTTTTCTGAAGATGTTTTAAGTTTTCACGATTCATAAACATCAGATGAAACTATCGTCTATTCAATAAACGATAAGTTCAATACTTAAATGAGTGAACAATATCTTTTGCAATAATAGCGGCGAATATCGTTAACTGAGGTATACCCAATCAAACCTAAATAAACATAGTTTACCTGCGGAATGATAGTATATTTGCAATATCTAGTTTGTGATTGTAGTGAAAATTAATCTCTCACGAAATTTTTTCTAATTACTATAAAATCATTTAATTTCAATGGGACAAAATTTTGTGGGTTTTTATGGTGAAAAAGAGCATATTGTGGCGACTTCATATCCGGATACATCATTCACATAGTTAGATCAGTAGGTACAGTTAGCATGAAGGTTCAGTTACCTCCACACACCTATACAACCATTTATATTTGTGCGGATTTTAAGTTTCATGGTTTCATCCACAAAATCAACAAAATTAAACCCCCACGAATATTAATGATCTTACATTGTACTGTGATAAAGGGGCTTCATTTGTATAATGTACAAAAATACAAGTTTATACCCATACAAGCGTAATCTCTTAATTAAACAATATCAAAATTCAAACTTTATAAATATTATCTATGTTATGTAATATTTTATCTATAAATATATGCAGTGTTTATACATGAATTTAGTCTGCTCCATCACTATAGCTTGATGAAACCATAAACTTTTTTGTATATTGTAAACTTATTTAATTTTGATGGGACAAAATTTTTGGGTTTTAGTACAAAAGACCATTTTGCTAGGACGTTAATTCGTGGATTTTGCATTTCAGGTGATAAATCCAAAAGTCAAAATTAATGATTGATAGGATTTTATTTCATGAAATCCACAAAATTTAATCCCCTACGAAAATTAATGATTTACAATATTTGGTATTTTTGTTGAAGTTACAGAGGATATTTGTTATTTTTGGTGTAAGATCAAATTTTATTTCACCGAGTGATCACAGAAAGCCATCTTGTCACGAGTGGCATTGCATGAGTGTATTTATAACCTTCTGTGATCATGAGTGAGATAATATAAGATCTTTCATAAAAATCAACCACTTTTCTGTTAATTATTTGCTTCATTTTCTCAAATAAAGTTACAGTAATTGGCTAAATTTAAAAAAATATGTTAAAATTTAAGAATGCCACAACGTGACACTTATGGCGTCATAATGAGGTTTAAGGCATATTTTGAAGCCTGGCGCTGTTGATGTTGCTTTTATTTTTCTGCACGATACTGGACCCAGCTCCATAACTGTGAAAATAGTAATAATTTCACTGTTATTTTCACTGAAAATCACCATAATCCATTGAAAGTTAATAATAACTACATGTGTATGAAAAAAACAATCTTAGTAAAATATCATCTCCATTATAGGACTGTCGGCAAATATGCACCTCAATAATTGTCAGCTTTATGCTTGATCTCTGTTTTAAATTGCCCTTATAAAAAAGTATTTAGTATTTTCTACCAATCAGAGGGGTATAATACATATATGCTTCAAATATGATGTAATTTATTGCAAATGGAAGAATTAAAATGAATAGCACTTTCCTTTGCTAAGTTCAAAAGTACTATGTGCCTCCGTAGCTCAGTGGTTAGTGCGCTTGCCGTCTAATCTGGCGACCTGGGTTCAAATCCGGGTGGAGGTACATACATATGCCTGCCATGTTTCAGTAGAAATAAAGCAAATACAGGCTATGCTCGGCAATTTAAAAAAAAAGCTAAAAACTACTAAGTTCAAACTACAACAAATGTAAATGTAATTGAATATCTTATTTTTTGGTGATATTGAATAAAAAATTGCCAAAACAGTTTTCATTTATATGGTCCATAGCCCACCTAATATATTAGAGTATAAATGACACAAATGTATTATTGCAAGGTACATTGTATATCGATTAATTATTCTTTTTTGAGACTGGAATGATATAATTAATAAAAAGATGTAACGTGTTTCACACATTTTGAAACTCCATATTTTTCTTTTTCTTTCAATTTTACTTTTTTACTTGCTATAAACATGGCCATGTGTCTAACACAATAAATTGTTTTGTATCATATTTATTTTCCAAAAAAGTTCTCATGTACATGTTATTAATAATATGTTTTTTTGTTATTTCAATTGAAAATAAATGATTATATTATATTAATTAATACAACAATACCAGGACTATTTTTGGTGTTTTTTTTCGTATGCAAATTCTTAAGAATAAAATTTGTTCTTTTTAAAAATATTTAAGATTTTTTAGTCATTCATATATATTTTTACTTAAGCATAGAAATATACATTTGTACTTTAAGCATAAAAATATATATTTGTTCTTTAAGCATAAAAATATATACTTGTACTTTAAGCATAAAAATATACATTTGTACTTTAAGCATAAAAATATATATTTATTTATATCAGTTACTGTAAAAAAACTTTTCAAAAGTCACCAACTTTACATTATTCTATTTTTTTATAAATATTTTATGATTATTTATGACTGTTAAGTTTATCCAAGTTAAGATCTTTACATTTTTCCACAATTTATTTTTCCCTTATTGTTTGATTGACTCTGATTGTGTATGATAACTTTATTGGCTTGATCAGTGCGGGGTATGTAGTGTCCATCATTGACCACAGTGATAGCTGTATCCCTGTTTCTCCTTTGTTAATACTCCACTGGTCATTATATACAGCCTGTTAGCCATTGGTCAGTTAGGTAATCGACTGGTCAGTTTATACTGTATTGTAAAATATTAACTCTGGGTCGGATAAGAGATGTTGTATTGGAGAACAGCTGGACAGTACGATCTGGACATTACAAGTGGACATTAGATAAAATAGATATTATATAGTTTTGTAATAAACCTATTGTTGTCACAGACTTTGCAACATTTTATTGAGAAAAAAAGGGAAAAAAAACTGGAAAAAAAGTTGTTATAATTAGTTGGATAAACTTCCTTGTAACTTGCTGTGGAGATTCAAAACTTTTATTCTGAAATATTTATTTTTTACAAGACTGGGACATAAATCAGTTTGAAATAAAAGGGTTTTAATTTAAATTTAACTTTATATGCAGTTATAGAGTTTTAGTAAGAACATTTTGTTTTTGATGTTGGAGAGAGAGAATATGGGAAATTGAAGAAAGTTTCAGCGGGACAAAGTTCACTCACCCCTGGCTATAATACTACAGGTGGTTACATGGTCATGGACGTTATGAGGTACAGTAATAATACATTCTTCCATATTTTCAACTTATTATTTAAAAGACAAATTCACGATTTATGGGTGAAATTTACTCAGAATGTGTAACCTTATTTTAGATATGATGAGTATTTTATAAGTGTTTTAAACATGCTGATTTGTCTTGGAAACTTGATTCTAGCAAAGAAGTAAAATACCCACATGAGACAATCAAAAATTTAGGGAAAAATGTAAAAATAGCATGCAGCACATTCAGTTTTTTTTTCATAAATCTTTTTTACGTTATCCAAAATTAATGTACTTATGTTTCACATTGAATAGCTAGGTTTCATCTGCTGCATGAAGTAATTCATATTTTAGGTTTTTCCTACAAGATATAAGTTTTATTTCCAAATATATTTTGAAAAGCCATATAACTTCATAATGCATACAAAAAAGTGGTGTTGTTATTGCAATTAATCTGGTGTTTATTTGATAAAAAACTTGCTGAATTATAATTTGATATTATATATACCTCGTTTAAATACATATATTTTAATAAAGTATATATTTCATTTCAATAGTATCTACTTGTGTATTTATTAAAAAATGTTTTGCATTTTGATTATGACTTACCCGGTAAATGAAAAATAATTTGCCTAAATCTGCATGTTTTAATGTTAAAATCAATATAAATGTGTAAGTATTCTACTAGTTAGCAGGTGTTTTTCTTTTGTTGGGAATCGTTTTAATATGCAAATTCATGAGGCAAATATTGAATTCATTTAATTTAAGATATAACAGTTACTTTTCTACGATAAATTTACCCATTAATAATCAATTGAAAACAGTGGTTTCATTCAATTTTAGAGTACCTTTTTAATGATAAGTAGCAAGACCCATATAATAAGTTAAACTGACATTCAAAACTACTGGTAGTATGCTTATGGTTCAGGTCGATCTCTATATGTTTTTCTTTGAACTCCTATTTTTTCAGGGCATCTACATCTGCATGATATAGTCATATTATTTTTTAGGACTTTCTATTTTGTCCTGGAGGACTCCTTTTCTTTCCTAAGACTCCTATTTTTCCTGGGACTTCTATACTTGGCAACATATCATAAAATTGCATTGAAAAACTCTTTTGATATACATTTCCAAAAAATAATGTTTTTACTGTTATTCCAGAATCCTTATTTTCATAACCTACATGGAACACTGGGACTTTTATACTTGGCAACATATCATAAAATTGCATTGAAAAACTCTTATGATATATACTTTTCCAAAAAAAACAATGTTTTTAATTACTGTTATTCCAGAATCCTTATTTTCATAACCTGCAGGGAACTTTGGGCTAAAGCCTAAAATAAAGTCATTATTATTATTATGTCAAATTAATGAAGTATTTTAAAACTTGATTATTTTTTAGTATTATAAGTTTCTAAACTATATAAACAGATGTTAACAGTATTTTAATTGTCGATATAATGCTTCATAGAATGATACAGGTAGTCTATAGATGTATATTTCTAACCAATATTCTCATGAAATGTGGTAGAAACGAAGTTTATTACCAGTTTATCTATATAATATGCCATACTGGTGTTTATTTTAATCATAAAATGTTGTTTTGATAGTTTTATTTGAATAATTTGCTACAATAAGGAAATGCAAGGATGAAATAAACTTCTGGACGCTGGTCAACATGTTACAACTCAAGGTCAAACTGTCATCACTAATTCATTTTCAAGAAAATATATGGTCAAATTTGTCAAAATGTTTGATGGATTGTTGGACAAATTACTGACAAATATTTGTAGAAGAAATCATTTGTAACTAACAGTTTATTTATACAATCTGTCAATATGTCGGTCAGCTTATATTTCTTTTATCATATGTTTTAAAATGAATTAGAAGCGTTTTATGTGTTGTTTATTAATTAGAAATTTATTAGTTAATTAATTGAATATTGACTCCAAATTTTAATCAGGGAACTGCGATGTCGGATACAGAATTAAACACGTAAGTTGATGGTCACTACATTGTGTATAATTTGATGTTTATTGTATTATTTTAGTGATAAAAAGTATATTATTTATATAATATAAAATCATATTAATATTATATAATATGTCAATTTCATACATTAGATATGTAAATTATTATCCCATGTATAAATGTTATAATATTTTACAATGTTTAAAATACATCATTAAACAATTTGACTAAAAATGTTCTTTCAAATAGCTAGTGAAATGAAGCAGTATATCATTCGTATAGTGATGTTCTTTGAAAAATTTTACAGTAAAAGTTTAACATTAGTTTTACATGTTGTTAAATGGACAGCGCCTTCTGTCAGTATTTGAAATATTTAGTATTAGTATTTAGTATTTTGTGTTTAGTATAATTAGGGTTGTATTAAGTTTACCTTAATATATAATCAAACCAAACCTTTAGAAATACTAGAAACTTAGAAATTTTCTACATATCTATTTTTTTAGAAATCAAACTGGAAGATTTCCATGGCAACTAATTTATAAACAACGTAAATAAGATTAATAGAAATAATATATATATATATATATTGCCAGGTTACTATCAGTATAATGTTACCTGTCTGATAGGCAGATAAAAAACCTACCACTTCCTTAATTAGATTAATTAATGCATGTTTGTTAAGCACTATCTTAGATTGTAGGAAGATCTAGGCCAAGAATAAAATATTGATTTGCGTCCCCTCCTGTGACCTGCAGCTCGTGGCATGTACTATTTCACACAATGACACATATGTGTTATAATATTGCATGTTCATGAATTCGAAGTACTAGTTATTAAAACGTTTAACTGATCTCTCATGTGTTTCTGGCAGGGTGGGGGGATGGTAAGTTAAGTAGTGGTTGGGAAACATATAATATTTTATATTTACTCTATGTTGTGGAGTATCCCCCAGGAAATATGTATAACAAACAAAGTGAGGCGTATATTGTTGTTTAGATGAAGACTGTAACAGGTGGGAGCATCTTGACCAATCAGGTCAACACACTTCCCGAGAACATTTCCCCGTAATGTTGTGTTTGTTGTTTTAATGTAAGCTTGTTAATCGGCTTCCAAAATATACTATGATAAAAATGTTTCTTTATAAATGTACAAACTGTGTATATATACATGTATACTACTCCCCGGCTTTCACTGTGCAAGAGGCCAAAAGTTTATTATGACTATGTTGTTTAAGAGAGGTTGTTGCTGTATGAAGGGTCGCTCTGGAGAGGTTGTTGCTCTATGAAGGGTCGCTCTGGAGAGGTTGTTGCTTTATGAAGGGTTGCTCTGGAGAGGTTGTTGCTGTATGAAGGGTCACTCTAGAGAGGTTGTTGCTAAGTATGAAGGGTCGCTCTGGAGAGGTTGTTGCTTTATGAAGGGTCGCTCTGGAGAGGTTGTTGCTTTATGAAGGGTCGCTCTGGAGAGGTTGTTGCTTTATGAAGGGTTGCTCTGGAGAGGTTGTTGCTGTATGAAGGGTCACTCTGGAGAGGTTGTTGCTAAGTATGAAGGGTCGCTATGTAGAGGTTGCACTGTAGATGCTTCTTAAAATTTAAGAATAGTGCAAATAACCACCAAATACAACTAGAATATACTTTTTTGTAAATATATGACAAATATTTCATGATGGTGAACATTTATTGTCCATTCCTATCAATCAATCAGGTACAATTTCCACTACAAAATCATTGAAGATGAACATGTTTTTAGCAGCGGTCAAAGAATATCATGTTTAAGTGGTTTTTCGATTGCTATTTTACTATAATTATGACACATAACGTTGACACTGTTTATTCTGAAGAACGGGGTATATATTTATACTGTAAGTGTCATTACTCCGCTTTCCCAGGATCATATTTACCTTCGGCCCTGTTCAAACTTACAAAAACGGCCGAGGTTACGCAATGTTTGAATTATACGTTAATTATTCTAACGGCAATGAAAAGTCTTTGTGAAAAATATATCCATTGCATAATATTTAAACATGCTGTTCAAATGAAATTGCTGTTTTTATGATAAAGTATGAAAAACATAAAAGCTTGCATTATATGGTCAGTGGTTGTCGTAACCTGGTATTTTATGAGTTGGATCAATATTTGGTCAAGAATAAAAACCTCCATGGCAGAGAGTGGTCATTGATTTATTTAACATTTTTATGAAAAACATATCAATGAATTTGGGCTGTTGAAAAACTAATGTACTGACCCTTTGACCGCTAGGGTACTTGTAAATAATGACCAGAGTAGAAAGTTATTGTATTACGGTGTGTCATGACCCAAGCTCTTATGTTTATAAGGCTTTCGAATTGTTTTTTAATAATGTATAATTAATTTTTATGATATCATGATCATGTTGCCCTTGTCTTATTATTAAATTAAGACTAAAATCTTTCTTTCATTATGAGAATAATTCCCAGTGACGGTGAGCAACCATGTATGCAAAAACTAGCCCATGATAGGAACCCTGGAAGCTCATTTCTTTAATACAATCTGCTCACACAACTCAATTTCTTTATGTATAGTTTTTCTGAAACTTTTATATAAGTATAAGATGATAGTGTTGAAAAAAATGGCCAAGTAATATTTTCAGACATAGTATAAAAGATGAATCTGCATTGAAAAAGTTCTATTCATATACTTATGTGTCTCCGTAGCTCAGTCGTTAGGGCGCTTGCCGTGTCTCCGTAGCTCAGTGGTTAGGGCGCTTGCCGTATAATCTGGACACCCGGATTCAAATCCAGGTAGAGGTCCATATATATGCCTGCCATGTTTCAGTAGAAATAAAGCAAATAAAGACTATGCTCTACATAACTTGACTAGGTGGTTACATGGAGGTGTAGGGGGTGTGTGAATTGTGCCGTGTTTGTGTCTGTACTCATCTTGTATTTTTCCATTCCTTAGTGCCGTCTTTGGTCAATAATCTAACGCAACATTTCTGCAGATATTGTATGAAAGTTCTGCTGCTTAAATGTGACTAACACGCTAACCTTTCAAAGATCGTGTGATACATGTGACTTCTGACATCATTACAAATGTCTCTTTAAATAATTAGTACCTACAGCAATATTTATGAAATGAATTCTTCCTTGGAGAAAGATTTCAGAGTGAAGAATTTCTCTAGGTATTTAGTATGGTATCCATGGGTGCTAGAGGTTTCTGGCATAGTCATGCTTACAGGGTTTTGTGTGTGCCAAAAAGCCTATCGTCTTTGTTTCAATATTAATTGACAATTTTACAGAAATTCAAGTTTTTTTAGAATTTCTAACTAGCACCCAAGGTATGAAGGTATGAAGGGGTCTTCTTGTACTAATGACAAAATGAAATTCAAAGGTCACCTGATGACCTATACATGAGATTTGAAGTCTATAAATAGTATCTGTTTTAAAAATGCTTGTATTTAAAATATTGATGATAAATGGAACTATATTATGTGTACTCGGATGATGGAACTAAGCTTATAGGTAGATTTTAACTTAAATTTCTATTAACATTTAGTGGACAAACTTTAATTTTGGTTTGTGTATATTGTACTGTATGAGAATTGTTGTACTTGGTGACTTCATCTCTGAACTTTTGTTTCTGGTTTTCTTGTTTTAATTCAAAGGGATTCCATTCATATTTGGTCATAAACAACAAAATCAGTGAAGTTAAAAAACCACACCGGATTAGAATCTACATTTTTGTATGTTTTCCTCTGTCGTTTTATCTCCCTGTATATTTGTTTTGGGGTGAAAATCAATTTATGATCACCGAGTCTTAAAAAGGTAGGGTATGTATTGTAGAGTCAACGAAAGGCCACTGAGTTTGTTTACGTAAAACTGACCAGTGTTTAGTACGAATTCTCGTCTTTTTTCTTTTTTTATAGAAACTGTTACATGCTAAATGCTTAGTGATAAAAACATGTGTTTGATAAGAGACTTGTTCTATTGTAGATAAATTAAAGTGGACAATTTATATTTTGTTGACGTTGGGTGACATTTTTCCGAAGGTTGAAGATCTAATACTTCTGAATTGAACTGACCTTTGACTCTAGCAAAAAGTTTTGATAAAAGGATAGGTTGTTAAGAAATGACCAAAGATATGACAAATTCTAATTTAATGAGATCCATATATGAAGAGTAATGTTTACATGTAAAAAAGGGATTATATTTTATCAATCAAAAGCGATAATGTTCTCGTAATCTATTTAAAGAAACATCTCTTGTAAGGGGTCATGCGATTTCATTCATAATATTTTCGTAACTTTTTTGGAAAAATAAATTTTATTCAAAATGAAAATGTAAGTAAATTATACTTTTTGTGCTAAATTTGATATTTTGTGGATGTGTAATGATCATGCATTTAATAAAATCTCACTTATAGTGTTAATTGAGGTGCTCTCAAGTTACCACCCTTGTTGGAGAGGAAGGTGTTTTCAATGTATTGTCAACTACTATGTGAGTATATAAGAAATTAGTTTTAAAAAATTATAGATATTTTTGTATTAATGTATTAAGAATATTTAACATTTTTTAATGACTGAATCTCAATACATGTACTCAGTTACAGATTGGGTTAATTCATGATGCCTCACAAAATCAGCACTTATATAAAATGGATTTTTTTGTCTCAAAGTCTGACTCAAATTTGAGTTTATACTCAATGTGAGCTTGGATTGATGTACAACTGTAGTATATCAAATGATCTAGATACCCGCCAAGATACCTGCTGTATATAGCTTAAGATTTGAAATTAATCTCAAATCAATTAAAAAAAACATATTTATAATTTTGTTTCCTTCAATTGGTATGAAACATATTGTATAAAAGATAAGACTGACGGACCAATTGGTTATAGAATACTGTTTGTGTGACATAGAACATCTGTTGACTAGAATAAAAGATTACACATAAAAAGTTTAAAACAGGACAAAAAAGGCGACAGATAAAATGCTGAACTTTAATGACTTTATATTTTAATTGAGCACATGTGCTATAGTTCACATCTTAAAGATAAAAACGTACATTTTGTAATCTAGTACACCACCATCGATGCATTTGTTCTATGTTTATAAATGTATAAATATTTAGTTAACTAACATGAAAAATAAACGCAAGCCAACCCATAGGGGTGCTCCAGCACTGCCCAAGAAAGTGCGGGACCAAATTAGAGGGTGAGTAAATACATCTAGATAATTTTCATTTTTTATTCTGAACAACAATCAGTTAATTGGTGAATTAATTAATTACTTCATCATTGCAGGAAACTAAGAGCTTGTTCAGTTCTTCATATAATTTATATTTCATATTGGTGAAGAAATAAATGCTTTAAAATATGGCTATACATTGTATTTTATTTCAAGTGAAAAAATGAAGAAAAAAAAGAAGAAGGCCTCGGCCGAAATGTAAATACAATATTTACAAAATATATGTTGTTGTTGAATTCTCAATTATTATATTTCAAGTGAAGCAAATTTCGTCTTGAGTCTGTAACCCAAGTTAGTCATTGGTGATTTAGCTACATAAATGTTGTGTTTTAAAGTACTAGTACAGCAGCATTATACTGTACATCAGAAAGTTTTTGTGATTATGCCATTTCCCCCCCCCCCCTATTATTCAGGGTAATTGTAAAATGTGTTTATCATGATGAATTGAAATCCCATTATCCCAGAACATATTTAGTTGCCATAACTACAAATTCATAAGTTTTTAAATTAAATAGATTTATTTCAATATTAACAAAATACAGATCATGCACATATTTAGAGGTTTAAGGTAGTTCAATTTAAACCTTTCCTCCTGAAAACTTGAAATTTATCTTTACTAATTTTTTTCTAAAACATTTATCTTGATTCTCTCCTGTATGAAATATGATATTTGCATAAAAATAATTAATGCTTATCAAGTATGAAATTAATGTCATACTTAAGTTTAATTTAATACACAATCTGTATATTCGTGTAATAGGTAGCTTGTAGAATTAACGTGTATAATTAACGTGTATTGTAGCTTGTAGAATTAACGTGTATCGTATTGTAGCGTGTAGAATTAACGTGTATCGTAGCTTGTAGAATTAACGTGTATCGTAGCTTGTAGAATTAACGTGTATCGTAGCTTGTAGCGTGTAGAATTAACGTTAGCACTGCAGTAAGGGTACCTTGAGATTTATTCATTTATTATTTTGCTCATTTTCAATTTATTTTGTCCGCTTGCAGTATCTGGTAACATTCGTTTGTGTCAAAAAAGATACTTTTGTATGATCAATCAATCAATCAAAACACATTAAATACACAATGTTTTTGTTCATGAATCAGTCATTAAATTAGCCAGTAGATTAAATTTATTTTGTAGTTGCTCTGGAACCTCTTAAGTCATTTATAATATCTTGATAATAATTAAATAAGTTGTAGAAAATAAAAATGATGACAAAATTTAATAGAATCTTTTAATCTTTAGAGCTAAAAATTCACTGGTTGTTCACAAGATTAAGAATAAGTGGCGTGCGAGTCATTGGCACAGGGATGGACCGGCGAAAATAAAGTTCATCACAGATATAATATTTTTGTATCCAAAATATGACCACAAAAAAAGGTGAAGAATTTAATTAAGATTTGAACATGAGAACAAGTTGTATCAAGCTAGTACTTTACTGTGATAACAACGATAAAATATAGACTTTAACACAAGATGGTTGCTTGTATATATGTTTATCTTTTTTCCATGTTTTTCGTATAGTACACTGGTACTGGCCACACTCATGTAGGGGTCATCTTTGCGGACTTTGTCTTGATAACAATTTTGTATACTTTAATTTTATAATGTGAACTTTAAAGATCGTAAAAATGGGATGGCTTGAAATATAAATATCTGCTCTGCTCTGCTCGGTACAAAGCGCTCTCTGTTAAATTGTTTGTTCTCTACAGAATATTTTCTGGGAGTTTATTGCCCCATGCTCTGTTCTGCTCTGCTCTGCTCATATAATTAGCTTAATGCTTTCTTCTCTGTTTTGGAACATGTGGTACAGAACTCAGCTCTGCTCTGTGTTGGTACTTGTGGTACACAGCTCAGCTCTGCTCTGCAGTTATCAGTTAATAGAACATGTTTTAAACATCATTATAATACATTTCATTCAACAATATATATTGTAAGAACTCAAAATACAATTTCCCTACTACAAACTTCCTTCTTTACTGGATAGTATAGTACTAGATAAAAACCTGACTTACTCAATATATCGGGACTATCTGTTGCATTTTGATGTTATTTGTTGAAAGGTCAGTTTGACCTGTTAGATGAGATAGATTTGGCAGATGGTACAACCTTCATGGTGTAGATTACAAGTTAGATAAAACTCTACATTTTCACAAAACACATGCTAGTGTTACATTCTGCCTGGAGGGGCTTTACCCACATCAATGCTTACAGTCACATCTACAAACTGACCAATCTCCTTAAAACATAAATTAATGTTACAGATAAGAAAAGATTTGATGACTTTGAGTGGCTTGTTATGTTATTATAAAGTTTGGGATGGGTTTGTTTGGTCAGTGGTATAAAGGGTATAGTTATGTATATATGTCGATTTTGATGTTGGTTTTTTCTCAAACTTTCACCCACACAGTTTATATGTTGTGAAGTATAGCTGATTATGATGGTACCTGATCAGGCATTCGGTCTGCTAACCCGTTACTCCATACGGTCTGCTAACCCGTTACTCTATACGGTCTGCTAACCCGTTACTCCATACAGTCTGCTAACCCGTTACTCCATTCGGTCTGCTAACCCGTTACTCCATACGGTCTGCTAACCCGTTACTCCATTCGGTCTGCTAACCCGTTACTCCATTCGGTCTGCTAACTCGTTACTCCATACGGTCTGCTAACCCGTTACTCCATGTTAACACACCTGTTCGTTCATGCTTCATCAATATACAGCTTATCTGTCATTAACCCTTTTCACCATACAACTATTTTGATGGCTTTATGATACATATCAATCTGTTAACCCCTTACTCCATTGGTACCCTGGTACCATCTTTTCACGCCCCCCCCCCCCCCCCATCAGTATATAGCTATTTATAATATGTGTCATTAAGCCTTCGTCTTCCAAAATCGATGCTGGATCTCAGGACTAGTGTAGTATCATCGCGTCTTTACTTTATATTTTGTACCGCCTTTTCAGTCCCTATCAATAAACAGCTAGTGTTTCATCAACCCTTTACTCCATTTAACTATGTTGATTGCTTTATTATATATATCAACTCAAAAGTTTCATTTTCATCCTACATTTGTATGTTAGTCATTATTTTATCACTCATAGTGTTTATAGAGGGGTGAAAAGAATGTTTATCTCGACCCAGTTAAAAACACACCCTGGTGAAAAATCAAATCCATCAACTTGCGGAGTTACAAAAATAAATAAACTCATTGCATCAACCCCACTGGTAACCTCCCTAGTGACCAGTTTGCCTTGACCAATGTAAACTAAACATATGTTGATAAAGCAATTATTTTGTAGTCATTTTTCAGATAAAAATTCACCACATCTGGTAGGATATTTTTCCCCTGACATGAATTATGCAACTTTTTCTGTATACAGGTCAAAAGGCTTTTCCTGACTCTAAGTGTACTTTAATGATCCTACCGTAATGACTTTTTACTGTGGCCAGTGATTATCCATCCTGTTTTTCCTATAACATACATCTTTCTCCATTAATATAGTCAGTTCTATGTGTAATTAGCAATTTAGCTGTTCAAGTGGGAACTATTTTCAATTTATTTTTAGGCAAAATATTGAATAATGTTTTAGGAAAGATATTCAATATACTGGTAAATTTTTTTGGCACTAAAAAATTCAATGCATTTTTGCCCCCCCCCCCCCCAAAATTCAATAGAAATTTAATTATAAAAAATATATGTTCAATATATTTTGCAAATTATGTTCATTATATGATTTGGCAAAAAAAAGGTTTGGGGAAAATTTGTTTCACTAAGTTAAGTTTCAGATGATACGCTCAACATATTTTGTCATTTGACTTCAGTCTTCAAATATCACTATGATAATTGTGAAATAAAAGAAGCGTTTATTGATCACGGAAGGAATGAACAACAAAGAGCTGTAAAGTCAATATTGATTAATTTCATATTGATTAATTTCACATGCGTTTTTGACATAATTGCCTTTTTGACATTTTCTCACTGATATTTCTGTGGTAACAGTTTGTATAACATGTAACTCTGATCTTTATAAACTCCATGTTCCGATTGTCCAGAATATTGCATTGTATATTCATATAATAACTGAAAAAAAATAAACTAGTATAAAAAATGCAGAAAAAAACTCGTGGCAAAAGTCTAAAATTAAAATGTTACTTTTATTGATTAGACTTTTTTTTTGGTTTGTGGTGGGGCACTGGGCAGAAGTCACTGTAGTACTGACAATATTCGTAATTATGTTTTTAAATCTTAGACTTTTAGCAATTGAAAATATTCTTTTTTCTGCAATTTTTCATCAGACAGCGCGTTACTAGTATTTAATTGTGTAGATGTAAATTAATAATCTAAAGTAAAATCACAATAATTTTAGTAAAAAAAGTGGGTGATATATCGATGGCTAATACAGAATGAGAAGGTCAGAACAACAAAATCGATATTTTGAGAAAACGAGAAAATACTGTCTGATATTTACTCTTTACACATGGTAAAAAAAGAGGTTTAAACTTCGTTTTGGTCAACATGACAAGTTCTGATTTTTATGACATTTGGCTCATTAGAAGCGCCTTGTGATGCTTATTTTAAATATGTATGAATCTTAAAAGGTCGTAAGTGGTAGTTACGACCTTCTCATTCTAAGCGAGCGATATACAGCGCTATCGGAGCTATTAAGTTAACATAGATTTACACAATGACTGGTCCCTAACTTGATGACAATGACTGGTCCCTAACTTGATGACAATAAATGGTTTATTAGTCCCCTCTTTGTTACTGGTGTTATCTCTATACAGACCCCATCCAGAATGTTATGTAACACTTTATCTTTGTTTGTAAAACAACCCTTTATAAACACTAATTCTTTATTATGTAACTTTGTTACTCTTCAAATAAAGCTTGTGGAGGTAAATTAGGTAGATATAAGTGTTGTTGCTGTGATGCATTAGTGCAAGGATTTGTTGTCTATCATAAAAGTGATAACAAATTTTATATTTGATTAGTAAAAGACAGACACATGTACAGATAATATATAAAAAGTCAAAAGTTTTAAGATACATTGTATATCAAAAAAGTCAAAAGTTTAAGATATATAAAAAAAGTCAAAAGTTTAAGATATATAAAAAAAAGTCAAAAGTTTAAGATATATAAAAAAGTCAAAAGTTTAAGATATATCAAAAAAGTAAAAAGTTTAAGATATATCAAAAAAGTAAAAAGTTTAAGATATATCAAAATAGTAAAAAGTTTAGCTTAAACAGTTTTAGTTGTAGCTACCTTTGACCCCTAAATGCACCCAACAGTCATGAAAAAAGAAAAGAAAAAAGTAACAATATAAAATGTGTGTTTTATAAAAAAAACTGTATTTGAATAGCATGAAATAGTTGTTTGAAAATTATTTGATGAATTAAAAGTTGGAATAATGAAAGTTTAGCTGCATTATATGATACAATATTTTCATAGAAACATTGAATTTGAAGTTTTTAATTGAGTAATTAGAAACCACTTGATATTATTAACTTTAGATATTGTATCCTATTCGTGAAGTTTCCAAGAATGTATTTATGAGATATCATTAGTACCACTTGGGGTTAAAGGTGTTATACTTGCATTATCAGCTTCAAAATGTTGCACATTTGTAAACTAAATTAAAAGTACTTATTACAATATTTAAAGTGTTTTGACAAGTAGCTATAGATATGTCTTAGTGCTATCACGGAAAACAGATGAAGTCAGTCAAACAATGTTTGAAATGATGTATCCTGTTCAACTAACCTACACTCCCTCCCTCCCCCTCAACCTTACATTAACCCACATATAGATGCAAACTATATTTTCTAATCTCCCGTTTCCTACATACACCCCTCTCCGTATAATATTCACCCCTCCCCTACTCCCCCCACCCCCTCCCTCCCAACCATGCTACCCTCCCCATACATTCTTACTACACCTTCAATACATCATTACATCAATGTCATAATGTTATATTTCTCTCCTGTATGACTATAAATTACCTCCCTTGTTTGCTATGAGTTTAAGTAAATACCGGTAGGTCACAAAGACCCAAGGCTTTGACTTAACAAAAAGCCTACAAAGTGCTTTTACGGCAACGTAATTATAGGTCAGTTTGCTTGCATTCTTGTATAAAACCTGATAACAAAACACTTGAATCCAATATGTGGGTGATTTGTCCAGCTAGATGCTTAGTTACCAAGCTGTTTTACTGGACATTATCTCTCTCTGTTGTTTGACCACTTGCATAATACTGAAAATGGATCTTTGTGAACTAGGCTTGTTTAAACAGAGGTAGTGACTATGCAAATGTTTGCGTAAATACGTTGTTGAGCTTTTTAGCTTAGTTTTTGGTATAGTACTTCAACAAGGGAATGTCCAGTTTTTCATTACGTCAATCTATTCATGAATAGTAATGATTTTTGGCCGTATTTTCAAAGCGGTTATGCATTTGTGTAAATATCATTTTCCGAGATGAAAATACCAAAAGACCACAAAGTATGACTGTAACTCAATATATTGATCCAGTGTTTGAACAACGTTATAATGTCGCCGTCCTAATGTCCGTCATTGTTTTTGTCATTGTGTGATAAAATGTCAATGGCCAGTGTCCGAACTGGACTTAAAGAACATTTTATGAGGTTTATGATAACTTTGTACGTTTGTGATCCAATATGATCAGGCAGCGAGTTAAAAGATTGCAGGGATCATTAGCGGCTATCCTAAGCCATTAGTCTTCGAATTTGGCCACTAGCCCGAAGCTTCAGGCTAGTAAAAATTATCACAAAATTATAGCTGCACAATTACAAATGATTTTGCAAGAGTATATGTTGGTGTTGAGTTTTTGGTGTTTTGCTGGTAGTTCTATAAGCGACATTGTAACAATAAATTGGGCTGGAATGATAAGTTCTGTTCTGTTGTATTATGTAAGAGGACAATATTAGTTCTTGTTGATCTTTGATGAGCAGATCAAATCTGTATTGATCGAGTGATAATATTGATAAACATCTTACTTACTTGTCAGAACTATATGCCTTATAGATCTGCCATGATTGTTTACAAAAAATGCAGGAATTATGTAAAAATGTAACCATAGCAATCTCTGCATTTTTGGAGGGCAAGAGTTTATCATTGCAAACTTTTTTGAAGGAAAGAGTGAACAGTAATTTAGGATTGGGTTACCATTTTGAGTCTGTGGAGGTCTTTAATACTAGATACTGACTTGACACCCATTTGGGGTCCCCTATGATATATAAGCAGGTCACACAATATAGGGTGCAAATGTTTATATCAAATATAATAAAATACAAGACAAATTCCAGTTTATCTGATCCAATGTTTTGACTTTTATTCAAGTTTTCATCAGGGATACATACTGATTGTTATAAATTGTTATTGTGTATATGTATATATAGTGTAAAATATATATAAAAGAAATAATAGAAATTTGATTAATTTTAAAACATGAGATTGAATGATAGAAATTATAATAAATATATTTTTTATAAATGATACAGAATCAAGTAAATACGAGATTTTTAAAAGAATTTCTTTATCAGAAAATCTTTTGATAACAGTTTGAATTTTCATTGTTTTATCTGTATATGGTAAGAGGAAAGATTCAGTGTTTAGCTGTGCAAACATGATTACATAATACACTACATTTTCTTTATCATAACTTAAAGTTCAAAAAGATTATACATGTATAAACCTTTGATAAAACAACATTAAACTTGTCAAAAGTTTGACTCCAAATCTGTTTGATATTTTTAATGTACCCACTGGCAGTTTAATGATGAGATGATTAAATGTGTTGTTTCCTCGTCTGATGTAATAGTTGGTATCTTAACCAGATGTCCAGTCACTTCATTACAAATTTATGCATCGTTTTAACTTTTTTTGGGGGGAAAAAATAGGTATATTGCCGAATGCCCCTAGGGGTTGGGGGGAGGGGGGTATAATATGTTTGAAAGCTGATGCAAGTACTGATAATGTTGTTTAATGTGCAATAATGTTGTTTGAATCTGTTTATTACATCATACTGTTGTTTGATAATGTTGTTCTAATGTTTTGATCGTAATCTTTAACACCAAATTATGTTAACAACTTTCACACTTCAATCAAAACAACAGAAAAATGGCTGCAAAACTTTATCTATTTCTTCTTGCTGCGGATGGATTCATATTTAAGTAAAAGTTGGTAGATTTTAAATAAGATTTTATTTGCAGATGCTGAAATATGTATAGGGGTATTGAGTCATAATAAAGAAGGTATTTTTTCATTAAAAATAAAAGTCAAACTCACTATTTTAGAGGTAATTTCAGTCCAGTAGACTGATATCTTAACCTAATAACTAATTAATCTATTTCCCTATTGTGGTTGATTAATAATGCATTAAATATTACAAAGATGCACAATGTCTTTGTGATGTAATTTATTCATCTACACAAATATTACATTAACCCTTCATGTAAATGTATATAATTATACACCTTTATACCCGTTAACTGAATTATGACATTTTAGCATATATACAATATTATACAAATAATGCTAATTTGAAAGGCTGAAAGGTGTCAAAGAAAAGCATAATAAAAATATAACCTTTCCTCAAAATATCAATAGATATAGATGTATTTTCTCTCATGTCTGACATGTATATTGATAAGCATTTAATCTAATTACCCAGGGTTATATACATGACACCTGTCAGTTAATTATCCAATATATAGCAGAGTATAAATTAATTATATGAGTTGCATGCTGGGAGATTGGTCTGATCCACTGATTATACCAATATACATCATGTTTGAAGAGTTCATTTACTGTTTTCATGCTGATTAGACATTTATTATTTGATAATATTGTACAGTTCATCAATATATAATTATGTCATATATATTTGATGTATAATAAAAGAGTTATATACTTGTATAAGTTAAGTATTAACATATGTGCGCACGAGTTTATTACACTGATTTTTTCTTTGTTTTGGTTTATTCAATCTGCCGATTATACTAACAAATATTGTCTTTGAAGATTACAGGGTATAAATAATAAAACACCCCCCCCCCCTCGATCAAATTGACCAGTTTGTCAGCATGTGCTTAATGAGTCATCAATTAATATGAACCTAACATATTTTAAAAATTGAAGTTATGATTCCTAAGTAATTAAACTATTCCAATAATTAAATTAAGCAGTTAGTATAACTCTGTTGATAGTTAATTTTTTAACTATTACAGTAATTCAAAGACCTAAAATACATTTAAAATAACATTTAATAACACTGGTATTTGATGTACATAAATTTTCTCCAAAGTTTTCTCTGATTTAATTTTGACATCAAGAGGACAGCATAGTAATTGGACTTGTTAGGTGATACTAAAAAGATTGTTATAGGTATATGTATAATTACAAAAAAAGTTTTGTTAAAACTAAATACCAGTTTTGATAAGTGGCATGTTGGGTGATAGCAAAACAGTTGTATGTTCATCCTTACTCGAAAATCATTTAATTTCGTTGGGGCGAAATTTCGTGGTTTTGGAAAAAAAGGACAATTTCGTTGGGACTTGTATTCGTGGATTTGCATTTCAGGTAATAAAACAAGGGTCAAAATTAATGTTTGTTGGGATTAAAGTTCGTGGTTGAGATGAACCACGAAATCCACGAAATTTAATCCCGCAGGAAAATGAATGTTTTTACAGTATATTTAAAGTACTTATTTTAATCATACATCACGACAGATAGTTGCATAATTCTAAATTGATAATAAAATAATTTTTGAGTCTTTATCATAATCAACTGTGGGAAAAATTACAGTATATCTATACATTTTGTCTCTGCCGCAGTGTCCGCATGTATAAATACATGTCAATATTTTGGACAAGCATGAACTAAACATTAATTCATATCTGTACATAATTTATTGAATGATATCTATATTTTCCTAAATATATGGATTATATAATATAATGACCAAATTGATAATGATGCTAGGTTCAAATCTCCCAAGCTTGTCATTTTTATTAGCATGTCAAAAATACGACCCCTGTGCACCTGTTGGGGGACCACCACAAACAACAACAACAAAAGTAAATGAGTTAATCAGGACCTAAGATATAAAGATACAAATTTGGACAGGATTAGGAAGATAGCGGTTGATTAGATAAAAGATTTAAGTCATGTCCAGATCAAGTTGATTTTTAGTAAAGGATACATCAATTTATTTTTATAGGAGTTTGACTGGGCTTTTGTTGGAAATTATTTGACTTTTAAGTTTAGAATCCTGGCATTATCCGGGCATTATTTGGTGTTGTGATTCCCCAATAAGAGCAACATGGCTTCATCAAGGTAGGATCTTTATTTCAATAATCCTGTCTATTTGTGAGTTATTTGATTTTCTATAATCGTATGTTGGATATTTCAGTAAATCATATCATTTTCTCTTTGATTATTGATATATTAAATATTATATGCATGCACCTCTGTCTTCCTTTCTTGCATAAATGGAGCAATAAAAACTGATGTCACAAAAACATTATGGTGGTTAAAATATTTAAAACATTCAAGTAAATAATGTTAATTGATTGAAAAAATATTCTGATTCAGATCCAAAAGCTGCTACTTTATTGTTATATATTTTTAAAAATTTCAAATAAACTATTTTGCACACTGTTGTTACATTTCCGTCTTGTATTATTCTGATTTTATTCTTAAATTGAGTCAAGATGAAGTTGATAAAAACCAAGAGGACAAAATTTCACCTCCTTGCTTCAATTCTGCAAATTTTCAATCGCTATTGAATTATCCAAGGGAGCTAACCCAAACATTTTATCAGAAAATTATATTGGTAAGAGTTACTGTTCCTTAATTTGATCTGATTTGGTGATGGTAATTTTCTGACTATTAATTTAGGACCTTTGTAAGGGTTTTAGGAAAGACATGAGTATTAGACACAGTGCCAGGGGTCTGTGATCCTCTTTTAGGGATATATTTATACAAGACATGAATAAGAATTATTCTGTTTACTGTACGCTAAAATCGAATCCTTTTTATATATTTGTACATGTATATCCAATCCCCTCATGGATCAGTGAAAGATATGCTGGTTGAATGAGTATGATCAATCCTTAAATAATTAGCATTAAAACAGGATCTTGGATGATTTTGCCATTGACAATTTTAAGTGTTTTTCGTATCATATACACTGACATGCATTTCACCAATATTATTTCCTTGTTATCGTTTACACATATACTTTAATAAGAGGAGTTTTGTATTGGTATTCTGAGATTGGTTTCTCTGATAGCCCCGTAATCTGATGGACAGTTTAACCTCCTGTATTGTGGTTTCCCTGATAGCCCCGTAATCTGATGGACAGTTTAACCTTCTGTATTGTTTAATTTTATGATCAATAAAAATCATTTCTGTTTGTTGAGATACGAATTATAACAATAATTTGATTAATGAAGATAAAAGAACTTAAGACCATCTCAAGTGTTACGTACTTTTGTAAACAATTAAAAAATCTTGATAATTCATTGATTCACTGATTTAGTGATTGATAACTCATCGAATGTGTGTCTATTGTTGGTAGCATCCTGTAGCTGTCCATCCTAGTTCGTAGTAGAATTGGGGAAAACATAACTTGAGTTATATAAAAATCAACCCTTTACTGTGTGTCGGCACATTTTGAATCTGGTTACTGCATCTCCATACTATGTTTCAATTAATTTCATTGTTTTTCAATACAGCGGTAGGACCTACATAGTGTGTCTAACATACCCTATGGTTATACAGACAACTCCTCAATCTACTCTTTTCTCATGGAATTATTTATAAGAGTATTGAAAAGTTTTTCCCTACTGATAAAACATGAAGAAGAAATTATTTCCCTTTGCACCCTGAAACATAGATAATCAAGCCCAGAATAAAATCAAGCTATCTAAAATTGAAAAAGTTATGCTATTTGATTGATAGATATATTATCTAGTGGGATAGCCAGACTACATGGGTATAATAAGTCACTAATTGTGTTGAAATAAGTATTTTATTATTGTTCTTAAAAACAGGAAATGAAGGATAAAATCTTTTTTTTATGATATTTTAATCTAGTAATTATGAAGTTTTGGGGGGGGGGGGGAAATCATTTTTTTGTCTAGGCCCAAACTCATTTTTAAGGTAAATTGTGTATGCAGAGCATGAATCCGCAGTCAAAAATTGCAAGATTTAGTCCTGTTTATTAGTTGTAACGAAAAATGATTTTTTTTACTCCAATAACTTACAAATCTAGCAATTAAATTAAACTGGCCTGAAATCAATTAAATAACCAGTTGCATGGTGGTTGACGAAGTATTCAAAATTAAGAAAGTTTGAAACATCATTCTTGATTCTCAGAATTGAACCATTAATTATTATTTCGAATCAGATGGGAATATATATACATGTATATATTTATATATAGCTTTCGTGTTAATTGGGGCTAAAATTAGGAATATTAATTATTTTCATTTCTATCCAAATTTGGTCATTCTGAAGGAAAACTTAATTAATAGAATAAAACTCAATTGACTTTTTCTTAATTTGGCATCAAATGGAATCTTGATGTAATTGACAATTTTCTAGGATAAATACTATATTACAAACTTATTTCACAATTTTATAGGAACTTTTTCATAATTTTATAGGAACTTTTTCAAAATGAAACTTACTTTAATCTGTAAACCCAGTTGTGATATGTATTTATATTTTGACATTTTGTGAAGTTTTTGCATAAATTGAATAATTTGTTATTTAGTGACTATTTTTCTTTTGATGGTTGATGTGAATTAGTGGATACATATTTGATGCTTGGAGTAAGTGTTTTATTGAGTGAGCTTTAATTAATTTACTGAAAAATATTTTTGTTGTGTTTTGTGAAACAGTGCAAAGATTAGACTTCATCCAACTTATATGTAAGTATTTTTTTAAGTTTGAAAGAATTTATTTTAAGTTTGTAAATTTGAAAGAATTTTTTTTCTGTGAATTATTTAAGCATAAAATTTCAACTTTAAAGAAAATTTGATTTGAATGTTTTATGTTTAATGTAATCGGAGATATTCTGACTTGTTTATTGTACATTTTTTAGGGAATTAAGACCAGTGCTGTAAAAATTCTTCTGTTCAAAAAAAGCTTTTATGTTTTTTATGGCTAACCACAGCGGATTTGAATTTGCAAAAAATATTGACATAAGATATTTTATTGCTTAAGTCGTATAAAACATTTAAATTGTTTTCATGTGAAAAATGTTTTAATAGTGTGTATTTAACTTCTTGTATTTTCACTTTTAATTTTTGACCTTGTTGTATGGTTATTGGTATTGATTTAGCGAACGCTTACAAAATAAGATAGATTTACGACTTGACCATTTCTTACGGTACTTCATGTGCTGGAGTTCATTTTTTGTTAAAAAAGGGTTAAAGTATGCGACAAGGATTTTGAAAATAGAGTCAACTTTATGATGTTTGTTTAAAAAATGGTGAGTTTCAAGTATTTTGTGATAGTGATGAAATAAATTAAGATTGTTATCTTTATGTGACTATAAGTTGTATTGGTATCTGTGATGCCTACGCAACAAGTACAAGTGTACTTAAATAATTTTGGATATAGTGGAATCAGTGTGTTTACCGGTAGTCGTTTTATTACAGAAACAAATCTTACATTTTTTTTTTTTTTCGAACATGACGTGATAATTGACTTATGTATACAGTTACATTGTTGGATTGGTTGTGTATATTTTGCTGAAATTGTAGGTAAGACAAAAAAATGTTGAATTTTTTTTTTCAGAAGTGACAGAGGGGCTGCATGGGCTGGGGCGGCCATTTATTTGCTTGTGTTTGGTATAGGGTATATTGTATAGTTAAAATTTGAGATTAATGAATTGAAACATTATCTTACATGTTGAAAGTGGTTAGTCTTCATGTGGGTTATAATACAGGACTTATATGATGATATATCGATGGCTTAAAACCAGAAGGTCGTAACTACTACTTACGACCTTATAAGACTCATACATATTTGGAATATGCTTCACAATGCGCTTCTTATGAGCCCATTTTCATAAAAATCGGAAATTGTCATGTTGACCAAAATGAAGTTTTAAAAACAAGTTTTTCCATAGGTAAAGAGTAAATTTCGGTCAGTTTTCTCAATATATCGATTTTGTAGTTACGACCTTCTCATTCTAAGCCAGCGATATGTACCATAACAGTCAGATATCCAACCATCAACTGCCAATTACTGTCACAGTGGATGTCACCATGGTACCACAGGTAGCAGTATCATTGAGAAAGAAAACATTTTTTTTTTCATTATCAATGGTACAGTTACCGGTGCAATGCAGTCCAGGGAGAAACACCCAGAGGACATTACCATGTCACCGCCGAGAAACTACTGGATGATAGTTACATGTAGTTTATATATACAACAACATTCTGATAGTCCTTTATTTTTCGTGTATTTTCAGGAGTGACGCAGTTTCGCCGCAGGCTGCGGATGTTATTGATAGTAACCTTGCAAAGGTCAAGCAAAGAATAGACGGTCAATTTGACTCAAGTTTTACGTCGGAGAAAGAAAACGGTTCCGAGGATCATGGTTTGAATAAATCGCTACAGAATAGAACAGAAGAGGACCGTGGGAGAGAAAAGTTACGTCATTATACCGGTACAAACTCTGACCTTGACAGTGACCTTGAGAGAGATGACCTTAGCCCTGGTAGTCCGGGTAACGAGTATGGCGGCTATCAGCAACGTCTACCCTCCAATTTGAACCCGTTCTCTGCTTTCGGAGCGGAAGAAGCTCGTCTGAGGTTCGGTTTGGAATCGGCTCAGTTCAAAGAGAGGTTGAACGCAATCGGTATTCCGCCATTCGGTGACGAGGCTCTACAGCGTAGATACTCTCTACACGATTCAGGCAAGGATTTTGGGAAACCCTTAGATCACTCCAGCAAGCCTACTAGTCCAGATAATAGGTCTCTACAGGGGTCACCCATAGACTCATACAAGGGGTCACCTATAGACTCATTCAAGGGATCACCCATTGACTCGTACAAGGGGTCAAGGTCAATCAATGACATATCGTTTGATGAACAGGACACTAATTCATTCCTACCCAACGTGAAGGAAGGCTTGTTCTTCTGCCATCTCTGCAGCTTTTCAGGTTAGCACATTTACATATTAGAACATAGTCAAGTAGACCTGTACGAGGGCTCAGTGCAAAACTATGATACTGTAAAATCATTAATTTTCGTGGGAGTTAAATTTTCGTGAATTTCGTGGTTCACCTCAACCACAAACTTTAATCCAAACGAACATTAATTTGAGCCTTGTTTTACTACCTGAAATGCAAAATTCACGAATTCAAGTCCCGACTAAATTGTCTTTTTTACGAAAACCATGAAATTTGTCCCAATGAAATTAATGATTTTACAGTAAATCCATCAAGGCATGTTCCATAGTTTTGTACTTAGCCCTCGGTCAATTATTATTATGATACAGGTTTTTAATTGACTCTTTTGTTGTGGCATTGCATGGAGGTGTCCTTCAGGAAAAATACTTGTTTATGGCATATATTGGGGGGGGGGTCTGCATTAAATGCAGGTCCTGGACCTGAAAAAGGACCCATGATTTCCAAAGGAAAGGATAAAATAACATCAGCAATTTAGGGAATATTACAAATGGTCTGTATACCAGTCTGAGGCTCATTCATAGTAGGCTCCTTTTCCTAAATAAGGTGAAGAAATCCCCTGTTTTGTTTAATTACATTAAATGATAGATATTTTTTTCAAGCCGAGTTTATGGAGAAGAATGAACCTGGACATCTGTTACCCTCCAAACCTCAACCCTGTCACGTCATTTTGTCACTCTCATTTATAATACAACATTATATTTTCACTCACCTAATGTGTTAAAATAACCCCTGGATATCCTATGACCTAATTGCCCTGGTCATTTTGACAAAAAACTTGCTAAAACTGACCGCAAAATGTCACAAAATAATTGCAGTTGTTACCGAGGTAACAGTTTTGTTACAAAATACTAAATTTGTGATTAATTGTTTTACGAGCTTGTTTGTTATGGCTATAAATAGAATAGTTTATTTTGCGTGACAGTGTTAAATTACTATGGGAACATTATATTAATATTAATAGTTCAGAGTTATAAACATGTTTATATCAAGTGCAGCACGCAGTATTTGACACATTAACATTATCAAGATTTACCCTTGTTAATAAATCATTAATAGCTGCTACTATATATATGATATAATAAGATCTGAACTTTGGCAGCATCGTACATACCAAAGACAAAATAGAAACAATTAAAACTGGAATGTAATTCCCTGCCTGGTATTTATTGAACAAATTCCCAATTACTGTAACAAGTGTCAAATAAGAAAATTGCTGATTCCATCTATGTTTCATCCTTGGTAACACAAACACAAGGCTGATTTGATTCAGTAAATGTTGGGAATAAAGTAATAGAGTTACTTATATTGAATTATTGTGTCCTTATATAAGGTAACTAACATTGGGCTCAGAAAGCAGATTTTATACATGATTTATGCTTCGTTACTCGGCCACTTTATAATCTAGTTTGATATCTAATTGGTGAATATGTTTAATTTTCATTTTGGAAACTAATTAATTATGGTTTATGAAGATAAATAAAATAAAAGTACAAAAAGAAATGATGAAAAAATTCTTGTACAAAATTTTTATCAATAGTTTCAATAAGCCATGATAAAAATTTTAACTCCATGACAACTTGATAAGTTTTAATCTCACAGGTTCAAGCTAACAAAATTCATTTCATTTAAAAAATATTTTAATCTCATAATTAAATTATTTAAGTTTCACAAGGTTTTTAATTGTTTTTCTCTTAAATAATGGTACAATTTTTTATCGTGTTTTTTTGTTATCTTGTTTATAATGATATTGTTGGTAAAACAGGATGTCGAATGTTGCATGAATCACACAAGGACGATATCACTATTATAAGTGTAAGGATTCAATCCAACAAAATTGATTCGTTTCTCTGATTTATGATTTCACATTAAAAAGTTTGACTTTTTGTTTTCGTTTGTGTAAACAGGTCATAAAGAGAAAGAATTATTGACCCTATCATTGTCAAGTGGCTTTTTTAGATAGCTTTTTTGTAGATGAAAAAAAAACCTGTTCAAAATAGTTTTATAATTTATGATCTGAATGTTGGGTTAGATAAAGACGCACAGGAGGCATCTTGTCGCCCTGGAGGCATCTTGGAGTATCTTACTGTAATAAGGTGTGGTGTTGAGTTTTTTTGGATGAATATTAGTATGTGTGATGTATGTATTACATTGTGAAATATTGAAATCTGGGCTTTATGAACAACTTTAACCAATGCTTACTAGATATTTTATTTATGATAAACAGTGAAACTCGGAGCGTGGTTTTAAAGGGCTGGTTGTTCATTTTAAACTTATTTTGAAAAAAATATTTTTTACAAGACTTGCATATGTGGTTGGATCTATTATAATCAATGTTAAATTACTGGAAAGTTGGATATAGTTTGTATGATTCTATCACACTGAGATTTGTTGGATTTAGTGATAATTGAATGATTTTCATCGTAATTGTAACTTCTTGCACCATCTGCAATTATTTTCAAGTGCATTAATATTCCTGTATACTAGTATACCATGATTCAGTCTTTGTACATTCAAACTCTTGCTACTCATAGTTGTCACTAATCAAATACACAAACTATAATGTAGTATTCCGAATTTGTTAACATTTTCTGGAATAAAAGTTAGAAAATTTAGTTTTAAGACATATGATTGGTTGTTTCTGAGTCAAGTATTTAAACTGACCAATCAGAAGGCAGTATTTGCAGACTGGTTTCATCTAAAGTGACAGTCTACTGATTTCTAGATTGTTTCCCTGATCCTGTATACCAATATCCGTCCTTGTTTAAAACTTGCAAAACTGATATTTTCATAGATTTCATGGTAAATGCTTTAAGCTGAATTGTTCAATAATAATTACTTCAAGTGTTCATCATTTGATCAGATGAAATTAAAAACTGTGGTGTTGTTAATTTCATGAATTCATGGATATTTTTTTATTTAAATAAAATTGTTCCCAGGTATTTATCAAACTGCTTTTTAATTAAACATTCATATTATTAACTCTCTTTTTTGTGAATCAGTTGATCTCAGGCATTTTCAGGTTCTTCTTGTAAAACAAAACGATTTAAAATTCATTTTCGTTTATGACTTTTTAAACCAGTCACAATTTGACTTTAAAAAGTCATGAAACCAAAATAAATTTTAAATAATAATACATTCCTTGTTCATGCATCTAAATTCATTTTAAATCACATTTAAGTGCATCTTGTGGCATGTTCTGCTTCATTGCTCCTATTTTGGATTAAACTATCTTGACAGCTATGTTATCGGGATGTGATGTAAACTATCTTGGCTGCTATGTTATGGGGATGTGATGTAAACTATCTTGGCAGCTATGTTATGGGGATGTGATTAAACTATCTTGACAGCTATGTTATGGAGATGTGATTAAACTATCTTGGCTGCTATGTTATGGGGAAGTGATGCCAATGGTGTAAAGGGTTAATAGAACATAACTCAATATGTTTATATGTTTACTTACAGGGACGACCCAGGGTGACTTTGACATACATATGTCCGTACACTTTGAGCATATATGTCCACATTGTGACTACAAGTCTAGAACCGAGGGCCGTCTCAAGCGACATATCAAGGACTTCCACACGGAGGATCCGGACGGTGGATACAATCGTACCATGCCGGGACGTCCAAAGGTGTTCCGTTGTAAACAGTGTGACTACTCTACTACTGATAAAGTAAGTCAAAATACTGTAAATCATTAATTTTGTGGAACATTAAATTTAGTGAATTTTGTGGGTCTCCTTTAACCACGAAATTATATCCCCTCGAACAATTATTTTGATCCCTGTATGTATTACCTTAAATGCAAAATCCACAAATTTAAGTCCCATCAAAATATTCTTTTTTACCAAAACCACAAAATTTTGTCCATCAAATTAATGGTTGTGGAGTACATTCTGAAAATAGTTTAACTTTAATACCAATATACTTCTGTCAGGCTCATATAATGGAGGAGAACATCGCTGGCTTAGAATTAGAAGGTCGTAAGTACAAAATCAATATTTTGAGAAAACAAGAAAAACTGTTTTACAATCGCACTTAACCTATGGTAAAACAAGTGTTTTCAATTTCAATTTGGTCAACATATAAGTCTAATTTTTAGCTCTCCTGACCACTAAGTCATACAGAGACTCGGATGTCTGTCGTCCGTCGTCTGTTGTCCGTCGTCTGTTGTCCGTCGCCTGTTGTCCGTCGTCTGTTGTCTGTCGCCTGTTGTCCGTCATCTGTTGTCAGTCGGCTGTTGTCCGTCACTTGTTGTCCGTCGTCTGTTGTCCGTCGTCTGTTGTCAGTCGCCTGTTGTCTGTCGTCCGTCGTCTGTCTTCCGTTGTCCGTCGCCTGTTGTCCGTCGTCTGTTGTCCGTCGTCTGTTGTCCGTCGTCGTGTGTCGTCAATAATTTCTTCTAACGATTCTCCTCCTTATCTGCTTGGCCTTTGATGAAACTTCACAGGAATGCTCCTTTGGTGGACCTCTACAAAAGTTGTTTAAATTTTTCCGGTCCATCACATAACTAGGTCATAGATTTTCAAAAAGGAAACTTAAAAAATCTTCTTGTCTCGAACCTGTAAGGCCTAGAGCTTTCATATTTGGTATGTAGCATCACCTTGAGGTCCTTTACAAAGATTGTTCAAATTATGTCCCAGGGCTCAAAATTGGCCCCGCACCTGGGGCCCTTAGTTTTACATAGAGTTATATAGGGAAAACCTTTAAATAAACTACAATGCCTAGAGCTTTGATATTTAGCACCATCTAGTGGTCTCCTACCAAGATTGCTCAAATTATGCCCCTGGGGTCAAAATTGGCCCTGTCCTAGGGGTCAGGTTTTCACATGGACTTTTATAGGGAAAACATGCAAACATTTTCTTGTCTAAAACTACAATGCTTAGAGCTTCTATATTTGGTATGAAGCATCATCTAGTGGTCCTCTACCAAGATTGCCCAAATTATGTCCCTGGGGTAAAAATTGCCCCCCCCCCCCCCCCTGGTGAGTCACCAGTATAACATAAACTTACATAGGGAAATCATATAAAAAATCTTCTTTTCTAAAACTACAATGCCTACAGCATTGATATTTGGTGTGTAGCATCATCTAGTGGTCCCCTACCTAGATTTTCAAATTATTCCCTTGGGTGAAAACTGTGCAGGGATGCATTTATAATCATGTCAGCGATATAGAGCCATCATGGCACTAACCACCTTCTCATTCTAAGCCAGCGATTTATTGATTTTATGTTGAATGCAAGATTATCTGGATGTTACAAAAGTTGACAGAACTTGTTTTTACTTTACCACTTCAATGAATTTTACACAATTACATGTAGTTGGAAACCAAACAATTAATACAACCTTATGCATTCCAGCCAGAGATTTGACTTTTTCTACACAAGTATAATTCAAATGTACTTCTCTACTTAAGATATATATATATATATGTATAATTATTGTTGATTATTTTTAGGTTGAATTTTGGACTCACTCAAGGTCGCACATCAAGGAGGATAAACTATTGCAATGTCCACATTGTCCATTCGTCACAGAATACAAACATCACCTAGAGTATCATCTACGCAATCATTTTGGATCGAAACCCTTCAAGTGTCCCAAATGTAATTACGCTTGCGTGAACAAGTCTATGCTGAACTCACACATGAAGTCTCATACCAATGTCTATCAGTACAGGTAAAAATTATATTCTATATTCAGAGGTACTACAATTTCAAAATAATCCGGAAATCTGGATATGTGGGGAGCGGTGGCCTAGAGGTAGGCGCGCGCTTCGGGATCGAGAGGTCCCGGGTTCGATCCCCCTCTGGACCACTGGTTAATTTCTCTGAGCAAGACACACAGCTCCACTCCACCATAGTGTAAAATGGTACCTGTGAGGGCAGTGTTTATTCCTGGGTGCCGCATATCAATGTTGGCTGCCACACCACAGGAGAGAAATAGTCTCCTCAGGGAGACACGAACGTAGGTTTCCATATATAGCCCAATGACCAGGGGAAGTTGAAATGTCAAAGGGTGCTTGAGCGCCCTAACAGCTGAAAAGAGTCCTAGAAAATTGGTAACTTAATTTATTTGCTGCATGAGAAAAAATGTGATATTCATTTCAAAGTCTGCAATTGGAAACAGCTCTATCCTTTGTCCTACTTCCATGACTTCTTCTGTTTGTTATCTACATCAAATGATTAACTACCTACAATATATTGGCGAATATGGTAGCTAGGTCAATTATGTATGGGAACTAGTTTATACTAAGTTATTTTTAAAAAAAGGTATGAGGAAATGAGACATGGAATACTAACATACACACACCAACAGTCTATGACAGATTGCAATGTGTCATAAACTTAATTCTTTGAACAGATCATATGCTAAGTACATGTGTTCTCACACTCCCACCACCTGGTTGTTTAGAACATGTATTCCTGATCAATGTTGAAGAGAAGTCTCCAATTATCAATCAATGTTCACCTATCTGCCCAACAGTGAAAATAACTGAATGTTGTATCGGAATGATGTTATGATAATAGACATTTACAACTTTCTTCTCCAATCCCTATAGAAACAAGGAGTGAGTATTGGCCTTGTTCTTTGCCTACCAATTAATGCTTTCTGGACCATCCCACATGTACCTAGATCAAATGACCTTAAAAAAACCTTGCAAGGTACTGGGTATTAGAAAACATTCTATCCAAAATTAGGGTATAAGTTGCACCGTAGGAGAGGCTGCCGTAAATTCCAAGTTAACAGTGCAATTCTCAGTTATAAACAAAAGGTCTGGACCATAATGATATCTATAAAGATTGCCAAGTCAGGATGAATGTTCAAATAATGATGTGCACAGGTAACTGTATCGTTTAAAAAAACAAAAGAAAAAAAAACACATTTTTTTGTTGAATTTTTTTTTTCGTTTTCAACGATACATTTACCTGTGTTGATGTGTGCACAAATAATAACTCATTGAAACTAGATTGTTTATTGTATATACTTTCAAATGTGAAACTAGATTGTTTATTGTATATACTTTCAGATGTGCCGATTGTACGTATGCTACTAAATACTGCCACAGTTTGAAGCTTCATCTACGCAAGTATAATCACAAGCCTGCTGCCGTACTCAACTCGGATGGAAGTCTACCGCAGGGTGTTGATGCCTCCGCTTCAGGGGTCTCCCTCATGGCTAAAAGGGGCCCACCACGTGGACCTAGGGGTCCAAGGAAAGATAAGTTGGATCAGAGTCCTTCCAGCTTCCTACCTATGCCACCGTCCCCCATGGGGCCGTTACCAGGGTTACCAGGGTTACAAGGAATGATGTCCCCTTTCTGGCCCTTAATGCACAGTCAAATGCCAGGTCGCTTACCTCATCCGTTGAGTCTCGGACCAAGGTTCAATCCTCAATTTGCCGGTTTCCCAAACTTCAGCATGAAATCGGAAGAAATGAAGTCCCCGCCTACATCAATCAGTGCTGGTTCCACTCCTTACAAATGCAATCTATGCAGCTTTGTTGCAACGAGTCGAGAAGTACTTACTAGTCACATCGTTAAAGTCCATGCCTCGGAAAATCAAGATTTGTTTTCAATGTTTGGTCTGTCGTCAGAGCAGTTACTTGAAGAAGGGCAGAAGAGAATAAATGCATTGAATGCTTTGAGATCGCCGATGAAGTCACCACAGACATCAAACATATTTGGTGGTTCCAAGATGGCTGTAAAGAAGGAAGTACTGGAAGATAAACACTTACCTACAAGTGATAAATCCTCGATGAAAGCCGCCCAATATCCATTCTTCAATGGTAAATTCCAAGGTGACTCAAATACAAAGGATGAAGGCATTGATATACTGAAACAGATGACCCTCAAGTTTGGATCAGGTCCAGTTGACTTGAAGCGCAAGTTTCAGCCTGATCCGGAACCGATCGTCGACCAAGATGTTCAAGTCGACAGCCCGTTAGATTTGACAAAGCCCCGACAGTCACCGCTTGCATACCCTCAGCACGGGTTACAGTCCATATATAGACACGAAGATCATGAAGGAGAAATCTCGAGCGGTGAGAATTCTGTCTACTCCGGTGACATGACATCACCAACACCTAGGAAGCGATCGAGGAAAGGGAAGGCATTCAAGCTGGATACACTATGTATGAAGCTACAGGAGAAACATGGTAATACTTACGGTAGCGATGAAGATTCTGGAGCCGATGTTGATGAAATGTACACATCTGATTTACTGCCGGTAGATGCTGAGAGAGTCGAGGCTGTTTGTGACCGTGAGAATAGTATGGTACGTTCTCCACACACTAGGAAAGATGGTCCGAGAAACGGTGTTACGTTAGAAGAGAAAGAGTCGTCGGATGATAAAACAAGCCGTCGTCATGGTGATGTTATAGTGGATGTAGAGAAGGACATTGATAGAGGTCAGTATTCGGACAATGATAACGAGTATAATGAGCGTCGAGAAGTTGAGAAAGAACGTGAAGACAATGGCTGCTCTCCTCTACAGGATTCCAACCCTGACATTCATCATACAGTATCTCATCCTGATAGTCTGAAGTCATCACCATCCCCGCCAGCATTTCCGCCAGCATTCCCATTTCAATCTCGCAGGAAACCTATGGCAGCAGCAATACAGAGGGGAGCCGATATTGCGTGGAAAATCTTAAACGATCCAAAAATCAGCGATCCTTCTCAGTTGATAAAGAACGGTAACAATGGACATAAACTTGAATTATCCCCCTTGGATAAGAAACTGTGGTTAGATGCTCCAGAATGCACGAAACTTGATAAAAGTGACTATGAATGCCCTCACTGCCAGATAGCATTTGGTGATTGTATAATGTACACGATGCATATGGGTTACCATGGTTATAAGGACCCATATAAGTGTAATATGTGCGGTGATACGTGTAAAGACAGAGTAGAGTTCTTCTTACATATTGCACGTGCTGCTCACAGTTAGATGGTGGCGTTCTTCTTACATATTGCACGTGCTGCTCACAGTTAGATGGTGGCGTTCTTCTAACATATTGCACGTGCTGCTCATAGTTAGATTGTGGCGTTCTTCTATCATATCGTACCTGCAGATTGTGCCGTTCTTCTTACATATTGCACGTGCAGATTGTGGAGTTCTTGTTACATATTGCACGTGCTGCCCGCATTTAGATGGTAACATCTTAGTACGTACATATAAACATTAGTGCTGGTGGACTTTGATGACACATTTATATATTGATTCAATATACCAATTGTTTAGATTCTCTATAATGAGGTTAACAATATGATATTCTCACGGATCATCCGTGAATCTACAAATCTAGGCAAACTCACTACTGTTAGAATTGTTTTTAAGATCCCTGTAATTAATACATACTGAGAATTAAGGATGGAAACGGATTCCAATTTTGGTATCCAGATATTCGTATCGCCATCCGAACGAATATCTGGATAAGTTAGAATTAAGACTGGGGAATTTACTACATTATGACTTGATTTGTTTTGCCATGTGTATACACAAGGTGCATACTTGTTGTTGGCGGCCAATTTCGTCCGTGATTAGTATAACGAAGGGAGACAATCCTGAACATATCTCCATGTATCACTTCTTGATGTTTTTATTATAGTTTTTATATTTTTGACTCTGTTTGAATGTAAATCTTGTTTTTGTATCATTGCTCTTCACATGCGATATAGCAGGTTTCTAAAAATATTTTGTGCTAATGACCAGGAAGTGATTAATGAGTTCAGTTTGAGGCATATAGTGTGGGAGATGTCATTTTGTCGACTTACAACGTTGCTCTCACTAGTCAGTTACTGTCAATCATGTTATTTTATTTTTGACGTTTTTTGTACAATTGCTGTTGATGTTATTGTTAATCTAGTACCCCCGCCCCACAGAAGTGATGTTCATTGGCTGAGTCTATATTGATATATTCTAAATTCGCAATAGGAAGAAGCTCTTTACCAAGTATGTTCAAATGCTATTCCTGAATATCCCTACAAAGATAATTTTTATGTATATATTACAATATATGGGCTAACCATTTTACTCAGAAAATATGAATGAAGCTTATCTTGTATAGAATTAAGTCCTACAATCTGACTATGCACAAAGTGTGTGCTGCAAACAATGTGTTTATGTTATTTTATTGAAGTAACTAGTCAATATTGATATTATTAAATGGATATATGGGTGGGTTTTGATGTGTTACAGCTTAAACTGTTTGTATTTCATTTATTTATTGCATTATATGTCATTCTTTCAAACAATAAAGCTCCTTGTACCAGGTTTCAGACTTTTAATAAAACTCAACTCTGAGTTGCTTATTGCCACAAATTTTGTTGCGTTTTCACATTTTCACCATCGTACATTCATTTACCATCTTATTTTGTTCCATATTTTCAGTTCCATTTTAGACTTTTGGTAAAACATTCCTTATTTGATGTTTTTAATGTTTTTTTAATGTTTATGCATTTCTTTATGTGGCCATATGTTTTACTAAGTGTGTACTACGTTATTTAGTTGTCAACTTTTTGTTTATTTAGTTTATGTTTTTTTGCACATGATGATTTTAGTCAGTAATGTATTGATTTTATTCAGTAATGTATTATTCGTCTGTTACAGTAGCCATATCGCTGGCTTAGAATTAGAAGGTCGTAACTACTACTTACGACCTTATAAGACTAATACATATTTGAAATCTTCTTCACAAGGCGCTTCTTATGAGCCTATTTTCATGAAAATCGGAAATTGTCATGTTGACCAAATGAAGTTTAAAAAACGTGTTTTCCATCTATATAGGTAAAGAGTAAATTACAGTCAGTTTCTCATGTTTTCTCAATATATTGATTTTGTAGTTACGACCTTCTTATTCTATTCCAGCGAAATGTCGAACACTTTAGTTGCACTAAATCAGATGGTATGTAATGGAGTAAATGAGTTTAGTGTTAAAAGTATTATACTGATTACATACATATTGTGTAACACTGTACAGAGACAAAGGACCTTTTTAAGGATTGACTGTTTTACTCATTTAGCACTGTACATGTATATAAGTTGCTTAGTAATATAATGTAAATATACAAACTAGGTTCAACACTTTCATGCATTTGTTATATATGTGCCAGTACTTAGGTATTTTATGTAGTTGTACATTTAGACGGTGTCTATCATATTATTGTTAATGAGTCTGTTAATAGTCTTTGTTATTTATTATTTCATTAATTTAGTCAACATCTAATCAGAATGTACAAAGTCCACTTTTCTCAACTGTTTTCATGTTTTATTTATGTACATAAAAATATATCAGTATTTTTTGTCGATATTTTTTTCTCGATTATAATCCAATGGTTAGGAAATCCATTATAGACTTTGTTGTTGTTATTATACGTATTTCATTTTAATGTGTCATAAGAAGTATTTTATGCCTTGTGAATATGTGCTTGTGCGTGGGTGTGTGCGTGGGTGTGTGCGTGGGTGCGTGCATTTGAATATCCAGTCTGTCTGTTGTATAACTATATGCAGATTTACAAAACAGCTACATTGGCACAGATTTGATTCAATTTCTGATCCATTCATAATATGTAATAAGCATTTTTGACCTGTAAAGAATTGAGGAGGTTACGCCTACATTATGTTCCATGGCAGCAATTGGTGGTCACGGGGCTACATGTTTACAAACATTGCTTGTTCTATTCTGTGGTGAAGCCTTGATATTGACAACAGTTTATTGTAATCCTCATTAGCTTAGTTTGATGATGAAGTCTTTTTGTTGGACTCACAATAGTAACTTGTAAATGGCGTGTATGTATGTATTGATGAGCGTGTGAGAATATTTATGTAAAAGTTTTACATTGACTCACGGCTACCCACCTTGCCAGGTTCACTGTTATTTTGCCGTTTGTTCTCAGGGATAAGTCAAAGTAGTATTTATTGTATTAGATAATCAGTGTTTATTATATTTAATTTGAGTTTAGTATAAATATTCTCAGTTAGATTTTAGTCTTCGTTATCATAGATATTTTACATCTAGAAATCCAAGTTTTTAGTCTAATATCAACAATCATCTGAACTGAATATATCTTCAACTCAACACCAATTTGAAATTTCTATGCTAGATAAATGCTATACTTTGGTTGATCATTTTTGTAATTTCAAACAAAACATGGCCCCTATTTTCAAAATTTCACTCACAAAATTGTAATTCTTTGCAATGGTTTAGCAATTAGTGTTGAAATAATGACATCTCAGGTAGTTGCTTAGAATTTCTATTTTTTGTTCAAGAGAAGATCATTCATATGATTTGAATGATTGTGTTGTAATCTTCACTACTTTGAGTCTGCTTCTCCATTAACAAGGTGGCCACAGACTCTGGAAAACAGGGAAAATGCCCAAAATAAATTCCCTGAAGGAAAAATCAGGGAATTTCGAAATTGGGCAAAAATTAGGGAATTATCAGGGAATTTTACAAATTTGAAGAAATGAAATAGTCTTGTAATTGTTAATTTGCCGTTTATTTTGGTGAAAAAGTTTGAAATGTGAATTTTCGTGCTTGCTTCGCTCGCAAAATAAGTTTAATCTATATAAACATCTTATCAGGTACGTTCACAAAGAAATAGTGTGATAAAGTTTGCACCAGGGAATTTCATTCTTCATTTTCTGTGGCCACCCTGATAACATCTTGTCAAGGATCATTTTAGACCTTCTCTCCAAACCTTTCCCTTTCATCATAAACCATGAAATCTGCATTGATTTATTAACCCAAACTATGATGAGAGTTATCTCCCCTTGTTGTATCATTTTCAAAACAAACAGTTCTTTGCTTGCTTTATTTACTTACATTTATTTATAAATTATTATTGTTTGTTCATAGTCCACATGCATCATACCGGTACTCATGATCGACTCATATCATGAAATCATTTGGCAATATATTTTCCATACTTCATATTGTTATATAGTATGTATTATTTCCTGGTAAATACTTCTTGTGTTAACCGTGCTACCTCAATATTCACCTTCTGTCTGTCTATCTGTATATCAACGTCTGTAAGGTCTCAGTTTTATTATTTTTAAGTTTAAAAGGATCTTTGGTTGAAAAAAGAATACAGTATATAGAAGTAACTTTTTGCTATATATCACTTTTTCTAATTCAAATGTTAGCATGTTTGGTGGAGTTGCCATGAAATCACATTTATACGTTGACAGTATATAGTTGAACATCTATGTAAAATTACAGTTGTAGAATCAATTGCTAATATAACACCTGTTTACAACTTCTACATGTATGCAGATGTCTTTAAATAATGTCCAGAGAGAATAAAAGATAAGTTGATTCAAATTTAGATATCACACAACAGAAATACTGTTGATTGATATATGTAAGATCACTTAGCTAGGTTAAGAGTTATGATTTTCTATTACAACTGATTTATTATGATTTTGTAAAATATTTTCTGTTAATGTGCTGTCATATATATCAAAATAATCATGTCTTTGATGTACTTTCTCCTTGTTCTTGTATTTTGTTCCCCACACATCCAGACTGGTACTGTATTCATACACCCAGACTGGTACTGTATTCATACATTCAGACTGGTACTGTATTCACACATCCAGACTGGTACTGTATTCATCCATCCTGACTGGTACTGTATTCACACATCCAGACTGATACTGTATTCATACACCCAGACTGGTGCTATATTCATACACCCATACTGGTACTGTATTCATACACCCAGACTGGTACTGTATTCATACACCCAGACTGGTACTGTATTCATACACCCAGACTGGTACTGTATTCATACACCCAGACTGGTACTATATTCACACATCCAGACTGGTACTGTATTCATACACCCAGACTGGTACTGTATTCATACACCCAGACTGGTACTGTATTCATACACCCAGACTGGTACTGTATTCATACACCAAGACTGGTACTGTATTCATACAGTCAGACTGGTACTGTATTCATCCATCATGACTGGTACTGTATTCACACATCCAGACTGGTACTGTATTCATACACCCAGACTGGTACTATATTCACACATTCAGACTGGTAATGTAGTCACACATCCAGACTGGTACTGTATTCACACATCCAGACTGGTACTGTATTCATACACCCAGACTGGTACTGTATTCACACATCCAGACTGGTACTGTATTCACACATCCAGACTGGTACTGTATTCATACATTCAGACTGGTACTGTATTCACACATCCAGACTGGTACTGTATTCATACATTCAGACTGGTACTGTATTCATACACACAGACTGGTACTGTATTCACACATCCAGACTGGTACTGTATTCATACATTCAGACTGGTACTGTATTCACACATCCAGACTGGTACTATATTCATACATTCAGACTGGTACTGTATTCATACATTCAGACTGGTACTATATTCATACATTCAGACTGGTACTGTATTCATACATTCAGACTGGTACTATATTCATACACCCAGACTGGTACTGTATTCATACACCAAGACTGGTACTGTATTGATACATTCAGACTGGTACTGTATTCATACACCCAGACTGGTACTGTATTCATACACCCAGACTGATACTGTATTCATACATTCAGACTGGTACTGTATTCATACATTCAGACTGATACTGCATTCATACATCCTGACTGGTACTTAATTCACACATTCAGACTGGTACTGTATTCATACACCAAGACTGGTACTGTATTCATACATCAAGACTGGTACTGTATTCATACATTCAGACTGGTACTGTATTCATACATCCAGACTGGTACTGTATTCATACATTCAGACTGGTACTGTATTCATACACCAAGACTGGTACTGTATTCATACACCAAGACTGGTACTGTATTCATACACCAAGACTGTTACTGTATTCATACATTCAGACTGGTACTGTATTCACACATTCAGACTGATACTGAATTCATACATCCAGACTGCTACTGTATTCATACATCCAGACTGGTACTGTATTCATACACCAAGACTGGTACTGTATTCATACACCCAGACTGGTACTGTATTCACACATTCAGACTGGTACTGTATTCACATATTCAGACTGATACTGTATTCGTACATCCAGAGTGGTACTGAATTCATACATCCAGACTGATACTGTATTCACACATTCAGACTGATACTGAATTCATACATTCAGACAGGTACTGTATTCATACATCCAGACTGGTACTGTATTCATACACCCAGACTGGTACTGTATTCATACACCCAGACTGGTACTGTATTCATACACCCAGACTGGTACTGTATTCATACACTCAGACTGGTACTGTATGTATACATCCAGACTGATACTGTATTCATACATTCAGACTGGTACTGTATTCATACATCCAGACTGGTACTGTATTCATACACTCAGACTGGTACTGTATTCACACATCCTGACTGGTACTGTATTCACACATACAGACTGGTACTGTACTCACACATCCAGACTGGTACTGTATTCATACATTCAGACTGGTACTGTATTCATACATTCAGACTGATACTGTATTCACACATTCAGACTGATACTGTATTCACACATTCAGACTGGTACTGTATTCACACATTCAGACTGATACTGTATTCACACATCCAGACTGGTACTGTATTCATACATTCAGACTGGTACTGTATTCATACATTCAGACTGGTACTGTATTCATACACCCAGACTGGTACTGTATTCATACACCAAGACTGGTACTGTATTGATACATTCAGACTGGTACTGTATTCATACACCCAGACTGGTACTGTATTCATACACCCAGACTGATACTGTATTCATACACCCAGACTGGTACTGTATTCATACACCCAGACTGGTACTGTATTCATACACCCAGACTGGTACTGTATTCATACACCCAGACTGGTACTGTATTCATACAGTCAGACTGGTACTGTATTCATCCATCATGACTGGTACTGTATTCACACATCCAGACTGGTACTGTATTCATACACCCAGACTGGTACTGTATTCATACATTCAGACTGATACTGCATTCATACATCCAGACTGGTACTTAATTCACACATTCAGACTGGTACTGTATTCATACACCAAGACTGGTACTGTATTCATACATCAAGACTGGTACTGTATTCATACATTCAGACTGGTACTGTATTCATACATCCAGACTGGTACTGTATTCATACATTCAGACTGGTACTGTATTCATACACCAAGACTGGTACTGTATTCATACACCAAGACTGGTACTGTATTCATACACCAAGACTGGTACTGTATTCATACATTCAGACTGGTACTGTATTCACACATTCAGACTGATACTGAATTCATACATCCAGACTGCTACTGTATTCATACATCCAGACTGGTACTGTATTCATACACCAAGACTGGTACTGTATTCATACACCCAGACTGGTACTGTATTCACACATTCAGACTGGTACTGTATTCACATATTCAGACTGATACTGTATTCGTACATCCAGAGTGGTACTGAATTCATACATCCAGACTGATACTGTATTCACACATTCAGACTGATACTGAATTCATACATTCAGACAGGTACTGTATTCATACATCCAGACTGGTACTGTATTCATACACCCAGACTGGTACTGTATTCATACACCCAGACTGGTACTGTATTCATACACCCAGACTGGTACTGTATTCATACACTCAGACTGGTACTGTATGTATACATCCAGACTGATACTGTATTCATACATTCAGACTGGTACTGTATTCATACATCCAGACTGGTACTGTATTCATACACTCAGACTGGTACTGTATTCATACACCCAGACTGGTACTGTATTCATACACCCAGACTGGTACTGTATTCACACAGTCAGACTGGTACTGTATTCATACATTCAGACTGGTACTGTATTCATACACCCAGACTGGTACTGTTTTCATACATTCAGACGTGTGCAGTATAAATACATAAAATAAGGTAAGTTAGTTAAAATATTGCTAAAAAATACAGTACAACTTCTCTATAGTACATCAAAGGGTCACATAATTCAAGATGAACAGGTTTAAGGTTAGAAACCACCAAATAAATTTGCTCTATAGCTCAATGTAAAGTGCCCGTATTAGGCCCAAATTTTGAACTGTTTTTAGTCTATGGCCACCTGGACCACATATATCATTGTAAAGAGGGGCATTTAAGCTTCAAAATAATGCAATAAAAAAGGGGGCCATGTATCTTCTAAGAAAGTTTTTGTCCTTCAAACATGGTTTATCCGTTTTCACACATGGCCGGATTTATAAGTTCCGGGTTTTACCCTAGTCTACTTTCACTTTGGTATCACGACCAAAATAGTGGAATAATACAAATATTACAGTTTTACTACATCACATGCTTATTTACCTACCATTTAAGCTCAATTTCATCATTCAAATCCACATTTGTCAAGAAATATCTCCATTTACAGGCAAACCAAAGTTTTTTAAGGACTACTTGAGTGTATCACCACTTGGTCCGCGGAGGCATTTAGTGCTTCTTTGCCTAAAGAGTAAATTAAAGTCAGTTTCTCATGTTTTCTCAATATATCGATTTTGTAGTTACGACCTTCTTATTCTAAGCCAGCGAAATGTCGAACACTTTAGTTGCACTAAATCAGATGGTATGTAATGGAGTAAATGAGTTTAGTGTTAAAAGTATTATACTGATTACATACATATTGTGTAACACTGTACAGAGACAAAGGACCTTTTTAACGATTGACTGTTTTACTCATTTAGCACTGTACATGTATATAAGTTGCTTAATAATATAATGTAAATATACAAACTAGGTTCAACACTTTCATGCATTTGTTATATACGTGCCAATACTTAGGTATTTTATGTAGTTGTACATTTAGACGGTGTCTATCATATTATTGTTAATGAGTCTGTTAATAGTCTTTGTTATTTATTATTTCATTAATTTAGTCAACATCTAATCAGAATGTACAAAGTCCACTTTTCTCAACTGTTTTCATGTTTATGTATGTACATACAAATATATCAGTATTTTTGTCGATATTTTTTTCTCGATTATAATCCAATGGTTAGGAAATCCATTATAGACTTTGTTGTTGTTATTATACGTATTTCATTTTAATGTGTCATAAGAAGTATTTTATGCCTTGTGAATATGTGCTTGTGTGTGTGCGTGTGTGTGGGTGGGTGTGTGCGATGGTGCGTGCGTGCGTTTGAATATCCAGTCTGTCTGTTGTATAACTATATGCAGATTTACAAACAGCTACATTGGCACGGATTTGATTCAATTTCTGATCCATTCATAATATGAAATAAGCATTTTTGACCTGTATAGAATTGAGGAGGTTACGCCTACATTATGTTCCATGGCAGCAATTGGTGGTCACGGGGCTACATGTTTACAAACATTGCTTGTTTTATTCTGTAGTGAAGCCTGGATATTGACAACAGTTTATTGTAACCCTAATTAGCTTCGTTTGATGATGAAGTCTTTTTGTTGGACTCACAATATTAACTTGTAAATGGCGTGTATGTATGTATTGATGAGCGTGTGAGAATATTTATGTAAAAGTTTTACATTGACTCACGGCTACCCACCTTGCCAGGTTCACTGTTATTTTGCCGTTTGTTCTCAGGGATAAGTCAAAGTAGTATTTATTGTATTAGATAATCAATGTTTATTATATTTAATTTGAGTTTAGTATAAATATTCTCAGTTAGATTTTAGTCTTCGTTATCATAGATATTTTACATCTAGAAATCCAAGTTTTTAGTCTAATATCAACAATCATCTGAACTGAATATATCTTCAACTCAACACCAATTTGAAATTTCTATGCTAGATAAATGCTATACTTTGGTTTATCATTTTTGTAATTTCAAAAAAACATGGCCCCTATTTTCAAAATTTCACTCACAAAATTGTAATTCTTTGCAATGGTTTAGCAATTAATGTTGAAATAATGACATCTCAGGTAGTTGCTTAGAATTTCTATTTTTTTGTTCAAGAGAAGAGCATTTATATGATTTGAATGATTGTGTTGTAATCTTCACTACTTTGAGTCTGTTTCTCCATAAACAGGGTGACCACAGACTCTGGAAAACAGGGAAAACAGGGAAAATGTCCAAAATAAATTCCCTGAAGGAAAAATCAGGGAATTTCGAAATTGGGCAAAAATAAGGGAATTATCAGGGAATTTTACAAATTTAAAGAAATCAAATAGTCTTGTAACTGTTAATTTGCCGTTTATTATGGTGAAAAAGTTTGAAATGTGAATTTTCGTGCTTGCTTCGCTCGCAAAATAAGTTTAATCTATATTAACATCTTATCAGGTACGTTCACAAAAAAATAGTGTGATAAAGTTTGCACCAGGGAATTTCATTCTTCATTTTCTGTGGCCACCCTGATAACATCTTGTCAAGGATCATTTTAGACCTTCTCTCCAAACCTTTCCCTTTCATCATAAACCATGAAATCTGCATTGATTTATTAACCCAAACTATGATGAGAGTTATCTCCCCTTGTTGTATCATTTTCAAAACAAACAGTTCTTTGCTTGCTTTATTTACTTACATTTATTTATAAATTATTATTGTTTGTTCATAGTCCACATGCATCATACCGGTACTCATGATCGACTCATATCATGAAATCATTTGGCAATATATTTTCCATACTTCATATTGTTATATAGTATGTATTATTTCCTGGTAAATACTTCTTGTGTTAACCGTGCTACCTCAATATTCACCTTCTGTCTGTCTATCTGTATATCAACGTCTGTAAGGTCTCAGTTTTATTATTTTTAAGTTTAAAAGGATCTTTGGTTGAAAAAAGAATACAGTATATAGAAGTAACTTTTTGCTATATATCACTTTTTCTGATTCAAATGTTAGCATGTTTGGTGGAGTTGCCATGAAATCACATTTATACGTTGACAGTATATAGTTGAACATCTATGTAAAATTACAGTTGTAGAATCAATTGCTAATATAACACCTGTTTACAACTTCTACATGTATGCAGATGTCTTTAAATAATGTCCAGAGAGAATAAAAGATAAGTTGATTCAAATTTAGATATCACACAACAGAAATACTGTTGATTGATATATGTAAGATCACTTAGCTAGGTTAAGAGTTATGATTTTCTATTACAACTGATTTATTATGATTTTGTAAAATATTTTCTGTTAATGTGCTGTCATATATATCAAAATAATCATGTCTTTGATGTACTTTCTCCTTGTTCTTGTATTTTGTTCCCCACACATCCAGACTGGTACTGTATTCATACACCCAGACTGGTACTGTATTCATACATTCAGACTGGTACTGTATTCACACATCCAGACTGGTACTGTATTCATCCATCCTGACTGGTACTGTATTCACACATCCAGACTGATACTGTATTCATACACCCAGACTGGTGCTATATTCATACACCCATACTGGTACTGTATTCATACACCCAGACTGGTACTGTATTCATACACCCAGACTGGTACTGTATTCATACACCCAGACTGGTACTGTATTCATACACCCAGACTGGTACTATATTCACACATCCAGACTGGTACTGTATTCATACACCCAGACTGGTACTGTATTCATACACCCAGACTGGTACTGTATTCATACACCCAGACTGGTACTGTATTCATACACCCAGACTGGTACTGTATTCATACAGTCAGACTGGTACTGTATTCATCCATCATGACTGGTACTGTATTCACACATCCAGACTGGTACTGTATTCATACACCCAGACTGGTACTGTATTCATACATTCAGACTGATACTGCATTCATACATCCAGACTGGTACTTAATTCACACATTCAGACTGGTACTGTATTCATACACCAAGACTGGTACTGTATTCATACACCAAGACTGGTACTGTATTCATACATCAAGACTGGTACTGTATTCATACATTCAGACTGGTACTGTATTCATACATTCAGACTGGTACTGTATTCATACACCAAGACTGGTACTGTATTCATACACCAAGACTGGTACTGTATTCATACACCAAGACTGGTACTGTATTCATACATTCAGACTGGTACTGTATTCACACATTCAGACTGATACTGAATTCATACATCCAGACTGCTACTGTATTCATACATCCAGACTGGTACTGTATTCATACACCAAGACTGGTACTGTATTCATACACCCAGACTGGTACTGTATTCACACATTCAGACTGGTACTGTATTCACATATTCAGACTGATACTGTATTCGTACATCCAGAGTGGTACTGAATTCATACATCCAGACTGATACTGTATTCACACATTCAGACTGATACTGAATTCATACATTCAGACAGGTACTGTATTCATACATCCAGACTGGTACTGTATTCATACACCCAGACTGGTACTGTATTCATACACCCAGACTGGTACTGTATTCATACACCCAGACTGGTACTGTATTCATACACTCAGACTGGTACTGTATGTATACATCCAGACTGATACTGTATTCATACATTCAGACTGGTACTGTATTCATACATCCAGACTGGTACTGTATTCATACACTCAGACTGGTACTGTATTCATACACCCAGACTGGTACTGTATTCATACACCCAGACTGGTACTGTATTCACACAGTCAGACTGGTACTGTATTCATACATTCAGACTGGTACTGTATTCATACACCCAGACTGGTACTGTTTTCATACATTCAGACGTGTGCAGTATAAATACATAAAATAAGGTAAGTTAGTTAAAATATTGCTAAAAAATACAGTACAACTTCTCTATAGTACATCAAAGGGTCACATAATTCAAGATGAACAGGTTTAAGGTTAGAAACCACCAAATAAATTTGCTCTATAGCTCAATGTAAAGTGCCCGTATTAGGCCCAAATTTTGAACTGTTTTTAGTCTATGGCCACCTGGACCACATATATCATTGTAAAGAGGGGCATTTAAGCTTCAAAATAATGCAATAAAAAAGGGGGCCATGTATCTTCTAAGAAAGTTTTTGTCCTTCAAACATGGTTTATCCGTTTTCACACATGGCCGGATTTATAAGTTCCGGGTTTTACCCTAGTCTACTTTCACTTTGGTATCACGACCAAAATAGTGGAATAATACAAATATTACAGTTTTACTACATCACATGCTTATTTACCTACCATTTAAGCTCAATTTCATCATTCAAATCCACATTTGTCAAGAAATATCTCCATTTACAGGCAAACCAAAGTTTTTTAAGGACTACTTGAGTGTATCACCACTTGGTCCGCGGAGGCATTTAGTGCTTCTTTGCCTAAAGAGTAAATTAAAGTCAGTTTCTCATGTTTTCTCAATATATCGATTTTGTAGTTACGACCTTCTTATTCTAAGCCAGCGAAATGTCGAACACTTTAGTTGCACTAAATCAGATGGTATGTAATGGAGTAAATGAGTTTAGTGTTAAAAGTATTATACTGATTACATACATATTGTGTAACACTGTACAGAGACAAAGGACCTTTTTAACGATTGACTGTTTTACTCATTTAGCACTGTACATGTATATAAGTTGCTTAATAATATAATGTAAATATACAAACTAGGTTCAACACTTTCATGCATTTGTTATATACGTGCCAATACTTAGGTATTTTATGTAGTTGTACATTTAGACGGTGTCTATCATATTATTGTTAATGAGTCTGTTAATAGTCTTTGTTATTTATTATTTCATTAATTTAGTCAACATCTAATCAGAATGTACAAAGTCCACTTTTCTCAACTGTTTTCATGTTTATGTATGTACATACAAATATATCAGTATTTTTGTCGATATTTTTTTCTCGATTATAATCCAATGGTTAGGAAATCCATTATAGACTTTGTTGTTGTTATTATACGTATTTCATTTTAATGTGTCATAAGAAGTATTTTATGCCTTGTGAATATGTGCTTGTGTGTGTGCGTGTGTGTGGGTGGGTGTGTGCGATGGTGCGTGCGTGCGTTTGAATATCCAGTCTGTCTGTTGTATAACTATATGCAGATTTACAAACAGCTACATTGGCACGGATTTGATTCAATTTCTGATCCATTCATAATATGAAATAAGCATTTTTGACCTGTATAGAATTGAGGAGGTTACGCCTACATTATGTTCCATGGCAGCAATTGGTGGTCACGGGGCTACATGTTTACAAACATTGCTTGTTTTATTCTGTAGTGAAGCCTGGATATTGACAACAGTTAATTGTAACCCTAATTAGCTTCGTTTGATGATGAAGTCTTTTTGTTGGACTCACAATATTAACTTGTAAATGGCGTGTATGTATGTATTGATGAGCGTGTGAGAATATTTATGTAAAAGTTTTACATTGACTCACGGCTACCCACCTTGCCAGGTTCACTGTTATTTTGCCGTTTGTTCTCAGGGATAAGTCAAAGTAGTATTTATTGTATTAGATAATCAATGTTTATTATATTTAATTTGAGTTTAGTATAAATATTCTCAGTTAGATTTTAGTCTTCGTTATCATAGATATTTTACATCTAGAAATCCAAGTTTTTAGTCTAATATCAACAATCATCTGAACTGAATATATCTTCAACTCAACACCAATTTGAAATTTCTATGCTAGATAAATGCTATACTTTGGTTTATCATTTTTGTAATTTCAAAAAAAACATGGCCCCTATTTTCAAAATTTCACTCACAAAATTGTAATTCTTTGCAATGGTTTAGCAATTAATGTTGAAATAATGACATCTCAGGTAGTTGCTTAGAATTTCTATTTTTTTGTTCAAGAGAAGAGCATTTATATGATTTGAATGATTGTGTTGTAATCTTCACTACTTTGAGTCTGTTTCTCCATAAACAGGGTGACCACAGACTCTGGAAAACAGGGAAAACAGGGAAAATGTCCAAAATAAATTCCCTGAAGGAAAAATCAGGGAATTTCGAAATTGGGCAAAAATAAGGGAATTATCAGGGAATTTTACAAATTTAAAGAAATCAAATAGTCTTGTAACTGTTAATTTGCCGTTTATTATGGTGAAAAAGTTTGAAATGTGAATTTTCGTGCTTGCTTCGCTCGCAAAATAAGTTTAATCTATATTAACATCTTATCAGGTACGTTCACAAAAAAATAGTGTGATAAAGTTTGCACCAGGGAATTTCATTCTTCATTTTCTGTGGCCACCCTGATAACATCTTGTCAAGGATCATTTTAGACCTTCTCTCCAAACCTTTCCCTTTCATCATAAACCATGAAATCTGCATTGATTTATTAACCCAAACTATGATGAGAGTTATCTCCCCTTGTTGTATCATTTTCAAAACAAACAGTTCTTTGCTTGCTTTATTTACTTACATTTATTTATAAATTATTATTGTTTGTTCATAGTCCACATGCATCATACCGGTACTCATGATCGACTCATATCATGAAATCATTTGGCAATATATTTTCCATACTTCATATTGTTATATAGTATGTATTATTTCCTGGTAAATACTTCTTGTGTTAACCGTGCTACCTCAATATTCACCTTCTGTCTGTCTATCTGTATATCAACGTCTGTAAGGTCTCAGTTTTATTATTTTTAAGTTTAAAAGGATCTTTGGTTGAAAAAAGAATACAGTATATAGAAGTAACTTTTTGCTATATATCACTTTTTCTGATTCAAATGTTAGCATGTTTGGTGGAGTTGCCATGAAATCACATTTATACGTTGACAGTATATAGTTGAACATCTATGTAAAATTACAGTTGTAGAATCAATTGCTAATATAACACCTGTTTACAACTTCTACATGTATGCAGATGTCTTTAAATAATGTCCAGAGAGAATAAAAGATAAGTTGATTCAAATTTAGATATCACACAACAGAAATACTGTTGATTGATATATGTAAGATCACTTAGCTAGGTTAAGAGTTATGATTTTCTATTACAACTGATTTATTATGATTTTGTAAAATATTTTCTGTTAATGTGCTGTCATATATATCAAAATAATCATGTCTTTGATGTACTTTCTCCTTGTTCTTGTATTTTGTTCCCCACACATCCAGACTGGTACTGTATTCATACACCCAGACTGGTACTGTATTCATACATTCAGACTGGTACTGTATTCACACATCCAGACTGGTACTGTATTCATCCATCCTGACTGGTACTGTATTCACACATCCAGACTGATACTGTATTCATACACCCAGACTGGTGCTATATTCATACACCCATACTGGTACTGTATTCATACACCCAGACTGGTACTGTATTCATACACCCAGACTGGTACTGTATTCATACACCCAGACTGGTACTGTATTCATACACCCAGACTGGTACTATATTCACACATCCAGACTGGTACTGTATTCATACACCCAGACTGGTACTGTATTCATACACCCAGACTGGTACTGTATTCATACACCCAGACTGGTACTGTATTCATACACCCAGACTGGTACTGTATTCATACAGTCAGACTGGTACTGTATTCATCCATCATGACTGGTACTGTATTCACACATCCAGACTGGTACTGTATTCATACACCCAGACTGGTACTGTATTCATACATTCAGACTGATACTGCATTCATACATCCAGACTGGTACTTAATTCACACATTCAGACTGGTACTGTATTCATACACCAAGACTGGTACTGTATTCATACATCAAGACTGGTACTGTATTCATACATTCAGACTGGTACTGTATTCATACATCCAGACTGGTACTGTATTCATACATTCAGACTGGTACTGTATTCATACACCAAGATTGGTACTGTATTCATACACCAAGACTGGTACTGTATTCATACACCAAGACTGGTACTGTATTCATACACCCAGACTGGTACTATATTCACACATTCAGACTGGTAATGTAGTCACACATCCAGACTGGTACTGTATTCACACATCCAGACTGGTACTGTATTCATACACCCAGACTGGTACTGTATTCACACATCCAGACTGGTACTGTATTCACACATCCAGACTGGTACTGTATTCATACATTCAGACTGGTACTGTATTCACACATCCAGACTGGTACTGTATTCATACATTCAGACTGGTACTGTATTCATACACACAGACTGGTACTGTATTCACACATCCAGACTGGTACTGTATTCACACATCCAGACTGGTACTATATTCATACATTCAGACTGGTACTGTATTCATACATTCAGACTGGTACTATATTCATACATTCAGACTGGTACTGTATTCATACATTCAGACTGGTACTATATTCATACACCCAGACTGGTACTGTATTCATACACCAAGACTGGTACTGTATTGATACATTCAGACTGGTACTGTATTCATACACCCAGACTGGTACTGTATTCATACACCCAGACTGATACTGTATTCATACATTCAGACTGGTACTGTATTCATACATTCAGACTGATACTGCATTCATACATCCAGACTGGTACTTAATTCACACATTCAGACTGGTACTGTATTCATACACCAAGACTGGTACTGTATTCATACATCAAGACTGGTACTGTATTCATACATTCAGACTGGTACTGTATTCATACATCCAGACTGGTACTGTATTCATACATTCAGACTGGTACTGTATTCATACACCAAGACTGGTACTGTATTCATACACCAAGACTGGTACTGTATTCATACACCAAGACTGGTACTGTATTCATACATTCAGACTGGTACTGTATTCACACATTCAGACTGATACTGAATTCATACATCCAGACTGCTACTGTATTCATACATCCAGACTGGTACTGTATTCATACACCAAGACTGGAACTGTATTCATACACCCAGACTGGTACTGTATTCACACATTCAGACTGGTACTGTATTCACATATTCAGACTGATACTGTATTCGTACATCCAGAGTGGTACTGAATTCATACATCCAGACTGATACTGTATTCACACATTCAGACTGATACTGAATTCATACATTCAGACAGGTACTGTATTCATACATCCAGACTGGTACTGTATTCATACACCCAGACTGGTACTGTATTCATACACCCAGACTGGTACTGTATTCATACACCCAGACTGGTACTGTATTCATACACTCAGACTGGTACTGTATGTATACATCCAGACTGATACTGTATTCATACATTCAGACTGGTACTGTATTCATACATCCAGACTGGTACTGTATTCATACACTCAGACTGGTACTGTATTCACACATCCTGACTGGTACTGTATTCACACATACAGACTGGTACTGTATTCACACATCCAGACTGGTACTGTATTCATACATTCAGACTGGTACTGTATTCATACATTCAGACTGATACTGTATTCACACATTCAGACTGATACTGTATTCACACATTCAGACTGGTACTGTATTCACACATTCAGACTGATACTGTATTCACACATCCAGACTGGTACTGTATTCATACATTCAGACTGGTACTGTATTCATACATTCAGACTGGTACTGTATTCATACACACAGACTGGTACTGTATTCATACATCCAGACTGGTACTGTATTCATACATTCAGACTGATACTGTATTCATACACCAAGACTGGTACTGTATTCATACATTCAGACTGATACCGTATTCACACATCCAGACTGGTACTGTATTCATACACCCAGACTGGTACTGTATTCATACACCCAGACTGGTACTGTATTCATACACCCAGACTGGTACTGTATTCATACATTCAGACTGATACTGTATCCATACATTCAGACTGATACTGTATTCATACACCCAGACTGGTACTGTATTCATACACCAAGACTGGTACTGTATTCATACACCAAGACTGGTACTGTATTCATACACCCAGACAGGTACAGTATTCATACATTCAGACTGGTACTGTATTCATACACCCAGACTGGTACTGTATTCATACACCCAGACTGGTACTGTATTCACACAGTCAGACTGGTACTGTATTCATACATTCAGACTGGTACTGTATTCATACACCCAGACTGGTACTGTTTTCATACATTCAGACGTGTGCAGTATAAATACATAAAATAAGGTAAGTTAGTTAAAATATTGCTAAAAAATACAGTACAACTTCTCTATAGTACATCAAAGGGTCACATAATTCAAGATGAACAGGTTTAAGGTTAGAAACCACCAAATAAATTTGCTCTATAGCTCAATGTAAAGTGCCCGTATTAGGCCCAAATTTTGAACTGTTTTTAGTCTATGGCCACCTGGACCACATATATCATTGTAAAGAGGGGCATTTAAGCTTCAAAATAATGCAATAAAAAAGGGGGCCATGTATCTTCTAAGAAAGTTTTTGTCCTTCAAACATGGTTTATCCGTTTTCACACATGGCCGGATTTATAAGTTCCGGGTTTTACCCTAGTCTACTTTCACTTTGGTATCACGACCAAAATAGTGGAATAATACAAATATTACAGTTTTACTACATCACATGCTTATTTACCTACCATTTAAGCTCAATTTCATCATTCAAATCCACATTTGTCAAGAAATATCTCCATTTAAAGGCAAACCAAAGTTTTTTTAAGGACTACTTGAGTGTATCACCACTTGGTCCGCGGAGGCATTTAGTGCTTCTTTGCCTAAAGAGTAAATTAAAGTCAGTTTCTCATGTTTTCTCAATATATCGATTTTGTAGTTACGACCTTCTTATTCTAAGCCAGCGAAATGTCGAACACTTTAGTTGCACTAAATCAGATGGTATGTAATGGAGTAAATGAGTTTAGTGTTAAAAGTATTATACTGATTACATACATATTGTGTAACACTGTACAGAGACAAAGGACCTTTTTAACGATTGACTGTTTTACTCATTTAGCACTGTACATGTATATAAGTTGCTTAATAATATAATGTAAATATACAAACTAGGTTCAACACTTTCATGCATTTGTTATATACGTGCCAATACTTAGGTATTTTATGTAGTTGTACATTTAGACGGTGTCTATCATATTATTGTTAATGAGTCTGTTAATAGTCTTTGTTATTTATTATTTCATTAATTTAGTCAACATCTAATCAGAATGTACAAAGTCCACTTTTCTCAACTGTTTTCATGTTTATGTATGTACATACAAATATATCAGTATTTTTGTCGATATTTTTTTCTCGATTATAATCCAATGGTTAGGAAATCCATTATAGACTTTGTTGTTGTTATTATACGTATTTCATTTTAATGTGTCATAAGAAGTATTTTATGCCTTGTGAATATGTGCTTGTGTGTGTGCGTGTGTGTGGGTGGGTGTGTGCGATGGTGCGTGCGTGCGTTTGAATATCCAGTCTGTCTGTTGTATAACTATATGCAGATTTACAAACAGCTACATTGGCACGGATTTGATTCAATTTCTGATCCATTCACAATATGAAATAAGCATTTTTGACCTGTATAGAATTGAGGAGGTTACGCCTACATTATGTTCCATGGCAGCAATTGGTGGTCACGGGGCTACATGTTTACAAACATTGCTTGTTTTATTCTGTAGTGAAGCCTGGATATTGACAACAGTTTATTGTAACCCTAATTAGCTTCGTTTGATGATGAAGTCTTTTTGTTGGACTCACAATATTAACTTGTAAATGGCGTGTATGTATGTATTGATGAGCGTGTGAGAATATTTATGTAAAAGTTTTACATTGACTCACGGCTACCCACCTTGCCAGGTTCACTGTTATTTTGCCGTTTGTTCTCAGGGATAAGTCAAAGTAGTATTTATTGTATTAGATAATCAATGTTTATTATATTTAATTTGAGTTTAGTATAAATATTCTCAGTTAGATTTTAGTCTTCGTTATCATAGATATTTTACATCTAGAAATCCAAGTTTTTAGTCTAATATCAACAATCATCTGAACTGAATATATCTTCAACTCAACACCAATTTGAAATTTCTATGCTAGATAAATGCTATACTTTGGTTTATCATTTTTGTAATTTCAAAAAAACATGGCCCCTATTTTCAAAATTTCACTCACAAAATTGTAATTCTTTGCAATGGTTTAGCAATTAATGTTGAAATAATGACATCTCAGGTAGTTGCTTAGAATTTCTATTTTTTTGTTCAAGAGAAGAGCATTTATATGATTTGAATGATTGTGTTGTAATCTTCACTACTTTGAGTCTGTTTCTCCATAAACAGGGTGACCACAGACTCTGGAAAACAGGGAAAACAGGGAAAATGTCCAAAATAAATTCCCTGAAGGAAAAATCAGGGAATTTCGAAATTGGGCAAAAATAAGGGAATTATCAGGGAATTTTACAAATTTAAAGAAATCAAATAGTCTTGTAACTGTTAATTTGCCGTTTATTATGGTGAAAAAGTTTGAAATGTGAATTTTCGTGCTTGCTTCGCTCGCAAAATAAGTTTAATCTATATAAACATCTTATCAGGTACGTTCACAAAAAAATAGTGTGATAAAGTTTGCACCAGGGAATTTCATTCTTCATTTTCTGTGGCCACCCTGATAACATCTTGTCAAGGATCATTTTAGACCTTCTCTCCAAACCTTTCCCTTTCATCATAAACCATGAAATCTGCATTGATTTATTAACCCAAACTATGATGAGAGTTATCTCCCCTTGTTGTATCATTTTCAAAACAAACAGTTCTTTGCTTGCTTTATTTACTTACATTTATTTATAAATTATTATTGTTTGTTCATAGTCCACATGCATCATACCGGTACTCATGATCGACTCATATCATGAAATCATTTGGCAATATATTTTCCATACTTCATATTGTTATATAGTATGTATTATTTCCTGGTAAATACTTCTTGTGTTAACCGTGCTACCTCAATATTCACCTTCTGTCTGTCTATCTGTAAATCAACGTCTGTAAGGTCTCAGTTTTATTATTTTTAAGTTTAAAAGGATCTTTGGTTGAAAAAAGAATACAGTATATAGAAGTAACTTTTTGCTATATATCACTTTTTCTGATTCAAATGTTAGCATGTTTGGTGGAGTTGCCATGAAATCACATTTATACGTTGACAGTATATAGTTGAACATCTATGTAAAATTACAGTTGTAGAATCAATTGCTAATATAACACCTGTTTACAACTTCTACATGTATGCAGATGTCTTTAAATAATGTCCAGAGAGAATAAAAGATAAGTTGATTCAAATTTAGATATCACACAACAGAAATACTGTTGATTGATATATGTAAGATCACTTAGCTAGGTTAAGAGTTATGATTTTCTATTACAACTGATTTATTATGATTTTGTAAAATATTTTCTGTTAATGTGCTGTCATATATATCAAAATAATCATGTCTTTGATGTACTTTCTCCTTGTTCTTGTATTTTGTTCCCCACACATCCAGACTGGTACTGTATTCATACACCCAGACTGGTACTGTATTCATACATTCAGACTGGTACTGTATTCACACATCCAGACTGGTACTGTATTCATCCATCCTGACTGGTACTGTATTCACACATCCAGACTGATACTGTATTCATACACCCAGACTGGTGCTATATTCATACACCCATACTGGTACTGTATTCATACACCCAGACTGGTACTGTATTCATACACCCAGACTGGTACTGTATTCATACACCCAGACTGGTACTGTATTCATACACCCAGACTGGTACTATATTCACACATCCAGACTGGTACTGTATTCATACACCCAGACTGGTACTGTATTCATACACCCAGACTGGTACTGTATTCATACACCCAGACTGGTACTGTATTCATACACCCAGACTGGTACTGTATTCATACAGTCAGACTGGTACTGTATTCATCCATCATGACTGGTACTGTATTCACACATCCAGACTGGTACTGTATTCATACACCCAGACTGGTACTATATTCACACATTCAGACTGGTAATGTAGTCACACATCCAGACTGGTACTGTATTCACACATCCAGACTGGTACTGTATTCATACACCCAGACTGGTACTGTATTCACACATCCAGACTGGTACTGTATTCACACATCCAGACTGGTACTGTATTCATACATTCAGACTGGTACTGTATTCACACATCCAGACTGGTACTGTATTCATACATTCAGACTGGTACTGTATTCATACACACAGACTGGTACTGTATTCACACATCCAGACTGGTACTGTATTCATACATTCAGACTGGTACTGTATTCACACATCCAGACTGGTACTATATTCATACATTCAGACTGGTACTGTATTCATACATTCAGACTGGTACTATATTCATACATTCAGACTGGTACTGTATTCATACATTCAGACTGGTACTATATTCATACACCCAGACTGGTACTGTATTCATACACCAAGACTGGTACTGTATTGATACATTCAGACTGGTACTGTATTCATACACCCAGACTGGTACTGTATTCATACACCCAGACTGATACTGTATTCATACATTCAGACTGGTACTGTATTCATACATTCAGACTGATACTGCATTCATACATCCAGACTGGTACTTAATTCACACATTCAGACTGGTACTGTATTCATACACCAAGACTGGTACTGTATTCATACATCAAGACTGGTACTGTATTCATACATTCAGACTGGTACTGTATTCATACATCCAGACTGGTACTGTATTCATACATTCAGACTGGTACTGTATTCATACACCAAGACTGGTACTGTATTCATACACCAAGACTGGTACTGTATTCATACACCAAGACTGGTACTGTATTCATACATTCAGACTGGTACTGTATTCACACATTCAGACTGATACTGAATTCATACATCCAGACTGCTACTGTATTCATACATCCAGACTGGTACTGTATTCATACACCAAGACTGGAACTGTATTCATACACCCAGACTGGTACTGTATTCACACATTCAGACTGGTACTGTATTCACATATTCAGACTGATACTGTATTCGTACATCCAGAGTGGTACTGAATTCATACATCCAGACTGATACTGTATTCACACATTCAGACTGATACTGAATTCATACATTCAGACAGGTACTGTATTCATACATCCAGACTGGTACTGTATTCATACACCCAGACTGGTACTGTATTCATACACCCAGACTGGTACTGTATTCATACACCCAGACTGGTACTGTATTCATACACTCAGACTGGTACTGTATGTATACATCCAGACTGATACTGTATTCATACATTCAGACTGGTACTGTATACATACATCCAGACTGGTACTGTATTCATACACTCAGACTGGTACTGTATTCACACATCCTGACTGGTACTGTATTCACACATACAGACTGGTACTGTATTCACACATCCAGACTGGTACTGTATTCATACATTCAGACTGGTACTGTATTCATACATTCAGACTGATACTGTATTCACACATTCAGACTGATACTGTATTCACACATTCAGACTGGTACTGTATTCACACATTCAGACTGATACTGTATTCACACATCCAGACTGGTACTGTATTCATACATTCAGACTGGTACTGTATTAATACATTCAGACTGGTACTGTATTCATACACACAGACTGGTACTGTATTCATACATCCAGACTGGTACTGTATTCATACATTCAGACTGATACTGTATTCATACACCAAGACTGGTACTGTATTCATACATTCAGACTGATACCGTATTCACACATCCAGACTGGTACTGTATTCATACACCCAGACTGGTACTGTATTCATACACCCAGACTGGTACTGTATTCATACACCCAGACTGGTACTGTATTCATACATTCAGACTGATACTGTATCCATACATTCAGACTGATACTGTATTCATACACCCAGACTGGTACTGTATTCATACACCAAGACTGGTACTGTATTCATACACCAAGACTGGTACTGTATTCATACACCCAGACAGGTACAGTATTCATACATTCAGACTGGTACTGTATTCATACACCCAGACTGGTACTGTATTCATACACCCAGACTGGTACTGTATTCACACAGTCAGACTGGTACTGTATTCATACATTCAGACTGGTACTGTATTCATACACCCAGACTGGTACTGTTTTCATACATTCAGACGTGTGCAGTATAAATACATAAAATAAGGTAAGTTAGTTAAAATATTGCTAAAAAATACAGTACAACTTCTCTATAGTACATCAAAGGGTCACATAATTCAAGATGAACAGGTTTAAGGTTAGAAACCACCAAATAAATTTGCTCTATAGCTCAATGTAAAGTGCCCGTATTAGGCCCAAATTTTGAACTGTTTTTAGTCTATGGCCACCTGGACCACATATATCATTGTAAAGAGGGGCATTTAAGCTTCAAAATAATGCAATAAAAAAGGGGGCCATGTATCTTCTAAGAAAGTTTTTGTCCTTCAAACATGGTTTATCCGTTTTCACACATGGCCGGATTTATAAGTTCCGGGTTTTACCCTAGTCTACTTTCACTTTGGTATCACGACCAAAATAGTGGAATAATACAAATATTACAGTTTTACTACATCACATGCTTATTTACCTACCATTTAAGCTCAATTTCATCATTCAAATCCACATTTGTCAAGAAATATCTCCATTTACAGGCAAACCAAAGTTTTTTTAAGGACTACTTGAGTGTATCACCACTTGGTCCGCGGAGGCATTTAGTGCTTCTTTGCCTAAAGAGTAAATTAAAGTCAGTTTCTCATGTTTTCTCAATATATCGATTTTGTAGTTACGACCTTCTTATTCTAAGCCAGCGAAATGTCGAACACTTTAGTTGCACTAAATCAGATGGTATGTAATGGAGTAAATGAGTTTAGTGTTAAAAGTATTATACTGATTACATACATATTGTGTAACACTGTACAGAGATAAAGGACCTTTTTAACGATTGACTGTTTTACTCATTTAGCACTGTACATGTATATAAGTTGCTTAATAATATAATGTAAATATACAAACTAGGTTCAACACTTTCATGCATTTGTTATATACGTGCCAATACTTAGGTATTTTATGTAGTTGTACATTTAGACGGTGTCTATCATATTATTGTTAATGAGTCTGTTAATAGTCTTTGTTATTTATTATTTCATTAATTTAGTCAACATCTAATCAGAATGTACAAAGTCCACTTTTCTCAACTGTTTTCATGTTTATGTATGTACATACAAATATATCAGTATTTTTGTCGATATTTTTTTCTCGATTATAATCCAATGGTTAGGAAATCCATTATAGACTTTGTTGTTGTTATTATACGTATTTCATTTTAATGTGTCATAAGAAGTATTTTATGCCTTGTGAATATGTGCTTGTGTGTGTGCGTGTGTGTGGGTGGGTGTGTGCGATGGTGCGTGCGTGCGTTTGAATATCCAGTCTGTCTGTTGTATAACTATATGCAGATTTACAAACAGCTACATTGGCACGGATTTGATTCAATTTCTGATCCATTCATAATATGAAATAAGCATTTTTGACCTGTATAGAATTGAGGAGGTTACGCCTACATTATGTTCCATGGCAGCAATTGGTGGTCACGGGGCTACATGTTTACAAACATTGCTTGTTTTATTCTGTAGTGAAGCCTGGATATTGACAACAGTTTATTGTAACCCTAATTAGCTTCGTTTGATGATGAAGTCTTTTTGTTGGACTCACAATATTAACTTGTAAATGGCGTGTATGTATGTATTGATGAGCGTGTGAGAATATTTATGTAAAAGTTTTACATTGACTCACGGCTACCCACCTTGCCAGGTTCACTGTTATTTTGCCGTTTGTTCTCAGGGATAAGTCAAAGTAGTATTTATTGTATTAGATAATCAATGTTTATTATATTTAATTTGAGTTTAGTATAAATATTCTCAGTTAGATTTTAGTCTTCGTTATCATAGATATTTTACATCTAGAAATCCAAGTTTTTAGTCTAATATCAACAATCATCTGAACTGAATATATCTTCAACTCAACACCAATTTGAAATTTCTATGCTAGATAAATGCTATACTTTGGTTTATCATTTTTGTAATTTCAAAAAAACATGGCCCCTATTTTCAAAATTTCACTCACAAAATTGTAATTCTTTGCAATGGTTTAGCAATTAATGTTGAAATAATGACATCTCAGGTAGTTGCTTAGAATTTCTATTTTTTTGTTCAAGAGAAGAGCATTTATATGATTTGAATGATTGTGTTGTAATCTTCACTACTTTGAGTCTGTTTCTCCATAAACAGGGTGACCACAGACTCTGGAAAACAGGGAAAACAGGGAAAATGTCCAAAATAAATTCCCTGAAGGAAAAATCAGGGAATTTCGAAATTGGGCAAAAATAAGGGAATTATCAGGGAATTTTACAAATTTAAAGAAATCAAATAGTCTTGTAACTGTTAATTTGCCGTTTATTATGGTGAAAAAGTTTGAAATGTGAATTTTCGTGCTTGCTTCGCTCGCAAAATAAGTTTAATCTATATTAACATCTTATCAGGTACGTTCACAAAAAAATAGTGTGATAAAGTTTGCACCAGGGAATTTCATTCTTCATTTTCTGTGGCCACCCTGATAACATCTTGTCAAGGATCATTTTAGACCTTCTCTCCAAACCTTTCCCTTTCATCATAAACCATGAAATCTGCATTGATTTATTAACCCAAACTATGATGAGAGTTATCTCCCCTTGTTGTATCATTTTCAAAACAAACAGTTCTTTGCTTGCTTTATTTACTTACATTTATTTATAAATTATTATTGTTTGTTCATAGTCCACATGCATCATACCGGTACTCATGATCGACTCATATCATGAAATCATTTGGCAATATATTTTCCATACTTCATATTGTTATATAGTATGTATTATTTCCTGGTAAATACTTCTTGTGTTAACCGTGCTACCTCAATATTCACCTTCTGTCTGTCTATCTGTATATCAACGTCTGTAAGGTCTCAGTTTTATTATTTTTAAGTTTAAAAGGATCTTTGGTTGAAAAAAGAATACAGTATATAGAAGTAACTTTTTGCTATATATCACTTTTTCTGATTCAAATGTTAGCATGTTTGGTGGAGTTGCCATGAAATCACATTTATACGTTGACAGTATATAGTTGAACATCTATGTAAAATTACAGTTGTAGAATCAATTGCTAATATAACACCTGTTTACAACTTCTACATGTATGCAGATGTCTTTAAATAATGTCCAGAGAGAATAAAAGATAAGTTGATTCAAATTTAGATATCACACAACAGAAATACTGTTGATTGATATATGTAAGATCACTTAGCTAGGTTAAGAGTTATGATTTTCTATTACAACTGATTTATTATGATTTTGTAAAATATTTTCTGTTAATGTGCTGTCATATATATCAAAATAATCATGTCTTTGATGTACTTTCTCCTTGTTCTTGTATTTTGTTCCCCACACATCCAGACTGGTACTGTATTCATACACCCAGACTGGTACTGTATTCATACATTCAGACTGGTACTGTATTCACACATCCAGACTGGTACTGTATTCATCCATCCTGACTGGTACTGTATTCACACATCCAGACTGATACTGTATTCATACACCCAGACTGGTGCTATATTCATACACCCATACTGGTACTGTATTCATACACCCAGACTGGTACTGTATTCATACACCCAGACTGGTACTGGTGTCACACCGGTGGAAAGTACTTCCGGGTCGTAGTATGCTAAAATAGTCCCTTTCAAAAATTTGATATATGTCTGTTGAAGCACTGTTTTAATGTGGAAAATGCTGATTGTTGGCCAAATGACATGAATGTAGATCAAATATGACCTGCATGCTAACTTTTAAGAGTGTTTAATTGATATTTTTCTGAATTATCTTTCCCTGGCTGAAGACTGACAATGTTTGTGTGCTTCGGTCAAGTCAGCTTTTGAGGCATGGAAAAAAGCGTTGTCCTTCCAGAATCCCTGCAGTAGCTCGAAAACGAAACTATCGACATGCCATTTTCTCCAGCTTATTTTGGATAACAGGGATTGCTTTTTATGGAAACGGCCACAGAAAATCACCCGGAATGTCAGTGAAACGGAGGGAGAGATACGAATTTGGGTCATTTTGCATTAATTCCAATGGCAGAAAATTCACCGGTGTGACACCTACTGTATTCATACACCCAGACTGGTACTGTATTCATACACCCAGACTGGTACTATATTCACACATCCAGACTGGTACTGTATTCATACACCCAGACTGGTACTGTATTCATACACCCAGACTGGTACTGTATTCATACACCCAGACTGGTACTGTATTCATACACCCAGACTGGTACTGTATTCATACAGTCAGACTGGTACTGTATTCATCCATCATGACTGGTACTGTATTCACACATCCAGACTGGTACTGTATTCATACACCCAGACTGGTACTATATTCACACATTCAGACTGGTAATGTAGTCACACATCCAGACTGGTACTGTATTCACACATCCAGACTGGTACTGTATTCATACACCCAGACTGGTACTGTATTCACACATCCAGACTGGTACTGTATTCACACATCCAGACTGGTACTGTATTCATACATTCAGACTGGTACTGTATTCACACATCCAGACTGGTACTGTATTCATACATTCAGACTGGTACTGTATTCATACACACAGACTGGTACTGTATTCACACATCCAGACTGGTACTGTATTCATACATTCAGACTGGTACTGTATTCACACATCCAGACTGGTACTATATTCATACATTCAGACTGGTACTGTATTCATACATTCAGACTGGTACTATATTCATACATTCAGACTGGTATGTATTCATACATTCAGACTGGTACTATATTCATACATTCAGACTGGTATGTATTCATACATTCAGACTGGTACTATATTCATACACCCAGACTGGTACTGTATTCATACACCAAGACTGGTACTGTATTGATACATTCAGACTGGTACTGTATTCATACACCCAGACTGGTACTGTATTCATACACCCAGACTGATACTGTATTCATACACCCAGACTGGTACTGTATTCATACATTCAGACTGGTACTGTATTCATACACCCAGACTGGTACTGTATTCATACACCCAGACTGATACTGTATTCATACATTCAGACTGGTACTGTATTCATACATTCAGACTGATACTGCATTCATACATCCAGACTGGTACTTAATTCACACATTCAGACTGGTACTGTATTCATACACCAAGACTGGTACTGTATTCATACATCAAGACTGGTACTGTATTCATACATTCAGACTGGTACTGTATTCATACATCCAGACTGGTACTGTATTCATACATTCAGACTGGTACTGTATTCATACACCAAGACTGGTACTGTATTCATACACCAAGACTGGTACTGTATTCATACACCAAGACTGGTACTGTATTCATACATTCAGACTGGTACTGTATTCACACATTCAGACTGATACTGAATTCATACATCCAGACTGCTACTGTATTCATACATCCAGACTGGTACTGTATTCATACACCAAGACTGGTACTGTATTCATACACCCAGACTGGTACTGTATTCACACATTCAGACTGGTACTGTATTCACATATTCAGACTGATACTGTATTCGTACATCCAGAGTGGTACTGAATTCATACATCCAGACTGATACTGTATTCACACATTCAGACTGATACTGAATTCATACATTCAGACAGGTACTGTATTCATACATCCAGACTGGTACTGTATTCATACACCCAGACTGGTACTGTATTCATACACCCAGACTGGTACTGTATTCATACACCCAGACTGGTACTGTATTCATACACTCAGACTGGTACTGTATGTATACATCCAGACTGATACTGTATTCATACATTCAGACTGGTACTGTATTCATACATCCAGACTGGTACTGTATTCATACACTCAGACTGGTACTGTATTCACACATCCTGACTGGTACTGTATTCACACATACAGACTGGTACTGTATTCACACATCCAGACTGGTACTGTATTCATACATTCAGACTGGTACTGTATTCATACATTCAGACTGATACTGTATTCACACATTCAGACTGATACTGTATTCACACATTCAGACTGGTACTGTATTCACACATTCAGACTGATACTGTATTCACACATCCAGACTGGTACTGTATTCATACATTCAGACTGGTACTGTATTCATACATTCAGACTGGTACTGTATTCATACACACAGACTGGTACTGTATTCATACATCCAGACTGGTACTGTATTCATACATTCAGACTGATACTGTATTCATACACCAAGACTGGTACTGTATTCATACATTCAGACTGATACCGTATTCACACATCCAGACTGGTACTGTATTCATACACCCAGACTGGTACTGTATTCATACACCCAGACTGGTACTGTATTCATACACCCAGACTGGTACTGTATTCATACATTCAGACTGATACTGTATCCATACATTCAGACTGATACTGTATTCATACACCCAGACTGGTACTGTATTCATACACCAAGACTGGTACTGTATTCATACACCAAGACTGGTACTGTATTCATACACCCAGACAGGTACAGTATTCATACATTCAGACTGGTACTGTATTCATACACCCAGACTGGTACTGTATTCATACACCCAGACTGGTACTGTATTCACACAGTCAGACTGGTACTGTATTCATACATTCAGACTGGTACTGTATTCATACACCCAGACTGGTACTGTTTTCATACATTCAGACGTGTGCAGTATAAATACATAAAATAAGGTAAGTTAGTTAAAATATTGCTAAAAAATACAGTACAACTTCTCTATAGTACATCAAAGGGTCACATAATTCAAGATGAACAGGTTTAAGGTTAGAAACCACCAAATAAATTTGCTCTATAGCTCAATGTAAAGTGCCCGTATTAGGCCCAAATTTTGAACTGTTTTTAGTCTATGGCCACCTGGACCACATATATCATTGTAAAGAGGGGCATTTAAGCTTCAAAATAATGCAATAAAAAAGGGGGCCATGTATCTTCTAAGAAAGTTTTTGTCCTTCAAACATGGTTTATCCGTTTTCACACATGGCCGGATTTATAAGTTCCGGGTTTTACCCTAGTCTACTTTCACTTTGGTATCACGACCAAAATAGTGGAATAATACAAATATTACAGTTTTACTACATCACATGCTTATTTACCTACCATTTAAGCTCAATTTCATCATTCAAATCCACATTTGTCAAGAAATATCTCCATTTACAGGCAAACCAAAGTTTTTTTAAGGACTACTTGAGTGTATCACCACTTGGTCCGCGGAGGCATTTAGTGCTTCTTTGCCTAAAGAGTAAATTAAAGTCAGTTTCTCATGTTTTCTCAATATATCGATTTTGTAGTTACGACCTTCTTATTCTAAGCCAGCGAAATGTCGAACACTTTAGTTGCACTAAATCAGATGGTATGTAATGGAGTAAATGAGTTTAGTGTTAAAAGTATTATACTGATTACATACATATTGTGTAACACTGTACAGAGACAAAGGACCTTTTTAACGATTGACTGTTTTACTCATTTAGCACTGTACATGTATATAAGTTGCTTAATAATATAATGTAAATATACAAACTAGGTTCAACACTTTCATGCATTTGTTATATACGTGCCAATACTTAGGTATTTTATGTAGTTGTACATTTAGACGGTGTCTATCATATTATTGTTAATGAGTCTGTTAATAGTCTTTGTTATTTATTATTTCATTAATTTAGTCAACATCTAATCAGAATGTACAAAGTCCACTTTTCTCAACTGTTTTCATGTTTATGTATGTACATACAAATATATCAGTATTTTTGTCGATATTTTTTTCTCGATTATAATCCAATGGTTAGGAAATCCATTATAGACTTTGTTGTTGTTATTATACGTATTTCATTTTAATGTGTCATAAGAAGTATTTTATGCCTTGTGAATATGTGCTTGTGTGTGTGCGTGTGTGTGGGTGGGTGTGTGCGATGGTGCGTGCGTGCGTTTGAATATCCAGTCTGTCTGTTGTATAACTATATGCAGATTTACAAACAGCTACATTGGCACGGATTTGATTCAATTTCTGATCCATTCATAATATGAAATAAGCATTTTTGACCTGTATAGAATTGAGGAGGTTACGCCTACATTATGTTCCATGGCAGCAATTGGTGGTCACGGGGCTACATGTTTACAAACATTGCTTGTTTTATTCTGTAGTGAAGCCTGGATATTGACAACAGTTTATTGTAACCCTAATTAGCTTCGTTTGATGATGAAGTCTTTTTGTTGGACTCACAATATTAACTTGTAAATGGCGTGTATGTACGTGGGGTTATCCAAAAGTTCGTGGACTTTTGCTCTTATTAAAAAACCATTTAACTTAAAGCTACGAATCTATAGTCCCTGTAAAATTGATTTATATTGAACACGTATACCAAATATCATACGGATATAATTAAAAATAACATAAATATAGCATGTGTAAGCATGCGTAGTAAGCATACCCGGCGCACGCTCAGAAAAGACGTACGACGTCGCCCTTTCGACTTAATCATTTCATGAAGCTCTCAAACGCTGTAAATTAGTTGTTCCTAGTTTCCCGTAATCAGCTGTATACTTATGATATGCAAACACACTCGTTCTGTCGATGTGTACTGAATTGTATCGTTTCTATCTCTACAAGTGGACTTTATTCTCTCTAATACCTAGGATGGTCTATTCTAACCAACGTAACGCTTATTCGTTGAACGTCAGTTTTGTACCTATTAACATGCATCGTCTGTCACACCACCCTGACTGTCTGTTAACTATTTATGCCATTTAAAAACAATTGAATACAATGCAGAAGAGTTCTTACTTAATTTACCAAACAATTCTTTTCTTCCTTGCGAGTTTCCCTAGCTGTATATATAATTGAATTATTTTACGACTGTAAATGATATCTTGTGACGTCATATTTTACGTTGAATTTTATATGCCAACATTAACCCTCATGCTCATAAAATGACGAATATGTATGATACAACCGTTAAATTATACCAAAATATCGGTATGACATTACTCAACACGAGGACGCATTTTTGTATTTTTAAATGAAGAAACACGGTAACAATCGAAAATAACGTAACGCATTTTACTGGAAAAAATCAGCAGTGCGCCGCTAACGCATTTTTGTGTTACTATGGCAACGTGTTACTCTTCATACAAACGGTACTTTATTAAAATATTTTAAGGCAATTGTTTGTAATAGATTAATGTCACTGTATGGTAATTTTCATACTGATCTGATTTAAAATAAAAGTTTTAGAGCAAAAGTCCACGAACTTTTGGATAACCCCACGTATGTATTGATGAGCGTGTGAGAATATTTATGTAAAAGTTTTACATTGACTCACGGCTACCCACCTTGCCAGGTTCACTGTTATTTTGCCGTTTGTTCTCAGGGATAAGTCAAAGTAGTATTTATTGTATTAGATAATCAATGTTTATTATATTTAATTTGAGTTTAGTATAAATATTCTCAGTTAGATTTTAGTCTTCGTTATCATAGATATTTTACATCTAGAAATCCAAGTTTTTAGTCTAATATCAACAATCATCTGAACTGAATATATCTTCAACTCAACACCAATTTGAAATTTCTATGCTAGATAAATGCTATACTTTGGTTTATCATTTTTGTAATTTCAAAAAAACATGGCCCCTATTTTCAAAATTTCACTCACAAAATTGTAATTCTTTGCAATGGTTTAGCAATTAATGTTGAAATAATGACATCTCAGGTAGTTGCTTAGAATTTCTATTTTTTTGTTCAAGAGAAGAGCATTTATATGATTTGAATGATTGTGTTGTAATCTTCACTACTTTGAGTCTGTTTCTCCATAAACAGGGTGACCACAGACTCTGGAAAACAGGGAAAACAGGGAAAATGTCCAAAATAAATTCCCTGAAGGAAAAATCAGGGAATTTCGAAATTGGGCAAAAATAAGGGAATTATCAGGGAATTTTACAAATTTAAAGAAATCAAATAGTCTTGTAACTGTTAATTTGCCGTTTATTATGGTGAAAAAGTTTGAAATGTGAATTTTCGTGCTTGCTTCGCTCGCAAAATAAGTTTAATCTATATAAACATCTTATCAGGTACGTTCACAAAAAAATAGTGTGATAAAGTTTGCACCAGGGAATTTCATTCTTCATTTTCTGTGGCCACCCTGATAACATCTTGTCAAGGATCATTTTAGACCTTCTCTCCAAACCTTTCCCTTTCATCATAAACCATGAAATCTGCATTGATTTATTAACCCAAACTATGATGAGAGTTATCTCCCCTTGTTGTATCATTTTCAAAACAAACAGTTCTTTGCTTGCTTTATTTACTTACATTTATTTATAAATTATTATTGTTTGTTCATAGTCCACATGCATCATACCGGTACTCATGATCGACTCATATCATGAAATCATTTGGCAATATATTTTCCATACTTCATATTGTTATATAGTATGTATTATTTCCTGGTAAATACTTCTTGTGTTAACCGTGCTACCTCAATATTCACCTTCTGTCTGTCTATCTGTATATCAACGTCTGTAAGGTCTCAGTTTTATTATTTTTAAGTTTAAAAGGATCTTTGGTTGAAAAAAGAATACAGTATATAGAAGTAACTTTTTGCTATATATCACTTTTTCTGATTCAAATGTTAGCATGTTTGGTGGAGTTGCCATGAAATCACATTTATACGTTGACAGTATATAGTTGAACATCTATGTAAAATTACAGTTGTAGAATCAATTGCTAATATAACACCTGTTTACAACTTCTACATGTATGCAGATGTCTTTAAATAATGTCCAGAGAGAATAAAAGATAAGTTGATTCAAATTTAGATATCACACAACAGAAATACTGTTGATTGATATATGTAAGATCACTTAGCTAGGTTAAGAGTTATGATTTTCTATTACAACTGATTTATTATGATTTTGTAAAATATTTTCTGTTAATGTGCTGTCATATATATCAAAATAATCATGTCTTTGATGTACTTTCTCCTTGTTCTTGTATTTTGTTCCCCACACATCCAGACTGGTACTGTATTCATACACCCAGACTGGTACTGTATTCATACATTCAGACTGGTACTGTATTCACACATCCAGACTGGTACTGTATTCATCCATCCTGACTGGTACTGTATTCACACATCCAGACTGATACAGTATTCATACACCCAGACTGGTGCTATATTCATACACCCATACTGGTACTGTATTCATACACCCAGACTGGTACTGTATTCATACACCCAGACTGGTACTGTATTCATACACCCAGACTGGTACTGTATTCATACACCCAGACTGGTACTATATTCACACATCCAGACTGGTACTGTATTCATACACCCAGACTGGTACTGTATTCATACACCCAGACTGGTACTGTATTCATACACCCAGACTGGTACTGTATTCATACACCCAGACTGGTACTGTATTCATACAGTCAGACTGGTACTGTATTCATCCATCATGACTGGTACTGTATTCACACATCCAGACTGGTACTGTATTCATACACCCAGACTGGTACTATATTCACACATTCAGACTGGTAATGTAGTCACACATCCAGACTGGTACTGTATTCACACATCCAGACTGGTACTGTATTCATACACTTAGACTGGTACTGTATTCACACATCCAGACTGGTACTGTATTCACACATCCAGACTGGTACTGTATTCATACATTCAGACTGGTACTGTATTCACACATCCAGACTGGTACTGTATTCATACATTCAGACTGGTACTGTATTCATACACACAGACTGGTACTGTATTCACACATCCAGACTGGTACTGTATTCATACATTCAGACTGGTACTGTATTCACACATCCAGACTGGTACTGTATTCACACATCCAGACTGGTACTGTATTCATACATTCAGACTGGTACTGTATTCATACACACAGACTGGTACTGTATTCACACATCCAGACTGGTACTGTATTCATACATTCAGACTGGTACTGTATTCACACATCCAGACTGGTACTATATTCATACATTCAAACTGGTACTGTATTCATACATTCAGACTGGTACTATATTCATACATTCAGACTGGTACTGTATTCATACATTCAGACTGGTACTATATTCATACACCCAGACTGGTACTGTATTCATACACCAAGACTGGTACTGTATTGATACATTCAGACTGGTACTGTATTCATACACCCAGACTGGTACTGTATTCATACACCCAGACTGATACTGTATTCATACACCCAGACTGGTACTGTATTCATACATTCAGACTGGTACTGTATTCATACACCCAGACTGGTACTGTATTCATACACACAGACTGATACTGTATTCATACATTCAGACTGGTACTGTATTCATACATTCAGACTGATACTGCATTCATACATCCAGACTGGTACTTAATTCACACATTCAGACTGGTACTGTATTCATACACCAAGACTGGTACTGTATTCATACATCAAGACTGGTACTGTATTCATACATTCAGACTGGTACTGTATTCATACATCCAGACTGGTACTGTATTCATACATTCAGACTGGTACTGTATTCATACACCAAGACTGGTACTGTATTCATACACCAAGACTGGTACTGTATTCATACACCAAGACTGGTACTGTATTCATACATTCAGACTGGTACTGTATTCACACATTCAGACTGATACTGAATTCATACATCCAGACTGCTACTGTATTCATACATCCAGACTGGTACTGTATTCATACACCAAGACTGGTACTGTATTCATACACCCAGACTGGTACTGTATTCACACATTCAGACTGGTACTGTATTCACATATTCAGACTGATACTGTATTCGTACATCCAGAGTGGTACTGAATTCATACATCCAGACTGATACTGTATTCACACATTCAGACTGATACTGAATTCATACATTCAGACAGGTACTGTATTCATACATCCAGACTGGTACTGTATTCATACACCCAGACTGGTACTGTATTCATACACCCAGACTGGTACTGTATTCATACACCCAGACTGGTACTGTATTCATACACTCAGACTGGTACTGTATGTATACATCCAGACTGATACTGTATTCATACATTCAGACTGGTACTGTATTCATACATCCAGACTGGTACTGTATTCATACACTCAGACTGGTACTGTATTCACACATCCTGACTGGTACTGTATTCACACATACAGACTGGTACTGTATTCACACATCCAGACTGGTACTGTATTCATACATTCAGACTGGTACTGTATTCATACATTCAGACTGATACTGTATTCACACATTCAGACTGATACTGTATTCACACATTCAGACTGGTACTGTATTCACACATTCAGACTGATACTGTATTCACACATCCAGACTGGTACTGTATTCATACATTCAGACTGGTACTGTATTCATACATTCAGACTGGTACTGTATTCATACACACAGACTGGTACTGTATTCATACATCCAGACTGGTACTGTATTCATACATTCAGACTGATACTGTATTCATACACCAAGACTGGTACTGTATTCATACATTCAGACTGATACCGTATTCACACATCCAGACTGGTACTGTATTCATACACCCAGACTGGTACTGTATTCATACACCCAGACTGGTACTGTATTCATACACCCAGACTGGTACTGTATTCATACATTCAGACTGATACTGTATCCATACATTCAGACTGATACTGTATTCATACACCCAGACTGGTACTGTATTCATACACCAAGACTGGTACTGTATTCATACACCAAGACTGGTACTGTATTCATACACCCAGACAGGTACAGTATTCATACATTCAGACTGGTACTGTATTCATACACCCAGACTGGTACTGTATTCATACACCCAGACTGGTACTGTATTCACACAGTCAGACTGGTACTGTATTCATACATTCAGACTGGTACTGTATTCATACACCCAGACTGGTACTGTTTTCATACATTCAGACGTGTGCAGTATAAATACATAAAATAAGGTAAGTTAGTTAAAATATTGCTAAAAAATACAGTACAACTTCTCTATAGTACATCAAAGGGTCACATAATTCAAGATGAACAGGTTTAAGGTTAGAAACCACCAAATAAATTTGCTCTATAGCTCAATGTAAAGTGCCCGTATTAGGCCCAAATTTTGAACTGTTTTTAGTCTATGGCCACCTGGACCACATATATCATTGTAAAGAGGGGCATTTAAGCTTCAAAATAATGCAATAAAAAAGGGGGCCATGTATCTTCTAAGAAAGTTTTTGTCCTTCAAACATGGTTTATCCGTTTTCACACATGGCCGGATTTATAAGTTCCGGGTTTTACCCTAGTCTACTTTCACTTTGGTATCACGACCAAAATAGTGGAATAATACAAATATTACAGTTTTACTACATCACATGCTTATTTACCTACCATTTAAGCTCAATTTCATCATTCAAATCCACATTTGTCAAGAAATATCTCCATTTACAGGCAAACCAAAGTTTTTTTAAGGACTACTTGAGTGTATCACCACTTGGTCCGCGGAGGCATTTAGTGCTTCTTTGCCTAAAGAGTAAATTAAAGTCAGTTTCTCATGTTTTCTCAATATATCGATTTTGTAGTTACGACCTTTTTATTCTAAGCCAGCGAAATGTCGAACACTTTAGTTGCACTAAATCAGATGGTATGTAATGGAGTAAATGAGTTTAGTGTTAAAAGTATTATACTGATTACATACATATTGTGTAACACTGTACAGAGACAAAGGACCTTTTTAACGATTGACTGTTTTACTCATTTAGCACTGTACATGTATATAAGTTGCTTAATAATATAATGTAAATATACAAACTAGGTTCAACACTTTCATGCATTTGTTATATACGTGCCAATACTTAGGTATTTTATGTAGTTGTACATTTAGACGGTGTCTATCATATTATTGTTAATGAGTCTGTTAATAGTCTTTGTTATTTATTATTTCATTAATTTAGTCAACATCTAATCAGAATGTACAAAGTCCACTTTTCTCAACTGTTTTCATGTTTATGTATGTACATACAAATATATCAGTATTTTTGTCGATATTTTTTTCTCGATTATAATCCAATGGTTAGGAAATCCATTATAGACTTTGTTGTTGTTATTATACGTATTTCATTTTAATGTGTCATAAGAAGTATTTTATGCCTTGTGAATATGTGCTTGTGTGTGTGCGTGTGTGTGGGTGGGTGTGTGCGATGGTGCGTGCGTGCGTTTGAATATCCAGTCTGTCTGTTGTATAACTATATGCAGATTTACAAACAGCTACATTGGCACGGATTTGATTCAATTTCTGATCCATTCATAATATGAAATAAGCATTTTTGACCTGTATAGAATTGAGGAGGTTACGCCTACATTATGTTCCATGGCAGCAATTGGTGGTCACGGGGCTACATGTTTACAAACATTGCTTGTTTTATTCTGTAGTGAAGCCTGGATATTGACAACAGTTTATTGTAACCCTAATTAGCTTCGTTTGATGATGAAGTCTTTTTGTTGGACTCACAATATTAACTTGTAAATGGCGTGTATGTATGTATTGATGAGCGTGTGAGAATATTTATGTAAAAGTTTTACATTGACTCACGGCTACCCACCTTGCCAGGTTCACTGTTATTTTGCCGTTTGTTCTCAGGGATAAGTCAAAGTAGTATTTATTGTATTAGATAATCAATGTTTATTATATTTAATTTGAGTTTAGTATAAATATTCTCAGTTAGATTTTAGTCTTCGTTATCATAGATATTTTACATCTAGAAATCCAAGTTTTTAGTCTAATATCAACAATCATCTGAACTGAATATATCTTCAACTCAACACCAATTTGAAATTTCTATGCTAGATAAATGCTATACTTTGGTTTATCATTTTTGTAATTTCAAAAAAACATGGCCCCTATTTTCAAAATTTCACTCACAAAATTGTAATTCTTTGCAATGGTTTAGCAATTAATGTTGAAATAATGACATCTCAGGTAGTTGCTTAGAATTTCTATTTTTTTGTTCAAGAGAAGAGCATTTATATGATTTGAATGATTGTGTTGTAATCTTCACTACTTTGAGTCTGTTTCTCCATAAACAGGGTGACCACAGACTCTGGAAAACAGGGAAAACAGGGAAAATGTCCAAAATAAATTCCCTGAAGGAAAAATCAGGGAATTTCGAAATTGGGCAAAAATAAGGGAATTATCAGGGAATTTTACAAATTTAAAGAAATCAAATAGTCTTGTAACTGTTAATTTGCCGTTTATTATGGTGAAAAAGTTTGAAATGTGAATTTTCGTGCTTGCTTCGCTCGCAAAATAAGTTTAATCTATATAAACATCTTATCAGGTACGTTCACAAAAAAATAGTGTGATAAAGTTTGCACCAGGGAATTTCATTCTTCATTTTCTGTGGCCACCCTGATAACATCTTGTCAAGGATCATTTTAGACCTTCTCTCCAAACCTTTCCCTTTCATCATAAACCATGAAATCTGCATTGATTTATTAACCCAAACTATGATGAGAGTTATCTCCCCTTGTTGTATCATTTTCAAAACAAACAGTTCTTTGCTTGCTTTATTTACTTACATTTATTTATAAATTATTATTGTTTGTTCATAGTCCACATGCATCATACCGGTACTCATGATCGACTCATATCATGAAATCATTTGGCAATATATTTTCCATACTTCATATTGTTATATAGTATGTATTATTTCCTGGTAAATACTTCTTGTGTTAACCGTGCTACCTCAATATTCACCTTCTGTCTGTCTATCTGTATATCAACGTCTGTAAGGTCTCAGTTTTATTATTTTTAAGTTTAAAAGGATCTTTGGTTGAAAAAAGAATACAGTATATAGAAGTAACTTTTTGCTATATATCACTTTTTCTGATTCAAATGTTAGCATGTTTGGTGGAGTTGCCATGAAATCACATTTATACGTTGACAGTATATAGTTGAACATCTATGTAAAATTACAGTTGTAGAATCAATTGCTAATATAACACCTGTTTACAACTTCTACATGTATGCAGATGTCTTTAAATAATGTCCAGAGAGAATAAAAGATAAGTTGATTCAAATTTAGATATCACACAACAGAAATACTGTTGATTGATATATGTAAGATCACTTAGCTAGGTTAAGAGTTATGATTTTCTATTACAACTGATTTATTATGATTTTGTAAAATATTTTCTGTTAATGTGCTGTCATATATATCAAAATAATCATGTCTTTGATGTACTTTCTCCTTGTTCTTGTATTTTGTTCCCCACACATCCAGACTGGTACTGTATTCATACACCCAGACTGGTACTGTATTCATACATTCAGACTGGTACTGTATTCACACATCCAGACTGGTACTGTATTCATCCATCCTGACTGGTACTGTATTCACACATCCAGACTGATACTGTATTCATACACCCAGACTGGTGCTATATTCATACACCCATACTGGTACTGTATTCATACACCCAGACTGGTACTGTATTCATACACCCAGACTGGTACTGTATTCATACACCCAGACTGGTACTGTATTCATACACCCAGACTGGTACTATATTCACACATCCAGACTGGTACTGTATTCATACACCCAGACTGGTACTGTATTCATACACCCAGACTGGTACTGTATTCATACACCCAGACTGGTACTGTATTCATACACCCAGACTGGTACTGTATTCATACAGTCAGACTGGTACTGTATTCATCCATCATGACTGGTACTGTATTCACACATCCAGACTGGTACTGTATTCATACACCCAGACTGGTACTATATTCACACATTCAGACTGGTAATGTAGTCACACATCCAGACTGGTACTGTATTCACACATCCAGACTGGTACTGTATTCATACACCCAGACTGGTACTGTATTCACACATCCAGACTGGTACTGTATTCACACATCCAGACTGGTACTGTATTCATACATTCAGACTGGTACTGTATTCACACATCCAGACTGGTACTGTATTCATACATTCAGACTGGTACTGTATTCATACACACAGACTGGTACTGTATTCACACATCCAGACTGGTACTGTATTCATACATTCAGACTGGTACTGTATTCACACATCCAGACTGGTACTATATTCATACATTCAGACTGGTACTGTATTCATACATTCAGACTGGTACTATATTCATACATTCAGACTGGTACTGTATTCATACATTCAGACTGGTACTATATTCATACACCCAGACTGGTACTGTATTCATACACCAAGACTGGTACTGTATTGATACATTCAGACTGGTACTGTATTCATACACCCAGACTGGTACTGTATTCATACACCCAGACTGATACTGTATTCATACACCCAGACTGGTACTGTATTCATACATTCAGACTGGTACTGTATTCATACACCCAGACTGGTACTGTATTCATACACACAGACTGATACTGTATTCATACATTCAGACTGGTACTGTATTCATACATTCAGACTGATACTGCATTCATACATCCAGACTGGTACTTAATTCACACATTCAGACTGGTACTGTATTCATACACCAAGACTGGTACTGTATTCATACATCAAGACTGGTACTGTATTCATACATTCAGACTGGTACTGTATTCATACATCCAGACTGGTACTGTATTCATACATTCAGACTGGTACTGTATTCATACACCAAGACTGGTACTGTATTCATACACCAAGACTGGTACTGTATTCATACACCAAGACTGGTACTGTATTCATACATTCAGACTGGTACTGTATTCACACATTCAGACTGATACTGAATTCATACATCCAGACTGCTACTGTATTCACACATACAGACTGGAACTGTATTCATACACCAAGACTGGTACTGTATTCATACACCCAGACTGGTACTGTATTCACACATTCAGACTGGTACTGTATTCACATATTCAGACTGATACTGTATTCGTACATCCAGAGTGGTACTGAATTCATACATCCAGACTGATACTGTATTCACACATTCAGACTGATACTGAATTCATACATTCAGACAGGTACTGTATTCATACATCCAGACTGGTACTGTATTCATACACCCAGACTGGTACTGTATTCATACACCCAGACTGGTACTGTATTCATACACCCAGACTGGTACTGTATTCATACACTCAGACTGGTACTGTATGTATACATCCAGACTGATACTGTATTCATACATTCAGACTGGTACTGTATTCATACATCCAGACTGGTACTGTATTCATACACTCAGACTGGTACTGTATTCACACATCCTGACTGGTACTGTATTCACACATACAGACTGGTACTGTATTCACACATCCAGACTGGTACTGTATTCATACATTCAGACTGGTACTGTATTCATACATTCAGACTGATACTGTATTCACACATTCAGACTGATACTGTATTCACACATTCAGACTGGTACTGTATTCACACATTCAGACTGATACTGTATTCACACATCCAGACTGGTACTGTATTCATACATTCAGACTGGTACTGTATTCATACATTCAGACTGGTACTGTATTCAAACACACAGACTGGTACTGTATTCATACATCCAGACTGGTACTGTATTCATACATTCAGACTGATACTGTATTCATACACCAAGACTGGTACTGTATTCATACATTCAGACTGATACCGTATTCACACATCCAGACTGGTACTGTATTCATACACCCAGACTGGTACTGTATTCATACACCCAGACTGGTACTGTATTCATACACCCAGACTGGTACTGTATTCATACATTCAGACTGATACTGTATCCATACATTCAGACTGATACTGTATGTATACACCCAGACTGGTACTGTATTCATACACCAAGACTGGTACTGTATTCATACACCAAGACTGGTACTGTATTCATACACCCAGACAGGTACAGTATTCATACATTCAGACTGGTACTGTATTCATACACCCAGACTGGTACTGTATTCATACACCCAGACTGGTACTGTATTCACACAGTCAGACTGGTACTGTATTCATACATTCAGACTGGTACTGTATTCATACACCCAGACTGGTACTGTTTTCATACATTCAGACGTGTGCAGTATAAATACATAAAATAAGGTAAGTTAGTTAAAATATTGCTAAAAAATACAGTACAACTTCTCTATAGTACATCAAAGGGTCACATAATTCAAGATGAACAGGTTTAAGGTTAGAAACCACCAAATAAATTTGCTCTATAGCTCAATGTAAAGTGCCCGTATTAGGCCCAAATTTTGAACTGTTTTTAGTCTATGGCCACCTGGACCACATATATCATTGTAAAGAGGGGCATTTAAGCTTCAAAATAATGCAATAAAAAAGGGGGCCATGTATCTTCTAAGAAAGTTTTTGTCCTTCAAACATGGTTTATCCGTTTTCACACATGGCCGGATTTATAAGTTCCGGGTTTTACCCTAGTCTACTTTCACTTTGGTATCACGACCAAAATAGTGGAATAATACAAATATTACAGTTTTACTACATCACATGCTTATTTACCTACCATTTAAGCTCAATTTCATCATTCAAATCCACATTTGTCAAGAAATATCTCCATTTACAGGCAAACCAAAGTTTTTTTAAGGACTACTTGAGTGTATCACCACTTGGTCCGCGGAGGCATTTAGTGCTTCTTTGCCTAAAGAGTAAATTAAAGTCAGTTTCTCATGTTTTCTCAATATATCGATTTTGTAGTTACGACCTTCTTATTCTAAGCCAGCGAAATGTCGAACACTTTAGTTGCACTAAATCAGATGGTATGTAATGGAGTAAATGAGTTTAGTGTTAAAAGTATTATACTGATTACATACATATTGTGTAACACTGTACAGAGACAAAGGACCTTTTTAACGATTGACTGTTTTACTCATTTAGCACTGTACATGTATATAAGTTGCTTAATAATATAATGTAAATATACAAACTAGGTTCAACACTTTCATGCATTTGTTATATACGTGCCAATACTTAGGTATTTTATGTAGTTGTACATTTAGACGGTGTCTATCATATTATTGTTAATGAGTCTGTTAATAGTCTTTGTTATTTATTATTTCATTAATTTAGTCAACATCTAATCAGAATGTACAAAGTCCACTTTTCTCAACTGTTTTCATGTTTATGTATGTACATACAAATATATCAGTATTTTTGTCGATATTTTTTTCTCGATTATAATCCAATGGTTAGGAAATCCATTATAGACTTTGTTGTTGTTATTATACGTATTTCATTTTAATGTGTCATAAGAAGTATTTTATGCCTTGTGAATATGTGCTTGTGTGTGTGCGTGTGTGTGGGTGGGTGTGTGCGATGGTGCGTGCGTGCGTTTGAATATCCAGTCTGTCTGTTGTATAACTATATGCAGATTTACAAACAGCTACATTGGCACGGATTTGATTCAATTTCTGATCCATTCATAATATGAAATAAGCATTTTTGACCTGTATAGAATTGAGGAGGTTACGCCTACATTATGTTCCATGGCAGCAATTGGTGGTCACGGGGCTACATGTTTACAAACATTGCTTGTTTTATTCTGTAGTGAAGCCTGGATATTGACAACAGTTTATTGTAACCCTAATTAGCTTCGTTTGATGATGAAGTCTTTTTGTTGGACTCACAATATTAACTTGTAAATGGCGTGTATGTATGTATTGATGAGCGTGTGAGAATATTTATGTAAAAGTTTTACATTGACTCACGGCTACCCACCTTGCCAGGTTCACTGTTATTTTGCCGTTTGTTCTCAGGGATAAGTCAAAGTAGTATTTATTGTATTAGATAATCAATGTTTATTATATTTAATTTGAGTTTAGTATAAATATTCTCAGTTAGATTTTAGTCTTCGTTATCATAGATATTTTACATCTAGAAATCCAAGTTTTTAGTCTAATATCAACAATCATCTGAACTGAATATATCTTCAACTCAACACCAATTTGAAATTTCTATGCTAGATAAATGCTATACTTTGGTTTATCATTTTTGTAATTTCAAAAAAACATGGCCCCTATTTTCAAAATTTCACTCACAAAATTGTAATTCTTTGCAATGGTTTAGCAATTAATGTTGAAATAATGACATCTCAGGTAGTTGCTTAGAATTTCTATTTTTTTGTTCAAGAGAAGAGCATTTATATGATTTGAATGATTGTGTTGTAATCTTCACTACTTTGAGTCTGTTTCTCCATAAACAGGGTGACCACAGACTCTGGAAAACAGGGAAAACAGGGAAAATGTCCAAAATAAATTCCCTGAAGGAAAAATCAGGGAATTTCGAAATTGGGCAAAAATAAGGGAATTATCAGGGAATTTTACAAATTTAAAGAAATCAAATAGTCTTGTAACTGTTAATTTGCCGTTTATTATGGTGAAAAAGTTTGAAATGTGAATTTTCGTGCTTGCTTCGCTCGCAAAATAAGTTTAATCTATATAAACATCTTATCAGGTACGTTCACAAAAAAATAGTGTGATAAAGTTTGCACCAGGGAATTTCATTCTTCATTTTCTGTGGCCACCCTGATAACATCTTGTCAAGGATCATTTTAGACCTTCTCTCCAAACCTTTCCCTTTCATCATAAACCATGAAATCTGCATTGATTTATTAACCCAAACTATGATGAGAGTTATCTCCCCTTGTTGTATCATTTTCAAAACAAACAGTTCTTTGCTTGCTTTATTTACTTACATTTATTTATAAATTATTATTGTTTGTTCATAGTCCACATGCATCATACCGGTACTCATGATCGACTCATATCATGAAATCATTTGGCAATATATTTTCCATACTTCATATTGTTATATAGTATGTATTATTTCCTGGTAAATACTTCTTGTGTTAACCGTGCTACCTCAATATTCACCTTCTGTCTGTCTATCTGTATATCAACGTCTGTAAGGTCTCAGTTTTATTATTTTTAAGTTTAAAAGGATCTCTGGTTGAAAAAAGAATACAGTATATAGAAGTAACTTTTTGCTATATATCACTTTTTCTGATTCAAATGTTAGCATGTTTGGTGGAGTTGCCATGAAATCACATTTATACGTTGACAGTATATAGTTGAACATCTATGTAAAATTACAGTTGTAGAATCAATTGCTAATATAACACCTGTTTACAACTTCTACATGTATGCAGATGTCTTTAAATAATGTCCAGAGAGAATAAAAGATAAGTTGATTCAAATTTAGATATCACACAACAGAAATACTGTTGATTGATATATGTAAGATCACTTAGCTAGGTTAAGAGTTATGATTTTCTATTACAACTGATTTATTATGATTTTGTAAAATATTTTCTGTTAATGTGCTGTCATATATATCAAAATAATCATGTCTTTGATGTACTTTCTCCTTGTTCTTGTATTTTGTTCCCCACACATCCAGACTGGTACTGTATTCATACACCCAGACTGGTACTGTATTCATACATTCAGACTGGTACTGTATTCACACATCCAGACTGGTACTGTATTCATCCATCCTGACTGGTACTGTATTCACACATCCAGACTGATACTGTATTCATACACCCAGACTGGTGCTAAATTCATACACCCATACTGGTACTGTATTCATACACCCAGACTGGTACTGTATTCATACACCCAGACTGGTACTGTATTCATACACCCAGACTGGTACTGTATTCATACACCCAGACTGGTACTATATTCACACATCCAGACTGGTACTGTATTCATACACCCAGACTGGTACTGTATTCATACACCCAGACTGGTACTGTATTCATACACCCAGACTGGTACTGTATTCATACACCCAGACTGGTACTGTATTCATACAGTCAGACTGGTACTGTATTCATCCATCATGACTGGTACTGTATTCACACATCCAGACTGGTACTGTATTCATACACCCAGACTGGTACTATATTCACACATTCAGACTGGTAATGTAGTCACACATCCAGACTGGTACTGTATTCACACATCCAGACTGGTACTGTATTCATACACCCAGACTGGTACTGTATTCACACATCCAGACTGGTACTGTATTCACACATCCAGACTGGTACTGTATTCATACATTCAGACTGGTACTGTATTCACACATCCAGACTGGTACTGTATTCATACATTCAGACTGGTACTGTATTCATACACACAGACTGGTACTGTATTCACACATCCAGACTGGTACTGTATTCATACATTCAGACTGGTACTGTATTCACACATCCAGACTGGTACTATATTCATACATTCAGACTGGTACTGTATTCATACATTCAGACTGGTACTATATTCATACATTCAGACTGGTACTGTATTCATACATTCAGACTGGTACTATATTCATACACCCAGACTGGTACTGTATTCATACACCAAGACTGGTACTGTATTGATACATTCAGACTGGTACTGTATTCATACACCCAGACTGGTACTGTATTCATACACCCAGACTGATACTGTATTCATACACCCAGACTGGTACTGTATTCATACATTCAGACTGGTTCTGTATTCATACACCCAGACTGGTACTGTATTCATACACCCAGACTGATACTGTATTCATACATTCAGACTGGTACTGTATTCATACATTCAGACTGATACTGCATTCATACATCCAGACTGGTACTTAATTCACACATTCAGACTGGTACTGTATTCATACACCAAGACTGGTACTGTATTCAAACATCAAGACTGGTACTGTATTCATACATTCAGACTGGTACTGTATTCATACATCCAGACTGGTACTGTATTCATACATTCAGACTGGTACTGTATTCATACACCAAGACTGGTACTGTATTCAAACACCAAGACTGGTACTGTATTCATACACCAAGACTGGTACTGTATTCATACATTCAGACTGGTACTGTATTCACACATTCAGACTGATACTGAATTCATACATCCAGACTGCTACTGTATTCATACATCCAGACTGGTACTGTATTCATACACCAAGACTGGTACTGTATTCATACACCCAGACTGGTACTGTATTCACACATTCAGACTGGTACTGTATTCACATATTCAGACTGATACTGTATTCGTACATCCAGAGTGGTACTGAATTCATACATCCAGACTGATACTGTATTCACACATTCAGACTGATACTGAATTCATACATTCAGACAGGTACTGTATTCATACATCCAGACTGGTACTGTATTCATACACCCAGACTGGTACTGTATTCATACACCCAGACTGGTACTGTATTCATACACCCAGACTGGTACTGTATTCATACACTCAGACTGGTACTGTATGTATACATCCAGACTGATACTGTATTCATACATTCAGACTGGTACTGTATTCATACATCCAGACTGGTACTGTATTCATACACTCAGACTGGTACTGTATTCACACATCCTGACTGGTACTGTATTCACACATACAGACTGGTACTGTATTCACACATCCAGACTGGTACTGTATTCATACATTCAGACTGGTACTGTATTCATACATTCAGACTGATACTGTATTCACACATTCAGACTGATACTGTATTCACACATTCAGACTGGTACTGTATTCACACATTCAGACTGATACTGTATTCACACATCCAGACTGGTACTGTATTCATACATTCAGACTGGTACTGTATTCATACATTCAGACTGGTACTGTATTCATACACACAGACTGGTACTGTATTCATACATCCAGACTGGTACTGTATTCATACATTCAGACTGATACTGTATTCATACACCAAGACTGGTACTGTATTCATACATTCAGACTGATACCGTATTCACACATCCAGACTGGTACTGTATTCATACACCCAGACTGGTACTGTATTCATACACCCAGACTGGTACTGTATTCATACACCCAGACTGGTACTGTATTCATACATTCAGACTGATACTGTATCCATACATTCAGACTGATACTGTATTCATACACCCAGACTGGTACTGTATTCATACACCAAGACTGGTACTGTATTCATACACCAAGACTGGTACTGTATTCATACACCCAGACAGGTACAGTATTCATACATTCAGACTGGTACTGTATTCATACACCCAGACTGGTACTGTATTCATACACCCAGGCTGGTACTGTATTCACACAGTCAGACTGGTACTGTATTCATACATTCAGACTGGTACTGTATTCATACACCCAGACTGGTACTGTTTTCATACATTCAGACGTGTGCAGTATAAATACATAAAATAAGGTAAGTTAGTTAAAATATTGCTAAAAAATACAGTACAACTTCTCTATAGTACATCAAAGGGTCACATAATTCAAGATGAACAGGTTTAAGGTTAGAAACCACCAAATAAATTTGCTCTATAGCTCAATGTAAAGTGCCCGTATTAGGCCCAAATTTTGAACTGTTTTTAGTCTATGGCCACCTGGACCACATATATCATTGTAAAGAGGGGCATTTAAGCTTCAAAATAATGCAATAAAAAAGGGGGCCATGTATCTTCTAAGAAAGTTTTTGTCCTTCAAACATGGTTTATCCGTTTTCACACATGGCCGGATTTATAAGTTCCGGGTTTTACCCTAGTCTACTTTCACTTTGGTATCACGACCAAAATAGTGGAATAATACAAATATTACAGTTTTACTACATCACATGCTTATTTACCTACCATTTAAGCTCAATTTCATCATTCAAATCCACATTTGTCAAGAAATATCTCCATTTACAGGCAAACCAAAGTTTTTTTAAGGACTACTTGAGTGTATCACCACTTGGTCCGCGGAGGCATTTAGTGCTTCTTTGCCTAAAGAGTAAATTAAAGTCAGTTTCTCATGTTTTCTCAATATATCGATTTTGTAGTTACGACCTTCTTATTCTAAGCCAGCGAAATGTCGAACACTTTAGTTGCACTAAATCAGATGGTATGTAATGGAGTAAATGAGTTTAGTGTTAAAAGTATTATACTGATTACATACATATTGTGTAACACTGTACAGAGACAAAGGACCTTTTTAACGATTGACTGTTTTACTCATTTAGCACTGTACATGTATATAAGTTGCTTAATAATATAATGTAAATATACAAACTAGGTTCAACACTTTCATGCATTTGTTATATACGTGCCAATACTTAGGTATTTTATGTAGTTGTACATTTAGACGGTGTCTATCATATTATTGTTAATGAGTCTGTTAATAGTCTTTGTTATTTATTATTTCATTAATTTAGTCAACATCTAATCAGAATGTACAAAGTCCACTTTTCTCAACTGTTTTCATGTTTATGTATGTACATACAAATATATCAGTATTTTTGTCGATATTTTTTTCTCGATTATAATCCAATGGTTAGGAAATCCATTATAGACTTTGTTGTTGTTATTATACGTATTTCATTTTAATGTGTCATAAGAAGTATTTTATGCCTTGTGAATATGTGCTTGTGTGTGTGCGTGTGTGTGGGTGGGTGTGTGCGATGGTGCGTGCGTGCGTTTGAATATCCAGTCTGTCTGTTGTATAACTATATGCAGATTTACAAACAGCTACATTGGCACGGATTTGATTCAATTTCTGATCCATTCATAATATGAAATAAGCATTTTTGACCTGTATAGAATTGAGGAGGTTACGCCTACATTATGTTCCATGGCAGCAATTGGTGGTCACGGGGCTACATGTTTACAAACATTGCTTGTTTTATTCTGTAGTGAAGCCTGGATATTGACAACAGTTTATTGTAACCCTAATTAGCTTCGTTTGATGATGAAGTCTTTTTGTTGGACTCACAATATTAACTTGTAAATGGCGTGTATGTATGTATTGATGAGCGTGTGAGAATATTTATGTAAAAGTTTTACATTGACTCACGGCTACCCACCTTGCCAGGTTCACTGTTATTTTGCCGTTTGTTCTCAGGGATAAGTCAAAGTAGTATTTATTGTATTAGATAATCAATGTTTATTATATTTAATTTGAGTTTAGTATAAATATTCTCAGTTAGATTTTAGTCTTCGTTATCATAGATATTTTACATCTAGAAATCCAAGTTTTTAGTCTAATATCAACAATCATCTGAACTGAATATATCTTCAACTCAACACCAATTTGAAATTTCTATGCTAGATAAATGCTATACTTTGGTTTATCATTTTTGTAATTTCAAAAAAACATGGCCCCTATTTTCAAAATTTCACTCACAAAATTGTAATTCTTTGCAATGGTTTAGCAATTAATGTTGAAATAATGACATCTCAGGTAGTTGCTTAGAATTTCTATTTTTTTGTTCAAGAGAAGAGCATTTATATGATTTGAATGATTGTGTTGTAATCTTCACTACTTTGAGTCTGTTTCTCCATAAACAGGGTGACCACAGACTCTGGAAAACAGGGAAAACAGGGAAAATGTCCAAAATAAATTCCCTGAAGGAAAAATCAGGGAATTTCGAAATTGGGCAAAAATAAGGGAATTATCAGGGAATTTTACAAATTTAAAGAAATCAAATAGTCTTGTAACTGTTAATTTGCCGTTTATTATGGTGAAAAAGTTTGAAATGTGAATTTTCGTGCTTGCTTCGCTCGCAAAATAAGTTTAATCTATATAAACATCTTATCAGGTACGTTCACAAAAAAATAGTGTGATAAAGTTTGCACCAGGGAATTTCATTCTTCATTTTCTGTGGCCACCCTGATAACATCTTGTCAAGGATCATTTTAGACCTTCTCTCCAAACCTTTCCCTTTCATCATAAACCATGAAATCTGCATTGATTTATTAACCCAAACTATGATGAGAGTTATCTCCCCTTGTTGTATCATTTTCAAAACAAACAGTTCTTTGCTTGCTTTATTTACTTACATTTATTTATAAATTATTATTGTTTGTTCATAGTCCACATGCATCATACCGGTACTCATGATCGACTCATATCATGAAATCATTTGGCAATATATTTTCCATACTTCATATTGTTATATAGTATGTATTATTTCCTGGTAAATACTTCTTGTGTTAACCGTGCTACCTCAATATTCACCTTCTGTCTGTCTATCTGTATATCAACGTCTGTAAGGTCTCAGTTTTATTATTTTTAAGTTTAAAAGGATCTCTGGTTGAAAAAAGAATACAGTATATAGAAGTAACTTTTTGCTATATATCACTTTTTCTGATTCAAATGTTAGCATGTTTGGTGGAGTTGCCATGAAATCACATTTATACGTTGACAGTATATAGTTGAACATCTATGTAAAATTACAGTTGTAGAATCAATTGCTAATATAACACCTGTTTACAACTTCTACATGTATGCAGATGTCTTTAAATAATGTCCAGAGAGAATAAAAGATAAGTTGATTCAAATTTAGATATCACACAACAGAAATACTGTTGATTGATATATGTAAGATCACTTAGCTAGGTTAAGAGTTATGATTTTCTATTACAACTGATTTATTATGATTTTGTAAAATATTTTCTGTTAATGTGCTGTCATATATATCAAAATAATCATGTCTTTGATGTACTTTCTCCTTGTTCTTGTATTTTGTTCCCCACACATCCAGACTGGTACTGTATTCATACACCCAGACTGGTACTGTATTCATACATTCAGACTGGTACTGTATTCACACATCCAGACTGGTACTGTATTCATCCATCCTGACTGGTACTGTATTCACACATCCAGACTGATACTGTATTCATACACCCAGACTGGTGCTAAATTCATACACCCATACTGGTACTGTATTCATACACCCAGACTGGTACTGTATTCATACACCCAGACTGGTACTGTATTCATACACCCAGACTGGTACTGTATTCATACACCCAGACTGGTACTATATTCACACATCCAGACTGGTACTGTATTCATACACCCAGACTGGTACTGTATTCATACACCCAGACTGGTACTGTATTCATACACCCAGACTGGTACTGTATTCATACACCCAGACTGGTACTGTATTCATACAGTCAGACTGGTACTGTATTCATCCATCATGACTGGTACTGTATTCACACATCCAGACTGGTACTGTATTCATACACCCAGACTGGTACTATATTCACACATTCAGACTGGTAATGTAGTCACACATCCAGACTGGTACTGTATTCACACATCCAGACTGGTACTGTATTCATACACCCAGACTGGTACTGTATTCACACATCCAGACTGGTACTGTATTCACACATCCAGACTGGTACTGTATTCATACATTCAGACTGGTACTGTATTCACACATCCAGACTGGTACTGTATTCATACATTCAGACTGGTACTGTATTCATACACACAGACTGGTACTGTATTCACACATCCAGACTGGTACTGTATTCATACATTCAGACTGGTACTGTATTCACACATCCAGACTGGTACTATATTCATACATTCAGACTGGTACTGTATTCATACATTCAGACTGGTACTATATTCATACATTCAGACTGGTACTGTATTCATACATTCAGACTGGTACTATATTCATACACCCAGACTGGTACTGTATTCATACACCAAGACTGGTACTGTATTGATACATTCAGACTGGTACTGTATTCATACACCCAGACTGGTACTGTATTCATACACCCAGACTGATACTGTATTCATACACCCAGACTGGTACTGTATTCATACATTCAGACTGGTTCTGTATTCATACACCCAGACTGGTACTGTATTCATACACCCAGACTGATACTGTATTCATACATTCAGACTGGTACTGTATTCATACATTCAGACTGATACTGCATTCATACATCCAGACTGGTACTTAATTCACACATTCAGACTGGTACTGTATTCATACACCAAGACTGGTACTGTATTCATACATCAAGACTGGTACTGTATTCATACATTCAGACTGGTACTGTATTCATACATCCAGACTGGTACTGTATTCATACATTCAGACTGGTACTGTATTCATACACCAAGACTGGTACTGTATTCAAACACCAAGACTGGTACTGTATTCATACACCAAGACTGGTACTGTATTCATACATTCAGACTGGTACTGTATTCACACATTCAGACTGATACTGAATTCATACATCCAGACTGCTACTGTATTCATACATCCAGACTGGTACTGTATTCATACACCAAGACTGGTACTGTATTCATACACCCAGACTGGTACTGTATTCACACATTCAGACTGGTACTGTATTCACATATTCAGACTGATACTGTATTCGTACATCCAGAGTGGTACTGAATTCATACATCCAGACTGATACTGTATTCACACATTCAGACTGATACTGAATTCATACATTCAGACAGGTACTGTATTCATACATCCAGACTGGTACTGTATTCATACACCCAGACTGGTACTGTATTCATACACCCAGACTGGTACTGTATTCATACACCCAGACTGGTACTGTATTCATACACTCAGACTGGTACTGTATGTATACATCCAGACTGATACTGTATTCATACATTCAGACTGGTACTGTATTCATACATCCAGACTGGTACTGTATTCATTCACTCAGACTGGTACTGTATTCACACATCCTGACTGGTACTGTATTCACACATACAGACTGGTACTGTATTCACACATCCAGACTGGTACTGTATTCATACATTCAGACTGGTACTGTATTTATACATTCAGACTGATACTGTATTCACACATTCAGACTGATACTGTATTCACACATTCAGACTGGTACTGTATTCACACATTCAGACTGATACTGTATTCACACATCCAGACTGGTACTGTATTCATACATTCAGACTGGTACTGTATTCATACATTCAGACTGGTACTGTATTCATACACACAGACTGGTACTGTATTCATACATCCAGACTGGTACTGTATTCATACATTCAGACTGATACTGTATTCATACACCAAGACTGGTACTGTATTCATACATTCAGACTGATACCGTATTCACACATCCAGACTGGTACTGTATTCATACACCCAGACTGGTACTGTATTCATACACCCAGACTGGTACTGTATTCATACACCCAGACTGGTACTGTATTCATACATTCAGACTGATACTGTATCCATACATTCAGACTGATACTGTATTCATACACCCAGACTGGTACTGTATTCATACACCAAGACTGGTACTGTATTCATACACCAAGACTGGTACTGTATTCATACACCCAGACAGGTACAGTATTCATACATTCAGACTGGTACTGTATTCATACACCCAGACTGGTACTGTATTCATACACCCAGGCTGGTACTGTATTCACACAGTCAGACTGGTACTGTATTCATACATTCAGACTGGTACTGTATTCATACACCCAGACTGGTACTGTTTTCATACATTCAGACGTGTGCAGTATAAATACATAAAATAAGGTAAGTTAGTTAAAATATTGCTAAAAAATACAGTACAACTTCTCTATAGTACATCAAAGGGTCACATAATTCAAGATGAACAGGTTTAAGGTTAGAAACCACCAAATAAATTTGCTCTATAGCTCAATGTAAAGTGCCCGTATTAGGCCCAAATTTTGAACTGTTTTTAGTCTATGGCCACCTGGACCACATATATCATTGTAAAGAGGGGCATTTAAGCTTCAAAATAATGCAATAAAAAAGGGGGCCATGTATCTTCTAAGAAAGTTTTTGTCCTTCAAACATGGTTTATCCGTTTTCACACATGGCCGGATTTATAAGTTCCGGGTTTTACCCTAGTCTACTTTCACTTTGGTATCACGACCAAAATAGTGGAATAATACAAATATTACAGTTTTACTACATCACATGCTTATTTACCTACCATTTAAGCTCAATTTCATCATTCAAATCCACATTTGTCAAGAAATATCTCCATTTACAGGCAAACCAAAGTTTTTTTAAGGACTACTTGAGTGTATCACCACTTGGTCCGCGGAGGCATTTAGTGCTTCTTTGCCTAAAGAGTAAATTAAAGTCAGTTTCTCATGTTTTCTCAATATATCGATTTTGTAGTTACGACCTTCTTATTCTAAGCCAGCGAAATGTCGAACACTTTAGTTGCACTAAATCAGATGGTATGTAATGGAGTAAATGAGTTTAGTGTTAAAAGTATTATACTGATTACATACATATTGTGTAACACTGTACAGAGACAAAGGACCTTTTTAACGATTGACTGTTTTACTCATTTAGCACTGTACATGTATATAAGTTGCTTAATAATATAATGTAAATATACAAACTAGGTTCAACACTTTCATGCATTTGTTATATACGTGCCAATACTTAGGTATTTTATGTAGTTGTACATTTAGACGGTGTCTATCATATTATTGTTAATGAGTCTGTTAATAGTCTTTGTTATTTATTATTTCATTAATTTAGTCAACATCTAATCAGAATGTACAAAGTCCACTTTTCTCAACTGTTTTCATGTTTATGTATGTACATACAAATATATCAGTATTTTTGTCGATATTTTTTTCTCGATTATAATCCAATGGTTAGGAAATCCATTATAGACTTTGTTGTTGTTATTATACGTATTTCATTTTAATGTGTCATAAGAAGTATTTTATGCCTTGTGAATATGTGCTTGTGTGTGTGCGTGTGTGTGGGTGGGTGTGTGCGATGGTGCGTGCGTGCGTTTGAATATCCAGTCTGTCTGTTGTATAACTATATGCAGATTTACAAACAGCTACATTGGCACGGATTTGATTCAATTTCTGATCCATTCATAATATGAAATAAGCATTTTTGACCTGTATAGAATTGAGGAGGTTACGCCTACATTATGTTCCATGGCAGCAATTGGTGGTCACGGGGCTACATGTTTACAAACATTGCTTGTTTTATTCTGTAGTGAAGCCTGGATATTGACAACAGTTTATTGTAACCCTAATTAGCTTCGTTTGATGATGAAGTCTTTTTGTTGGACTCACAATATTAACTTGTAAATGGCGTGTATGTATGTATTGATGAGCGTGTGAGAATATTTATGTAAAAGTTTTACATTGACTCACGGCTACCCACCTTGCCAGGTTCACTGTTATTTTGCCGTTTGTTCTCAGGGATAAGTCAAAGTAGTATTTATTGTATTAGATAATCAATGTTTATTATATTTAATTTGAGTTTAGTATAAATATTCTCAGTTAGATTTTAGTCTTCGTTATCATAGATATTTTACATCTAGAAATCCAAGTTTTTAGTCTAATATCAACAATCATCTGAACTGAATATATCTTCAACTCAACACCAATTTGAAATTTCTATGCTAGATAAATGCTATACTTTGGTTTATCATTTTTGTAATTTCAAAAAAACATGGCCCCTATTTTCAAAATTTCACTCACAAAATTGTAATTCTTTGCAATGGTTTAGCAATTAATGTTGAAATAATGACATCTCAGGTAGTTGCTTAGAATTTCTATTTTTTTGTTCAAGAGAAGAGCATTTATATGATTTGAATGATTGTGTTGTAATCTTCACTACTTTGAGTCTGTTTCTCCATAAACAGGGTGACCACAGACTCTGGAAAACAGGGAAAACAGGGAAAATGTCCAAAATAAATTCCCTGAAGGAAAAATCAGGGAATTTCGAAATTGGGCAAAAATAAGGGAATTATCAGGGAATTTTACAAATTTAAAGAAATCAAATAGTCTTGTAACTGTTAATTTGCCGTTTATTATGGTGAAAAAGTTTGAAATGTGAATTTTCGTGCTTGCTTCGCTCGCAAAATAAGTTTAATCTATATAAACATCTTATCAGGTACGTTCACAAAAAAATAGTGTGATAAAGTTTGCACCAGGGAATTTCATTCTTCATTTTCTGTGGCCACCCTGATAACATCTTGTCAAGGATCATTTTAGACCTTCTCTCCAAACCTTTCCCTTTCATCATAAACCATGAAATCTGCATTGATTTATTAACCCAAACTATGATGAGAGTTATCTCCCCTTGTTGTATCATTTTCAAAACAAACAGTTCTTTGCTTGCTTTATTTACTTACATTTATTTATAAATTATTATTGTTTGTTCATAGTCCACATGCATCATACCGGTACTCATGATCGACTCATATCATGAAATCATTTGGCAATATATTTTCCATACTTCATATTGTTATATAGTATGTATTATTTCCTGGTAAATACTTCTTGTGTTAACCGTGCTACCTCAATATTCACCTTCTGTCTGTCTATCTGTATATCAACGTCTGTAAGGTCTCAGTTTTATTATTTTTAAGTTTAAAAGGATCTCTGGTTGAAAAAAGAATACAGTATATAGAAGTAACTTTTTGCTATATATCACTTTTTCTGATTCAAATGTTAGCATGTTTGGTGGAGTTGCCATGAAATCACATTTATACGTTGACAGTATATAGTTGAACATCTATGTAAAATTACAGTTGTAGAATCAATTGCTAATATAACACCTGTTTACAACTTCTACATGTATGCAGATGTCTTTAAATAATGTCCAGAGAGAATAAAAGATAAGTTGATTCAAATTTAGATATCACACAACAGAAATACTGTTGATTGATATATGTAAGATCACTTAGCTAGGTTAAGAGTTATGATTTTCTATTACAACTGATTTATTATGATTTTGTAAAATATTTTCTGTTAATGTGCTGTCATATATATCAAAATAATCATGTCTTTGATGTACTTTCTCCTTGTTCTTGTATTTTGTTCCCCACACATCCAGACTGGTACTGTATTCATACACCCAGACTGGTACTGTATTCATACATTCAGACTGGTACTGTATTCACACATCCAGACTGGTACTGTATTCATCCATCCTGACTGGTACTGTATTCACACATCCAGACTGATACTGTATTCATACACCCAGACTGGTGCTAAATTCATACACCCATACTGGTACTGTATTCATACACCCAGACTGGTACTGTATTCATACACCCAGACTGGTACTGTATTCATACACCCAGACTGGTACTGTATTCATACACCCAGACTGGTACTATATTCACACATCCAGACTGGTACTGTATTCATACACCCAGACTGGTACTGTATTCATACACCCAGACTGGTACTGTATTCATACACCCAGACTGGTACTGTATTCATACACCCAGACTGGTACTGTATTCATACAGTCAGACTGGTACTGTATTCATCCATCATGACTGGTACTGTATTCACACATCCAGACTGGTACTGTATTCATACACCCAGACTGGTACTATATTCACACATTCAGACTGGTAATGTAGTCACACATCCAGACTGGTACTGTATTCACACATCCAGACTGGTACTGTATTCATACACCCAGACTGGTACTGTATTCACACATCCAGACTGGTACTGTATTCACACATCCAGACTGGTACTGTATTCATACATTCAGACTGGTACTGTATTCACACATCCAGACTGGTACTGTATTCATACATTCAGACTGGTACTGTATTCATACACACAGACTGGTACTGTATTCACACATCCAGACTGGTACTGTATTCATACATTCAGACTGGTACTGTATTCACACATCCAGACTGGTACTATATTCATACATTCAGACTGGTACTGTATTCATACATTCAGACTGGTACTATATTCATACATTCAGACTGGTACTGTATTCATACATTCAGACTGGTACTATATTCATACACCCAGACTGGTACTGTATTCATACACCAAGACTGGTACTGTATTGATACATTCAGACTGGTACTGTATTCATACACCCAGACTGGTACTGTATTCATACACCCAGACTGATACTGTATTCATACACCCAGACTGGTACTGTATTCATACATTCAGACTGGTTCTGTATTCATACACCCAGACTGGTACTGTATTCATACACCCAGACTGATACTGTATTCATACATTCAGACTGGTACTGTATTCATACATTCAGACTGATACTGCATTCATACATCCAGACTGGTACTTAATTCACACATTCAGACTGGTACTGTATTCATACACCAAGACTGGTACTGTATTCATACATCAAGACTGGTACTGTATTCATACATTCAGACTGGTACTGTATTCATACATCCAGACTGGTACTGTATTCATACATTCAGACTGGTACTGTATTCATACACCAAGACTGGTACTGTATTCAAACACCAAGACTGGTACTGTATTCATACACCAAGACTGGTACTGTATTCATACATTCAGACTGGTACTGTATTCACACATTCAGACTGATACTGAATTCATACATCCAGACTGCTACTGTATTCATACATCCAGACTGGTACTGTATTCATACACCAAGACTGGTACTGTATTCATACACCCAGACTGGTACTGTATTCACACATTCAGACTGGTACTGTATTCACATATTCAGACTGATACTGTATTCGTACATCCAGAGTGGTACTGAATTCATACATCCAGACTGATACTGTATTCACACATTCAGACTGATACTGAATTCATACATTCAGACAGGTACTGTATTCATACATCCAGACTGGTACTGTATTCATACACCCAGACTGGTACTGTATTCATACACCCAGACTGGTACTGTATTCATACACCCAGACTGGTACTGTATTCATACACTCAGACTGGTACTGTATGTATACATCCAGACTGATACTGTATTCATACATTCAGACTGGTACTGTATTCATACATCCAGACTGGTACTGTATTCATTCACTCAGACTGGTACTGTATTCACACATCCTGACTGGTACTGTATTCACACATACAGACTGGTACTGTATTCACACATCCAGACTGGTACTGTATTCATACATTCAGACTGGTACTGTATTTATACATTCAGACTGATACTGTATTCACACATTCAGACTGATACTGTATTCACACATTCAGACTGGTACTGTATTCACACATTCAGACTGATACTGTATTCACACATCCAGACTGGTACTGTATTCATACATTCAGACTGGTACTGTATTCATACATTCAGACTGGTACTGTATTCATACACACAGACTGGTACTGTATTCATACATCCAGACTGGTACTGTATTCATACATTCAGACTGATACTGTATTCATACACCAAGACTGGTACTGTATTCATACATTCAGACTGATACCGTATTCACACATCCAGACTGGTACTGTATTCATACACCCAGACTGGTACTGTATTCATACACCCAGACTGGTACTGTATTCATACACCCAGACTGGTACTGTATTCATACATTCAGACTGATACTGTATCCATACATTCAGACTGATACTGTATTCATACACCCAGACTGGTACTGTATTCATACACCAAGACTGGTACTGTATTCATACACCAAGACTGGTACTGTATTCATACACCCAGACAGGTACAGTATTCATACATTCAGACTGGTACTGTATTCATACACCCAGACTGGTACTGTATTCATACACCCAGGCTGGTACTGTATTCACACAGTCAGACTGGTACTGTATTCATACATTCAGACTGGTACTGTATTCATACACCCAGACTGGTACTGTTTTCATACATTCAGACGTGTGCAGTATAAATACATAAAATAAGGTAAGTTAGTTAAAATATTGCTAAAAAATACAGTACAACTTCTCTATAGTACATCAAAGGGTCACATAATTCAAGATGAACAGGTTTAAGGTTAGAAACCACCAAATAAATTTGCTCTATAGCTCAATGTAAAGTGCCCGTATTAGGCCCAAATTTTGAACTGTTTTTAGTCTATGGCCACCTGGACCACATATATCATTGTAAAGAGGGGCATTTAAGCTTCAAAATAATGCAATAAAAAAGGGGGCCATGTATCTTCTAAGAAAGTTTTTGTCCTTCAAACATGGTTTATCCGTTTTCACACATGGCCGGATTTATAAGTTCCGGGTTTTACCCTAGTCTACTTTCACTTTGGTATCACGACCAAAATAGTGGAATAATACAAATATTACAGTTTTACTACATCACATGCTTATTTACCTACCATTTAAGCTCAATTTCATCATTCAAATCCACATTTGTCAAGAAATATCTCCATTTACAGGCAAACCAAAGTTTTTTTAAGGACTACTTGAGTGTATCACCACTTGGTCCGCGGAGGCATTTAGTGCTTCTTTGCCTAAAGAGTAAATTAAAGTCAGTTTCTCATGTTTTCTCAATATATCGATTTTGTAGTTACGACCTTCTTATTCTAAGCCAGCGAAATGTCGAACACTTTAGTTGCACTAAATCAGATGGTATGTAATGGAGTAAATGAGTTTAGTGTTAAAAGTATTATACTGATTACATACATATTGTGTAACACTGTACAGAGACAAAGGACCTTTTTAACGATTGACTGTTTTACTCATTTAGCACTGTACATGTATATAAGTTGCTTAATAATATAATGTAAATATACAAACTAGGTTCAACACTTTCATGCATTTGTTATATACGTGCCAATACTTAGGTATTTTATGTAGTTGTACATTTAGACGGTGTCTATCATATTATTGTTAATGAGTCTGTTAATAGTCTTTGTTATTTATTATTTCATTAATTTAGTCAACATCTAATCAGAATGTACAAAGTCCACTTTTCTCAACTGTTTTCATGTTTATGTATGTACATACAAATATATCAGTATTTTTGTCGATATTTTTTTCTCGATTATAATCCAATGGTTAGGAAATCCATTATAGACTTTGTTGTTGTTATTATACGTATTTCATTTTAATGTGTCATAAGAAGTATTTTATGCCTTGTGAATATGTGCTTGTGTGTGTGCGTGTGTGTGGGTGGGTGTGTGCGATGGTGCGTGCGTGCGTTTGAATATCCAGTCTGTCTGTTGTATAACTATATGCAGATTTACAAACAGCTACATTGGCACGGATTTGATTCAATTTCTGATCCATTCATAATATGAAATAAGCATTTTTGACCTGTATAGAATTGAGGAGGTTACGCCTACATTATGTTCCATGGCAGCAATTGGTGGTCACGGGGCTACATGTTTACAAACATTGCTTGTTTTATTCTGTAGTGAAGCCTGGATATTGACAACAGTTTATTGTAACCCTAATTAGCTTCGTTTGATGATGAAGTCTTTTTGTTGGACTCACAATATTAACTTGTAAATGGCGTGTATGTATGTATTGATGAGCGTGTGAGAATATTTATGTAAAAGTTTTACATTGACTCACGGCTACCCACCTTGCCAGGTTCACTGTTATTTTGCCGTTTGTTCTCAGGGATAAGTCAAAGTAGTATTTATTGTATTAGATAATCAATGTTTATTATATTTAATTTGAGTTTAGTATAAATATTCTCAGTTAGATTTTAGTCTTCGTTATCATAGATATTTTACATCTAGAAATCCAAGTTTTTAGTCTAATATCAACAATCATCTGAACTGAATATATCTTCAACTCAACACCAATTTGAAATTTCTATGCTAGATAAATGCTATACTTTGGTTTATCATTTTTGTAATTTCAAAAAAACATGGCCCCTATTTTCAAAATTTCACTCACAAAATTGTAATTCTTTGCAATGGTTTAGCAATTAATGTTGAAATAATGACATCTCAGGTAGTTGCTTAGAATTTCTATTTTTTTGTTCAAGAGAAGAGCATTTATATGATTTGAATGATTGTGTTGTAATCTTCACTACTTTGAGTCTGTTTCTCCATAAACAGGGTGACCACAGACTCTGGAAAACAGGGAAAACAGGGAAAATGTCCAAAATAAATTCCCTGAAGGAAAAATCAGGGAATTTCGAAATTGGGCAAAAATAAGGGAATTATCAGGGAATTTTACAAATTTAAAGAAATCAAATAGTCTTGTAACTGTTAATTTGCCGTTTATTATGGTGAAAAAGTTTGAAATGTGAATTTTCGTGCTTGCTTCGCTCGCAAAATAAGTTTAATCTATATAAACATCTTATCAGGTACGTTCACAAAAAAATAGTGTGATAAAGTTTGCACCAGGGAATTTCATTCTTCATTTTCTGTGGCCACCCTGATAACATCTTGTCAAGGATCATTTTAGACCTTCTCTCCAAACCTTTCCCTTTCATCATAAACCATGAAATCTGCATTGATTTATTAACCCAAACTATGATGAGAGTTATCTCCCCTTGTTGTATCATTTTCAAAACAAACAGTTCTTTGCTTGCTTTATTTACTTACATTTATTTATAAATTATTATTGTTTGTTCATAGTCCACATGCATCATACCGGTACTCATGATCGACTCATATCATGAAATCATTTGGCAATATATTTTCCATACTTCATATTGTTATATAGTATGTATTATTTCCTGGTAAATACTTCTTGTGTTAACCGTGCTACCTCAATATTCACCTTCTGTCTGTCTATCTGTATATCAACGTCTGTAAGGTCTCAGTTTTATTATTTTTAAGTTTAAAAGGATCTTTGGTTGAAAAAAGAATACAGTATATAGAAGTAACTTTTTGCTATATATCACTTTTTCTGATTCAAATGTTAGCATGTTTGGTGGAGTTGCCATGAAATCACATTTATACGTTGACAGTATATAGTTGAACATCTATGTAAAATTACAGTTGTAGAATCAATTGCTAATATAACACCTGTTTACAACTTCTACATGTATGCAGATGTCTTTAAATAATGTCCAGAGAGAATAAAAGATAAGTTGATTCAAATTTAGATATCACACAACAGAAATACTGTTGATTGATATATGTAAGATCACTTAGCTAGGTTAAGAGTTATGATTTTCTATTACAACTGATTTATTATGATTTTGTAAAATATTTTCTGTTAATGTGCTGTCATATATATCAAAATAATCATGTCTTTGATGTACTTTCTCCTTGTTCTTGTATTTTGTTCCCCACACATCCAGACTGGTACTGTATTCATACACCCAGACTGGTACTGTATTCATACATTCAGACTGGTACTGTATTCACACATCCAGACTGGTACTGTATTCATCCATCCTGACTGGTACTGTATTCACACATCCAGACTGATACTGTATTCATACACCCAGACTGGTGCTATATTCATACACCCATACTGGTACTGTATTCATACACCCAGACTGGTACTGTATTCATACACCCAGACTGGTACTGTATTCATACACCCAGACTGGTACTGTATTCACACACCCAGACTGGTACTATATTCACACATCCAGACTGGTACTGTATTCATACACCCAGACTGGTACTGTATTCATACACCCAGACTGGTACTGTATTCATACACCCAGACTGGTACTGTATTCATACAGTCAGACTGGTACTGTATTCATCCATCATGACTGGTACTGTATTCACACATCCAGACTGGTACTGTATTCATACACCCAGACTGGTACTATATTCACACATTCAGACTGGTAATGTAGTCACACATCCAGACTGGTACTGTATTCACACATCCAGACTGGTACTGTATTCATACACCCAGACTGGTACTGTATTCACACATCCAGACTGGTACTGTATTCACACATCCAGACTGGTACTGTATTCATACATTCAGACTGGTACTGTATTCACACATCCAGACTGGTACTGTATTCATACATTCAGACTGGTACTGTATTCATACACACAGACTGGTACTGTATTCACACATCCAGACTGGTACTGTATTCATACATTCAGACTGGTACTGTATTCACACATCCAGACTGGTACTATATTCATACATTCAGACTGGTACTGTATTCATACATTCAGACTGGTACTATATTCATACATTCAGACTGGTACTGTATTCATACATTCAGACTGGTACTATATTCATACACCCAGACTGGTACTGTATTCATACACCAAGACTGGTACTGTATTGATACATTCAGACTGGTACTGTATTCATACACCCAGACTGGTACTGTATTCATACACCCAGACTGATACTGTATTCATACACCCAGACTGGTACTGTATTCATACATTCAGACTGGTACTGTATTCATACACCCAGACTGGTACTGTATTCATACACCCAGACTGATACTGTATTCATACATTCAGACTGGTACTGTATTCATACATTCAGACTGATACTGCATTCATACATCCAGACTGGTACTTAATTCACACATTCAGACTGGTACTGTATTCATACACCAAGACTGGTACTGTATTCATACATCAAGACTGGTACTGTATTCATACATTCAGACTGGTACTGTATTCATACATCCAGACTGGTACTGTATTCATACATTCAGACTGGTACTGTATTCATACACCAAGACTGGTACTGTATTCAAACACCAAGACTGGTACTGTATTCATACACCAAGACTGGTACTGTATTCATACATTCAGACTGGTACTGTATTCACACATTCAGACTGATACTGAATTCATACATCCAGACTGCTACTGTATTCATACATCCAGACTGGTACTGTATTCATACACCAAGACTGGTACTGTATTCATACACCCAGACTGGTACTGTATTCACACATTCAGACTGGTACTGTATTCACATATTCAGACTGATACTGTATTCGTACATCCAGAGTGGTACTGAATTCATACATCCAGACTGATACTGTATTCACACATTCAGACTGATACTGAATTCATACATTCAGACAGGTACTGTATTCATACATCCAGACTGGTACTGTATTCATACACCCAGACTGGTACTGTATTCATACACCCAGACTGGTACTGTATTCATACACCCAGACTGGTACTGTATTCATACACTCAGACTGGTACTGTATGTATACATCCAGACTGATACTGTATTCATACATTCAGACTGGTACTGTATTCATACATCCAGACTGGTACTGTATTCATACACTCAGACTGGTACTGTATTCACACATCCTGACTGGTACTGTATTCACACATACAGACTGGTACTGTATTCACACATCCAGACTGGTACTGTATTCATACATTCAGACTGGTACTGTATTCATACATTCAGACTGATACTGTATTCACACATTCAGACTGATACTGTATTCACACATTCAGACTGGTACTGTATTCACACATTCAGACTGATACTGTATTCACACATCCAGACTGGTACTGTATTCATACATTCAGACTGGTACTGTATTCATACATTCAGACTGGTACTGTATTCATACACACAGACTGGTACTGTATTCATACATCCAGACTGGTACTGTATTCATACATTCAGACTGATACTGTATTCATACACCAAGACTGGTACTGTATTCATACATTCAGACTGATACCGTATTCACACATCCAGACTGGTACTGTATTCATACACCCAGACTGGTACTGTATTCATACACCCAGACTGGTACTGTATTCATACACCCAGACTGGTACTGTATTCATACATTCAGACTGATACTGTATCCATACATTCAGACTGATACTGTATTCATACACCCAGACTGGTACTGTATTCATACACCAAGACTGGTACTGTATTCATACACCAAGACTGGTACTGTATTCATACACCCAGACAGGTACAGTATTCATACATTCAGACTGGTACTGTATTCATACACCCAGACTGGTACTGTATTCATACACCCAGACTGGTACTGTATTCACACAGTCAGACTGGTACTGTATTCATACATTCAGACTGGTACTGTATTCATACACCCAGACTGGTACTGTTTTCATACATTCAGACGTGTGCAGTATAAATACATAAAATAAGGTAAGTTAGTTAAAATATTGCTAAAAAATACAGTACAACTTCTCTATAGTACATCAAAGGGTCACATAATTCAAGATGAACAGGTTTAAGGTTAGAAACCACCAAATAAATTTGCTCTATAGCTCAATGTAAAGTGCCCGTATTAGGCCCAAATTTTGAACTGTTTTTAGTCTATGGCCACCTGGACCACATATATCATTGTAAAGAGGGGCATTTAAGCTTCAAAATAATGCAATAAAAAAGGGGGCCATGTATCTTCTAAGAAAGTTTTTGTCCTTCAAACATGGTTTATCCGTTTTCACACATGGCCGGATTTATAAGTTCCGGGTTTTACCCTAGTCTACTTTCACTTTGGTATCACGACCAAAATAGTGGAATAATACAAATATTACAGTTTTACTACATCACATGCTTATTTACCTACCATTTAAGCTCAATTTCATCATTCAAATCCACATTTGTCAAGAAATATCTCCATTTACAGGCAAACCAAAGTTTTTTTAAGGACTACTTGAGTGTATCACCACTTGGTCCGCGGAGGCATTTAGTGCTTCTTTGCCTAAAGAGTAAATTAAAGTCAGTTTCTCATGTTTTCTCAATATATCGATTTTGTAGTTACGACCTTCTTATTCTAAGCCAGCGAAATGTCGAACACTTTAGTTGCACTAAATCAGATGGTATGTAATGGAGTAAATGAGTTTAGTGTTAAAAGTATTATACTGATTACATACATATTGTGTAACACTGTACAGAGACAAAGGACCTTTTTAACGATTGACTGTTTTACTCATTTAGCACTGTACATGTATATAAGTTGCTTAATAATATAATGTAAATATACAAACTAGGTTCAACACTTTCATGCATTTGTTATATACGTGCCAATACTTAGGTATTTTATGTAGTTGTACATTTAGACGGTGTCTATCATATTATTGTTAATGAGTCTGTTAATAGTCTTTGTTATTTATTATTTCATTAATTTAGTCAACATCTAATCAGAATGTACAAAGTCCACTTTTCTCAACTGTTTTCATGTTTATGTATGTACATACAAATATATCAGTATTTTTGTCGATATTTTTTTCTCGATTATAATCCAATGGTTAGGAAATCCATTATAGACTTTGTTGTTGTTATTATACGTATTTCATTTTAATGTGTCATAAGAAGTATTTTATGCCTTGTGAATATGTGCTTGTGTGTGTGCGTGTGTGTGGGTGGGTGTGTGCGATGGTGCGTGCGTGCGTTTGAATATCCAGTCTGTCTGTTGTATAACTATATGCAGATTTACAAACAGCTACATTGGCACGGATTTGATTCAATTTCTGATCCATTCATAATATGAAATAAGCATTTTTGACCTGTATAGAATTGAGGAGGTTACGCCTACATTATGTTCCATGGCAGCAATTGGTGGTCACGGGGCTACATGTTTACAAACATTGCTTGTTTTATTCTGTAGTGAAGCCTGGATATTGACAACAGTTTATTGTAACCCTAATTAGCTTCGTTTGATGATGAAGTCTTTTTGTTGGACTCACAATATTAACTTGTAAATGGCGTGTATGTATGTATTGATGAGCGTGTGAGAATATTTATGTAAAAGTTTTACATTGACTCACGGCTACCCACCTTGCCAGGTTCACTGTTATTTTGCCGTTTGTTCTCAGGGATAAGTCAAAGTAGTATTTATTGTATTAGATAATCAATGTTTATTATATTTAATTTGAGTTTAGTATAAATATTCTCAGTTAGATTTTAGTCTTCGTTATCATAGATATTTTACATCTAGAAATCCAAGTTTTTAGTCTAATATCAACAATCATCTGAACTGAATATATCTTCAACTCAACACCAATTTGAAATTTCTATGCTAGATAAATGCTATACTTTGGTTTATCATTTTTGTAATTTCAAAAAAACATGGCCCCTATTTTCAAAATTTCACTCACAAAATTGTAATTCTTTGCAATGGTTTAGCAATTAATGTTGAAATAATGACATCTCAGGTAGTTGCTTAGAATTTCTATTTTTTTGTTCAAGAGAAGAGCATTTATATGATTTGAATGATTGTGTTGTAATCTTCACTACTTTGAGTCTGTTTCTCCATAAACAGGGTGACCACAGACTCTGGAAAACAGGGAAAACAGGGAAAATGTCCAAAATAAATTCCCTGAAGGAAAAATCAGGGAATTTCGAAATTGGGCAAAAATAAGGGAATTATCAGGGAATTTTACAAATTTAAAGAAATCAAATAGTCTTGTAACTGTTAATTTGCCGTTTATTATGGTGAAAAAGTTTGAAATGTGAATTTTCGTGCTTGCTTCGCTCGCAAAATAAGTTTAATCTATATAAACATCTTATCAGGTACGTTCACAAAAAAATAGTGTGATAAAGTTTGCACCAGGGAATTTCATTCTTCATTTTCTGTGGCCACCCTGATAACATCTTGTCAAGGATCATTTTAGACCTTCTCTCCAAACCTTTCCCTTTCATCATAAACCATGAAATCTGCATTGATTTATTAACCCAAACTATGATGAGAGTTATCTCCCCTTGTTGTATCATTTTCAAAACAAACAGTTCTTTGCTTGCTTTATTTACTTACATTTATTTATAAATTATTATTGTTTGTTCATAGTCCACATGCATCATACCGGTACTCATGATCGACTCATATCATGAAATCATTTGGCAATATATTTTCCATACTTCATATTGTTATATAGTATGTATTATTTCCTGGTAAATACTTCTTGTGTTAACCGTGCTACCTCAATATTCACCTTCTGTCTGTCTATCTGTATATCAACGTCTGTAAGGTCTCAGTTTTATTATTTTTAAGTTTAAAAGGATCTTTGGTTGAAAAAAGAATACAGTATATAGAAGTAACTTTTTGCTATATATCACTTTTTCTGATTCAAATGTTAGCATGTTTGGTGGAGTTGCCATGAAATCACATTTATACGTTGACAGTATATAGTTGAACATCTATGTAAAATTACAGTTGTAGAATCAATTGCTAATATAACACCTGTTTACAACTTCTACATGTATGCAGATGTCTTTAAATAATGTCCAGAGAGAATAAAAGATAAGTTGATTCAAATTTAGATATCACACAACAGAAATACTGTTGATTGATATATGTAAGATCACTTAGCTAGGTTAAGAGTTATGATTTTCTATTACAACTGATTTATTATGATTTTGTAAAATATTTTCTGTTAATGTGCTGTCATATATATCAAAATAATCATGTCTTTGATGTACTTTCTCCTTGTTCTTGTATTTTGTTCCCCACACATCCAGACTGGTACTGTATTCATACACCCAGACTGGTACTGTATTCATACATTCAGACTGGTACTGTATTCACACATCCAGACTGGTACTGTATTCATCCATCCTGACTGGTACTGTATTCACACATCCAGACTGATACTGTATTCATACACCCAGACTGGTGCTATATTCATACACCCATACTGGTACTGTATTCATACACCCAGACTGGTACTGTATTCATACACCCAGACTGGTACTGTATTCATACACCCAGACTGGTACTGTATTCACACACCCAGACTGGTACTATATTCACACATCCAGACTGGTACTGTATTCATACACCCAGACTGGTACTGTATTCATACACCCAGACTGGTACTGTATTCATACACCCAGACTGGTACTGTATTCATACAGTCAGACTGGTACTGTATTCATCCATCATGACTGGTACTGTATTCACACATCCAGACTGGTACTGTATTCATACACCCAGACTGGTACTATATTCACACATTCAGACTGGTAATGTAGTCACACATCCAGACTGGTACTGTATTCACACATCCAGACTGGTACTGTATTCATACACCCAGACTGGTACTGTATTCACACATCCAGACTGGTACTGTATTCACACATCCAGACTGGTACTGTATTCATACATTCAGACTGGTACTGTATTCACACATCCAGACTGGTACTGTATTCATACATTCAGACTGGTACTGTATTCATACACACAGACTGGTACTGTATTCACACATCCAGACTGGTACTGTATTCATACATTCAGACTGGTACTGTATTCACACATCCAGACTGGTACTATATTCATACATTCAGACTGGTACTGTATTCATACATTCAGACTGGTACTATATTCATACATTCAGACTGGTACTGTATTCATACATTCAGACTGGTACTATATTCATACACCCAGACTGGTACTGTATTCATACACCAAGACTGGTACTGTATTGATACATTCAGACTGGTACTGTATTCATACACCCAGACTGGTACTGTATTCATACACCCAGACTGATACTGTATTCATACACCCAGACTGGTACTGTATTCATACATTCAGACTGGTACTGTATTCATACACCCAGACTGGTACTGTATTCATACACCCAGACTGATACTGTATTCATACATTCAGACTGGTACTGTATTCATACATTCAGACTGATACTGCATTCATACATCCAGACTGGTACTTAATTCACACATTCAGACTGGTACTGTATTCATACACCAAGACTGGTACTGTATTCATACATCAAGACTGGTACTGTATTCATACATTCAGACTGGTACTGTATTCATACATCCAGACTGGTACTGTATTCATACATTCAGACTGGTACTGTATTCATACACCAAGACTGGTACTGTATTCATACACCAAGACTGGTACTGTATTCATACACCAAGACTGGTACTGTATTCATACATTCAGACTGGTACTGTATTCACACATTCAGACTGATACTGAATTCATACATCCAGACTGCTACTGTATTCATACATCCAGACTGGTACTGTATTCATACACCAAGACTGGTACTGTATTCATACACCCAGACTGGTACTGTATTCACACATTCAGACTGGTACTGTATTCACATATTCAGACTGATACTGTATTCGTACATCCAGAGTGGTACTGAATTCATACATCCAGACTGATACTGTATTCACACATTCAGACTGATACTGAATTCATACATTCAGACAGGTACTGTATTCATACATCCAGACTGGTACTGTATTGATACACCCAGACTGGTACTGTATTCATACACCCAGACTGGTACTGTATTCATACACCCAGACTGGTACTGTATTCATACACTCAGACTGGTACTGTATGTATACATCCAGACTGATACTGTATTCATACATTCAGACTGGTACTGTATTCATACATCCAGACTGGTACTGTATTCATACACTCAGACTGGTACTGTATTCACACATCCTGACTGGTACTGTATTCACACATACAGACTGGTACTGTATTCACACATCCAGACTGGTACTGTATTCATACATTCAGACTGGTACTGTATTCATACATTCAGACTGATACTGTATTCACACATTCAGACTGATACTGTATTCACACATTCAGACTGGTACTGTATTCACACATTCAGACTGATACTGTATTCACACATCCAGACTGGTACTGTATTCATACATTCAGACTGGTACTGTATTCATACATTCAGACTGGTACTGTATTCATACACACAGACTGGTACTGTATTCATACATCCAGACTGGTACTGTATTCATACATTCAGACTGATACTGTATTCATACACCAAGACTGGTACTGTATTCATACATTCAGACTGATACCGTATTCACACATCCAGACTGGTACTGTATTCATACACCCAGACTGGTACTGTATTCATACACCCAGACTGGTACTGTATTCATACACCCAGACTGGTACTGTATTCATACATTCAGACTGATACTGTATCCATACATTCAGACTGATACTGTATTCATACACCCAGACTGGTACTGTATTCATACACCAAGACTGGTACTGTATTCATACACCAAGACTGGTACTGTATTCATACACCCAGACAGGTACAGTATTCATACATTCAGACTGGTACTGTATTCATACACCCAGACTGGTACTGTATTCATACACCCAGACTGGTACTGTATTCACACAGTCAGACTGGTACTGTATTCATACATTCAGACTGGTACTGTATTCATACACCCAGACTGGTACTGTTTTCATACATTCAGACGTGTGCAGTATAAATACATAAAATAAGGTAAGTTAGTTAAAATATTGCTAAAAAATACAGTACAACTTCTCTATAGTACATCAAAGGGTCACATAATTCAAGATGAACAGGTTTAAGGTTAGAAACCACCAAATAAATTTGCTCTATAGCTCAATGTAAAGTGCCCGTATTAGGCCCAAATTTTGAACTGTTTTTAGTCTATGGCCACCTGGACCACATATATCATTGTAAAGAGGGGCATTTAAGCTTCAAAATAATGCAATAAAAAAGGGGGCCATGTATCTTCTAAGAAAGTTTTTGTCCTTCAAACATGGTTTATCCGTTTTCACACATGGCCGGATTTATAAGTTCCGGGTTTTACCCTAGTCTACTTTCACTTTGGTATCACGACCAAAATAGTGGAATAATACAAATATTACAGTTTTACTACATCACATGCTTATTTACCTACCATTTAAGCTCAATTTCATCATTCAAATCCACATTTGTCAAGAAATATCTCCATTTACAGGCAAACCAAAGTTTTTTTAAGGACTACTTGAGTGTATCACCACTTGGTCCGCGGAGGCATTTAGTGCTTCTTTGCCTAAAGAGTAAATTAAAGTCAGTTTCTCATGTTTTCTCAATATATCGATTTTGTAGTTACGACCTTCTTATTCTAAGCCAGCGAAATGTCGAACACTTTAGTTGCACTAAATCAGATGGTATGTAATGGAGTAAATGAGTTTAGTGTTAAAAGTATTATACTGATTACATACATATTGTGTAACACTGTACAGAGACAAAGGACCTTTTTAACGATTGACTGTTTTACTCATTTAGCACTGTACATGTATATAAGTTGCTTAATAATATAATGTAAATATACAAACTAGGTTCAACACTTTCATGCATTTGTTATATACGTGCCAATACTTAGGTATTTTATGTAGTTGTACATTTAGACGGTGTCTATCATATTATTGTTAATGAGTCTGTTAATAGTCTTTGTTATTTATTATTTCATTAATTTAGTCAACATCTAATCAGAATGTACAAAGTCCACTTTTCTCAACTGTTTTCATGTTTATGTATGTACATACAAATATATCAGTATTTTTGTCGATATTTTTTTCTCGATTATAATCCAATGGTTAGGAAATCCATTATAGACTTTGTTGTTGTTATTATACGTATTTCATTTTAATGTGTCATAAGAAGTATTTTATGCCTTGTGAATATGTGCTTGTGTGTGTGCGTGTGTGTGGGTGGGTGTGTGCGATGGTGCGTGCGTGCGTTTGAATATCCAGTCTGTCTGTTGTATAACTATATGCAGATTTACAAACAGCTACATTGGCACGGATTTGATTCAATTTCTGATCCATTCATAATATGAAATAAGCATTTTTGACCTGTATAGAATTGAGGAGGTTACGCCTACATTATGTTCCATGGCAGCAATTGGTGGTCACGGGGCTACATGTTTACAAACATTGCTTGTTTTATTCTGTAGTGAAGCCTGGATATTGACAACAGTTTATTGTAACCCTAATTAGCTTCGTTTGATGATGAAGTCTTTTTGTTGGACTCACAATATTAACTTGTAAATGGCGTGTATGTATGTATTGATGAGCGTGTGAGAATATTTATGTAAAAGTTTTACATTGACTCACGGCTACCCACCTTGCCAGGTTCACTGTTATTTTGCCGTTTGTTCTCAGGGATAAGTCAAAGTAGTATTTATTGTATTAGATAATCAATGTTTATTATATTTAATTTGAGTTTAGTATAAATATTCTCAGTTAGATTTTAGTCTTCGTTATCATAGATATTTTACATCTAGAAATCCAAGTTTTTAGTCTAATATCAACAATCATCTGAACTGAATATATCTTCAACTCAACACCAATTTGAAATTTCTATGCTAGATAAATGCTATACTTTGGTTTATCATTTTTGTAATTTCAAAAAAACATGGCCCCTATTTTCAAAATTTCACTCACAAAATTGTAATTCTTTGCAATGGTTTAGCAATTAATGTTGAAATAATGACATCTCAGGTAGTTGCTTAGAATTTCTATTTTTTTGTTCAAGAGAAGAGCATTTATATGATTTGAATGATTGTGTTGTAATCTTCACTACTTTGAGTCTGTTTCTCCATAAACAGGGTGACCACAGACTCTGGAAAACAGGGAAAATGTCCAAAATAAATTCCCTGAAGGAAAAATCAGGGAATTTCGAAATTGGGCAAAAATAAGGGAATTATCAGGGAATTTTACAAATTTAAAGAAATCAAATAGTCTTGTAACTGTTAATTTGCCGTTTATTATGGTGAAAAAGTTTGAAATGTGAATTTTCGTGCTTGCTTCGCTCGCAAAATAAGTTTAATCTATATAAACATCTTATCAGGTACGTTCACAAAAAAATAGTGTGATAAAGTTTGCACCAGGGAATTTCATTCTTCATTTTCTGTGGCCACCCTGATAACATCTTGTCAAGGATCATTTTAGACCTTCTCTCCAAACCTTTCCCTTTCATCATAAACCATGAAATCTGCATTGATTTATTAACCCAAACTATGATGAGAGTTATCTCCCCTTGTTGTATCATTTTCAAAACAAACAGTTCTTTGCTTGCTTTATTTACTTACATTTATTTATAAATTATTATTGTTTGTTCATAGTCCACATGCATCATACCGGTACTCATGATCGACTCATATCATGAAATCATTTGGCAATATATTTTCCATACTTCATATTGTTATATAGTATGTATTATTTCCTGGTAAATACTTCTTGTGTTAACCGTGCTACCTCAATATTCACCTTCTGTCTGTCTATCTGTATATCAACGTCTGTAAGGTCTCAGTTTTATTATTTTTAAGTTTAAAAGGATCTTTGGTTGAAAAAAGAATACAGTATATAGAAGTAACTTTTTGCTATATATCACTTTTTCTGATTCAAATGTTAGCATGTTTGGTGGAGTTGCCATGAAATCACATTTATACGTTGACAGTATATAGTTGAACATCTATGTAAAATTACAGTTGTAGAATCAATTGCTAATATAACACCTGTTTACAACTTCTACATGTATGCAGATGTCTTTAAATAATGTCCAGAGAGAATAAAAGATAAGTTGATTCAAATTTAGATATCACACAACAGAAATACTGTTGATTGATATATGTAAGATCACTTAGCTAGGTTAAGAGTTATGATTTTCTATTACAACTGATTTATTATGATTTTGTAAAATATTTTCTGTTAATGTGCTGTCATATATATCAAAATAATCATGTCTTTGATGTACTTTCTCCTTGTTCTTGTATTTTGTTCCCCACACATCCAGACTGGTACTGTATTCATACACCCAGACTGGTACTGTATTCATACATTCAGACTGGTACTGTATTCACACATCCAGACTGGTACTGTATTCATCCATCCTGACTGGTACTGTATTCACACATCCAGACTGATACTGTATTCATACACCCAGACTGGTGCTATATTCATACACCCATACTGGTACTGTATTCATACACCCAGACTGGTACTGTATTCATACACCCAGACTGGTACTGTATTCATACACCCAGACTGGTACTGTATTCATACACCCAGACTGGTACTGTATTCATACACCCAGACTGGTACTGTATTCATACACCCAGACTGGTACTGTATTCATACACCCAGACTGGTACTGTATTCATACAGTCAGACTGGTACTGTATTCATCCATCATGACTGGTACTGTATTCACACATCCAGACTGGTACTGTATTCATACACCCAGACTGGTACTATATTCACACATTCAGACTGGTAATGTAGTCACACATCCAGACTGGTACTGTATTCACACATCCAGACTGGTACTGTATTCATACACCCAGACTGGTACTGTATTCACACATCCAGACTGGTACTGTATTCACACATCCAGACTGGTACTGTATTCATACATTCAGACTGGTACTGTATTCACACATCCAGACTGGTACTGTATTCATACATTCAGACTGGTACTGTATTCATACACACAGACTGGTACTGTATTCACACATCCAGACTGGTACTGTAATCATACATTCAGACTGGTACTGTATTCACACATCCAGACTGGTACTATATTCATACATTCAGACTGGTACTGTATTCATACATTCAGACTGGTACTATATTCACACATTCAGACTGGTACTGTATTCATACATTCAGACTGGTACTATATTCATACACCCAGACTGGTACTGTATTCATACACCAAGACTGGTACTGTATTGATACATTCAGACTGGTACTGTATTCATACACCCAGACTGGTACTGTATTCATACACCCAGACTGATACTGTATTCATACACCCAGACTGGTACTGTATTCATACATTCAGACTGGTACTGTATTCATACACCCAGACTGGTACTGTATTCATACACCCAGACTGATACTGTATTCATACATTCAGACTGGTACTGTATTCATACATTCAGACTGATACTGCATTCATACATCCAGACTGGTACTTAATTCACACATTCAGACTGGTACTGTATTCATACACCAAGACTGGTACTGTATTCATACATCAAGACTGGTACTGTATTCATACATTCAGACTGGTACTGTATTCATACATCCAGACTGGTACTGTATTCATACATTCAGACTGGTACTGTATTCATACACCAAGACTGGTACTGTATTCATACACCAAGACTGGTACTGTATTCATACACCAAGACTGGTACTGTATTCATACATTCAGACTGGTACTGTATTCACACATTCAGACTGATACTGAATTCATACATCCAGACTGCTACTGTATTCATACATCCAGACTGGTACTGTATTCATACACCAAGACTGGTACTGTATTCATACACCCAGACTGGTACTGTATTCACACATTCAGACTGGTACTGTATTCACATATTCAGACTGATACTGTATTCGTACATCCAGAGTGGTACTGAATTCATACATCCAGACTGATACTGTATTCACACATTCAGACTGATACTGAATTCATACATTCAGACAGGTACTGTATTCATACATCCAGACTGGTACTGTATTCATACACCCAGACTGGTACTGTATTCATACACCCAGACTGGTACTGTATTCATACACCCAGACTGGTACTGTATTCATACACTCAGACTGGTACTGTATGTATACATCCAGACTGATACTGTATTCATACATTCAGACTGGTACTGTATTCATACATCCAGACTGGTACTGTATTCATACACTCAGACTGGTACTGTATTCACACATCCTGACTGGTACTGTATTCACACATACAGACTGGTACTGTATTCACACATCCAGACTGGTACTGTATTCATACATTCAGACTGGTACTGTATTCATACATTCAGACTGATACTGTATTCACACATTCAGACTGATACTGTATTCACACATTCAGACTGGTACTGTATTCACACATTCAGACTGATACTGTATTCACACATCCAGACTGGTACTGTATTCATACATTCAGACTGGTACTGTATTCATACATTCAGACTGGTACTGTATTCATACACACAGACTGGTACTGTATTCATACATCCAGACTGGTACTGTATTCATACATTCAGACTGATACTGTATTCATACACCAAGACTGGTACTGTATTCATACATTCAGACTGATACCGTATTCACACATCCAGACTGGTACTGTATTCATACACCCAGACTGGTACTGTATTCATACACCCAGACTGGTACTGTATTCATACACCCAGACTGGTACTGTATTCATACATTCAGACTGATACTGTATCCATACATTCAGACTGATACTGTATTCATACACCCAGACTGGTACTGTATTCATACACCAAGACTGGTACTGTATTCATACACCAAGACTGGTACTGTATTCATACACCCAGACAGGTACAGTATTCATACATTCAGACTGGTACTGTATTCATACACCCAGACTGGTACTGTATTCATACACCCAGACTGGTACTGTATTCACACAGTCAGACTGGTACTGTATTCATACATTCAGACTGGTACTGTATTCATACACCCAGACTGGTACTGTTTTCATACATTCAGACGTGTGCAGTATAAATACATAAAATAAGGTAAGTTAGTTAAAATATTGCTAAAAAATACAGTACAACTTCTCTATAGTACATCAAAGGGTCACATAATTCAAGATGAACAGGTTTAAGGTTAGAAACCACCAAATAAATTTGCTCTATAGCTCAATGTAAAGTGCCCGTATTAGGCCCAAATTTTGAACTGTTTTTAGTCTATGGCCACCTGGACCACATATATCATTGTAAAGAGGGGCATTTAAGCTTCAAAATAATGCAATAAAAAAGGGGGCCATGTATCTTCTAAGAAAGTTTTTGTCCTTCAAACATGGTTTATCCGTTTTCACACATGGCCGGATTTATAAGTTCCGGGTTTTACCCTAGTCTACTTTCACTTTGGTATCACGACCAAAATAGTGGAATAATACAAATATTACAGTTTTACTACATCACATGCTTATTTACCTACCATTTAAGCTCAATTTCATCATTCAAATCCACATTTGTCAAGAAATATCTCCATTTACAGGCAAACCAAAGTTTTTTTAAGGACTACTTGAGTGTATCACCACTTGGTCCGCGGAGGCATTTAGTGCTTCTTTGCCTAAAGAGTAAATTAAAGTCAGTTTCTCATGTTTTCTCAATATATCGATTTTGTAGTTACGACCTTCTTATTCTAAGCCAGCGAAATGTCGAACACTTTAGTTGCACTAAATCAGATGGTATGTAATGGAGTAAATGAGTTTAGTGTTAAAAGTATTATACTGATTACATACATATTGTGTAACACTGTACAGAGACAAAGGACCTTTTTAACGATTGACTGTTTTACTCATTTAGCACTGTACATGTATATAAGTTGCTTAATAATATAATGTAAATATACAAACTAGGTTCAACACTTTCATGCATTTGTTATATACGTGCCAATACTTAGGTATTTTATGTAGTTGTACATTTAGACGGTGTCTATCATATTATTGTTAATGAGTCTGTTAATAGTCTTTGTTATTTATTATTTCATTAATTTAGTCAACATCTAATCAGAATGTACAAAGTCCACTTTTCTCAACTGTTTTCATGTTTATGTATGTACATACAAATATATCAGTATTTTTGTCGATATTTTTTTCTCGATTATAATCCAATGGTTAGGAAATCCATTATAGACTTTGTTGTTGTTATTATACGTATTTCATTTTAATGTGTCATAAGAAGTATTTTATGCCTTGTGAATATGTGCTTGTGTGTGTGCGTGTGTGTGGGTGGGTGTGTGCGATGGTGCGTGCGTGCGTTTGAATATCCAGTCTGTCTGTTGTATAACTATATGCAGATTTACAAACAGCTACATTGGCACGGATTTGATTCAATTTCTGATCCATTCATAATATGAAATAAGCATTTTTGACCTGTATAGAATTGAGGAGGTTACGCCTACATTATGTTCCATGGCAGCAATTGGTGGTCACGGGGCTACATGTTTACAAACATTGCTTGTTTTATTCTGTAGTGAAGCCTGGATATTGACAACAGTTTATTGTAACCCTAATTAGCTTCGTTTGATGATGAAGTCTTTTTGTTGGACTCACAATATTAACTTGTAAATGGCGTGTATGGATGTATTGATGAGCGTGTGAGAATATTTATGTAAAAGTTTTACATTGACTCACGGCTACCCACCTTGCCAGGTTCACTGTTATTTTGCCGTTTGTTCTCAGGGATAAGTCAAAGTAGTATTTATTGTATTAGATAATCAATGTTTATTATATTTAATTTGAGTTTAGTATAAATATTCTCAGTTAGATTTAAGTCTTCGTTATCATAGATATTTTACATCTAGAAATCCAAGTTTTTAGTCTAATATCAACAATCATCTGAACTGAATATATCTTCAACTCAACACCAATTTGAAATTTCTATGCTAGATAAATGCTATACTTTGGTTTATCATTTTTGTAATTTCAAAAAAACATGGCCCCTATTTTCAAAATTTCACTCACAAAATTGTAATTCTTTGCAATGGTTTAGCAATTAATGTTGAAATAATGACATCTCAGGTAGTTGCTTAGAATTTCTATTTTTTTGTTCAAGAGAAGAGCATTTATATGATTTGAATGATTGTGTTGTAATCTTCACTACTTTGAGTCTGTTTCTCCATAAACAGGGTGACCACAGACTCTGGAAAACAGGGAAAACAGGGAAAATGTCCAAAATAAATTCCCTGAAGGAAAAATCAGGGAATTTCGAAATTGGGCAAAAATAAGGGAATTATCAGGGAATTTTACAAATTTAAAGAAATCAAATAGTCTTGTAACTGTTAATTTGCCGTTTATTATGGTGAAAAAGTTTGAAATGTGAATTTTCGTGCTTGCTTCGCTCGCAAAATAAGTTTAATCTATATAAACATCTTATCAGGTACGTTCACAAAAAAATAGTGTGATAAAGTTTGCACCAGGGAATTTCATTCTTCATTTTCTGTGGCCACCCTGATAACATCTTGTCAAGGATCATTTTAGACCTTCTCTCCAAACCTTTCCCTTTCATCATAAACCATGAAATCTGCATTGATTTATTAACCCAAACTATGATGAGAGTTATCTCCCCTTGTTGTATCATTTTCAAAACAAACAGTTCTTTGCTTGCTTTATTTACTTACATTTATTTATAAATTATTATTGTTTGTTCATAGTCCACATGCATCATACCGGTACTCATGATCGACTCATATCATGAAATCATTTGGCAATATATTTTCCATACTTCATATTGTTATATAGTATGTATTATTTCCTGGTAAATACTTCTTGTGTTAACCGTGCTACCTCAATATTCACCTTCTGTCTGTCTATCTGTATATCAACGTCTGTAAGGTCTCAGTTTTATTATTTTTAAGTTTAAAAGGATCTTTGGTTGAAAAAAGAATACAGTATATAGAAGTAACTTTTTGCTATATATCACTTTTTCTGATTCAAATGTTAGCATGTTTGGTGGAGTTGCCATGAAATCACATTTATACGTTGACAGTATATAGTTGAACATCTATGTAAAATTACAGTTGTAGAATCAATTGCTAATATAACACCTGTTTACAACTTCTACATGTATGCAGATGTCTTTAAATAATGTCCAGAGAGAATAAAAGATAAGTTGATTCAAATTTAGATATCACACAACAGAAATACTGTTGATTGATATATGTAAGATCACTTAGCTAGGTTAAGAGTTATGATTTTCTATTACAACTGATTTATTATGATTTTGTAAAATATTTTCTGTTAATGTGCTGTCATATATATCAAAATAATCATGTCTTTGATGTACTTTCTCCTTGTTCTTGTATTTTGTTCCCCACACATCCAGACTGGTACTGTATTCATACACCCAGACTGGTACTGTATTCATACATTCAGACTGGTACTGTATTCACACATCCAGACTGGTACTGTATTCATCCATCCTGACTGGTACTGTATTCACACATCCAGACTGATACTGTATTCATACACCCAGACTGGTGCTATATTCATACACCCATACTGGTACTGTATTCATACACCCAGACTGGTACTGTATTCATACACCCAGACTGGTACTGTATTCATACACCCAGACTGGTACTGTATTCACACACCCAGACTGGTACTATATTCACACATCCAGACTGGTACTGTATTCATACACCCAGACTGGTACTGTATTCATACACCCAGACTGGTACTGTATTCATACACCCAGACTGGTACTGTATTCATACAGTCAGACTGGTACTGTATTCATCCATCATGACTGGTACTGTATTCACACATCCAGACTGGTACTGTATTCATACACCCAGACTGGTACTATATTCACACATTCAGACTGGTAATGTAGTCACACATCCAGACTGGTACTGTATTCACACATCCAGACTGGTACTGTATTCATACACCCAGACTGGTACTGTATTCACACATCCAGACTGGTACTGTATTCACACATCCAGACTGGTACTGTATTCATACATTCAGACTGGTACTGTATTCACACATCCAGACTGGTACTGTATTCATACATTCAGACTGGTACTGTATTCATACACACAGACTGGTACTGTATTCACACATCCAGACTGGTACTGTATTCATACATTCAGACTGGTACTGTATTCACACATCCAGACTGGTACTATATTCATACATTCAGACTGGTACTGTATTCATACATTCAGACTGGTACTATATTCATACATTCAGACTGGTACTGTATTCATACATTCAGACTGGTACTATATTCATACACCCAGACTGGTACTGTATTCATACACCAAGACTGGTACTGTATTGATACATTCAGACTGGTACTGTATTCATACACCCAGACTGGTACTGTATTCATACACCCAGACTGATACTGTATTCATACACCCAGACTGGTACTGTATTCATACATTCAGACTGGTACTGTATTCATACACCCAGACTGGTACTGTATTCATACACCCAGACTGATACTGTATTCATACATTCAGACTGGTACTGTATTCATACATTCAGACTGATACTGCATTCATACATCCAGACTGGTACTTAATTCACACATTCAGACTGGTACTGTATTCATACACCAAGACTGGTACTGTATTCATACATCAAGACTGGTACTGTATTCATACATTCAGACTGGTACTGTATTCATACATCCAGACTGGTACTGTATTCATACATTCAGACTGGTACTGTATTCATACACCAAGACTGGTACTGTATTCATACATTCAGACTGGTACTGTATTCATACATCCAGACTGGTACTGTATTCATACATTCAGACTGGTACTGTATTCATACACCAAGACTGGTACTGTATTCATACACCAAGACTGCTACTGTATTCATACATCCAGACTGGTACTGTATTCATACACCAAGACTGGTACTGTATTCATACACCCAGACTGGTACTGTATTCACACATTCAGACTGGTACTGTATTCACATATTCAGACTGATACTGTATTCGTACATCCAGAGTGGTACTGAATTCATACATCCAGACTGATACTGTATTCACACATTCAGACTGATACTGAATTCATACATTCAGACAGGTACTGTATTCATACATCCAGACTGGTACTGTATTCATACACCCAGACTGGTACTGTATTCATACACCCAGACTGGTACTGTATTCATACACCCAGACTGGTACTGTATTCATACACTCAGACTGGTACTGTATGTATACATCCAGACTGATACTGTATTCATACATTCAGACTGGTACTGTATTCATACATCCAGACTGGTACTGTATTCATACACTCAGACTGGTACTGTATTCACACATCCTGACTGGTACTGTATTCACACATACAGACTGGTACTGTATTCACACATCCAGACTGGTACTGTATTCATACATTCAGACTGGTACTGTATTCATACATTCAGACTGATACTGTATTCACACATTCAGACTGATACTGTATTCACACATTCAGACTGGTACTGTATTCACACATTCAGACTGATACTGTATTCACACATCCAGACTGGTACTGTATTCATACATTCAGACTGGTACTGTATTCATACATTCAGACTGGTACTGTATTCATACACACAGACTGGTACTGTATTCATACATCCAGACTGGTACTGTATTCATACATTCAGACTGATACTGTATTCATACACCAAGACTGGTACTGTATTCATACATTCAGACTGATACCGTATTCACACATCCAGACTGGTACTGTATTCATACACCCAGACTGGTACTGTATTCATACACCCAGACTGGTACTGTATTCATACACCCAGACTGGTACTGTATTCATACATTCAGACTGATACTGTATCCATACATTCAGACTGATACTGTATTCATACACCCAGACTGGTACTGTATTCATACACCAAGACTGGTACTGTATTCATACACCAAGACTGGTACTGTATTCATACACCCAGACAGGTACAGTATTCATACATTCAGACTGGTACTGTATTCATACACCCAGACTGGTACTGTATTCATACACCCAGACTGGTACTGTATTCACACAGTCAGACTGGTACTGTATTCATACATTCAGACTGGTACTGTATTCATACACCCAGACTGGTACTGTTTTCATACATTCAGACGTGTGCAGTATAAATACATAAAATAAGGTAAGTTAGTTAAAATATTGCTAAAAAATACAGTACAACTTCTCTATAGTACATCAAAGGGTCACATAATTCAAGATGAACAGGTTTAAGGTTAGAAACCACCAAATAAATTTGCTCTATAGCTCAATGTAAAGTGCCCGTATTAGGCCCAAATTTTGAACTGTTTTTAGTCTATGGCCACCTGGACCACATATATCATTGTAAAGAGGGGCATTTAAGCTTCAAAATAATGCAATAAAAAAGGGGGCCATGTATCTTCTAAGAAAGTTTTTGTCCTTCAAACATGGTTTATCCGTTTTCACACATGGCCGGATTTATAAGTTCCGGGTTTTACCCTAGTCTACTTTCACTTTGGTATCACGACCAAAATAGTGGAATAATACAAATATTACAGTTTTACTACATCACATGCTTATTTACCTACCATTTAAGCTCAATTTCATCATTCAAATCCACATTTGTCAAGAAATATCTCCATTTACAGGCAAACCAAAGTTTTTTTAAGGACTACTTGAGTGTATCACCACTTGGTCCGCGGAGGCATTTAGTGCTTCTTTGCCTAAAGAGTAAATTAAAGTCAGTTTCTCATGTTTTCTCAATATATCGATTTTGTAGTTACGACCTTCTTATTCTAAGCCAGCGAAATGTCGAACACTTTAGTTGCACTAAATCAGATGGTATGTAATGGAGTAAATGAGTTTAGTGTTAAAAGTATTATACTGATTACATACATATTGTGTAACACTGTACAGAGACAAAGGACCTTTTTAACGATTGACTGTTTTACTCATTTAGCACTGTACATGTATATAAGTTGCTTAATAATATAATGTAAATATACAAACTAGGTTCAACACTTTCATGCATTTGTTATATACGTGCCAATACTTAGGTATTTTATGTAGTTGTACATTTAGACGGTGTCTATCATATTATTGTTAATGAGTCTGTTAATAGTCTTTGTTATTTATTATTTCATTAATTTAGTCAACATCTAATCAGAATGTACAAAGTCCACTTTTCTCAACTGTTTTCATGTTTATGTATGTACATACAAATATATCAGTATTTTTGTCGATATTTTTTTCTCGATTATAATCCAATGGTTAGGAAATCCATTATAGACTTTGTTGTTGTTATTATACGTATTTCATTTTAATGTGTCATAAGAAGTATTTTATGCCTTGTGAATATGTGCTTGTGTGTGTGCGTGTGTGTGGGTGGGTGTGTGCGATGGTGCGTGCGTGCGTTTGAATATCCAGTCTGTCTGTTGTATAACTATATGCAGATTTACAAACAGCTACATTGGCACGGATTTGATTCAATTTCTGATCCATTCATAATATGAAATAAGCATTTTTGACCTGTATAGAATTGAGGAGGTTACGCCTACATTATGTTCCATGGCAGCAATTGGTGGTCACGGGGCTACATGTTTACAAACATTGCTTGTTTTATTCTGTAGTGAAGCCTGGATATTGACAACAGTTTATTGTAACCCTAATTAGCTTCGTTTGATGATGAAGTCTTTTTGTTGGACTCACAATATTAACTTGTAAATGGCGTGTATGTATGTATTGATGAGCGTGTGAGAATATTTATGTAAAAGTTTTACATTGACTCACGGCTACCCACCTTGCCAGGTTCACTGTTATTTTGCCGTTTGTTCTCAGGGATAAGTCAAAGTAGTATTTATTGTATTAGATAATCAATGTTTATTATATTTAATTTGAGTTTAGTATAAATATTCTCAGTTAGATTTTAGTCTTCGTTATCATAGATATTTTACATCTAGAAATCCAAGTTTTTAGTCTAATATCAACAATCATCTGAACTGAATATATCTTCAACTCAACACCAATTTGAAATTTCTATGCTAGATAAATGCTATACTTTGGTTTATCATTTTTGTAATTTCAAAAAAACATGGCCCCTATTTTCAAAATTTCACTCACAAAATTGTAATTCTTTGCAATGGTTTAGCAATTAATGTTGAAATAATGACATCTCAGGTAGTTGCTTAGAATTTCTATTTTTTTGTTCAAGAGAAGAGCATTTATATGATTTGAATGATTGTGTTGTAATCTTCACTACTTTGAGTCTGTTTCTCCATAAACAGGGTGACCACAGACTCTGGAAAACAGGGAAAACAGGGAAAATGTCCAAAATAAATTCCCTGAAGGAAAAATCAGGGAATTTCGAAATTGGGCAAAAATAAGGGAATTATCAGGGAATTTTACAAATTTAAAGAAATCAAATAGTCTTGTAACTGTTAATTTGCCGTTTATTATGGTGAAAAAGTTTGAAATGTGAATTTTCGTGCTTGCTTCGCTCGCAAAATAAGTTTAATCTATATAAACATCTTATCAGGTACGTTCACAAAAAAATAGTGTGATAAAGTTTGCACCAGGGAATTTCATTCTTCATTTTCTGTGGCCACCCTGATAACATCTTGTCAAGGATCATTTTAGACCTTCTCTCCAAACCTTTCCCTTTCATCATAAACCATGAAATCTGCATTGATTTATTAACCCAAACTATGATGAGAGTTATCTCCCCTTGTTGTATCATTTTCAAAACAAACAGTTCTTTGCTTGCTTTATTTACTTACATTTATTTATAAATTATTATTGTTTGTTCATAGTCCACATGCATCATACCGGTACTCATGATCGACTCATATCATGAAATCATTTGGCAATATATTTTCCATACTTCATATTGTTATATAGTATGTATTATTTCCTGGTAAATACTTCTTGTGTTAACCGTGCTACCTCAATATTCACCTTCTGTCTGTCTATCTGTATATCAACGTCTGTAAGGTCTCAGTTTTATTATTTTTAAGTTTAAAAGGATCTTTGGTTGAAAAAAGAATACAGTATATAGAAGTAACTTTTTGCTATATATCACTTTTTCTGATTCAAATGTTAGCATGTTTGGTGGAGTTGCCATGAAATCACATTTATACGTTGACAGTATATAGTTGAACATCTATGTAAAATTACAGTTGTAGAATCAATTGCTAATATAACACCTGTTTACAACTTCTACATGTATGCAGATGTCTTTAAATAATGTCCAGAGAGAATAAAAGATAAGTTGATTCAAATTTAGATATCACACAACAGAAATACTGTTGATTGATATATGTAAGATCACTTAGCTAGGTTAAGAGTTATGATTTTCTATTACAACTGATTTATTATGATTTTGTAAAATATTTTCTGTTAATGTGCTGTCATATATATCAAAATAATCATGTCTTTGATGTACTTTCTCCTTGTTCTTGTATTTTGTTCCCCACACATCCAGACTGGTACTGTATTCATACACCCAGACTGGTACTGTATTCATACATTCAGACTGGTACTGTATTCACACATCCAGACTGGTACTGTATTCATCCATCCTGACTGGTACTGTATTCACACATCCAGACTGATACTGTATTCATACACCCAGACTGGTGCTATATTCATACACCCATACTGGTACTGTATTCATACACCCAGACTGGTACTGTATTCATACACCCAGACTGGTACTGTATTCATACACCCAGACTGGTACTGTATTCACACACCCAGACTGGTACTATATTCACACATCCAGACTGGTACTGTATTCATACACCCAGACTGGTACTGTATTCATACACCCAGACTGGTACTGTATTCATACACCCAGACTGGTACTGTATTCATACAGTCAGACTGGTACTGTATTCATCCATCATTACTGGTACTGTATTCACACATCCAGACTGGTACTGTATTCATACACCCAGACTGGTACTATATTCACACATTCAGACTGGTAATGTAGTCACACATCCAGACTGGTACTGTATTCACACATCCAGACTGGTACTGTATTCATACACCCAGACTGGTACTGTATTCACACATCCAGACTGGTACTGTATTCACACATCCAGACTGGTACTGTATTCATACATTCAGACTGGTACTGTATTCACACATCCAGACTGGTACTGTATTCATACATTCAGACTGGTACTGTATTCATACACACAGACTGGTACTGTATTCACACATCCAGACTGGTACTGTATTCATACATTCAGACTGGTACTGTATTCACACATCCAGACTGGTACTGTATTGATACATTCAGACTGGTACTGTATTCATACACCCAGACTGGTACTGTAATCATACACCCAGACTGATACTGTATTCATACACCCAGACTGGTACTGTATTCATACATTCAGACTGGTACTGTATTCATACACCCAGACTGGTACTGTATTCATACACCCAGACTGATACTGTATTCATACATTCAGACTGGTACTGTATTCATACATTCAGACTGATACTGCATTCATACATCCAGACTGGTACTTAATTCACACATTCAGACTGGTACTGTATTCATACACCAAGACTGGTACTGTATTCATACATCAAGACTGGTACTGTATTCATACATTCAGACTGGTACTGTATTCATACATCCAGACTGGTACTGTATTCATACATTCAGACTGGTACTGTATTCATACACCAAGACTGGTACTGTATTCATACACCAAGACTGGTACTGTATTCATACACCAAGACTGGTACTGTATTCATACACCAAGACTGGTACTGTATTCATACATTCAGACTGGTACTGTATTCACACATTCAGACTGATACTGAATTCATACATCCAGACTGCTACTGTATTCATACATCCAGACTGGTACTGTATTCATACACCAAGACTGGTACTGTATTCATACACCCAGACTGGTACTGTATTCACACATTCAGACTGGTACTGTATTCACATATTCAGACTGATACTGTATTCGTACATCCAGAGTGGTACTGAATTCATACATCCAGACTGATACTGTATTCACACATTCAGACTGATACTGAATTCATACATTCAGACAGGTACTGTATTCATACATCCAGACTGGTACTGTATTCATACACCCAGACTGGTACTGTATTCATACACCCAGACTGGTACTGTATTCATACACCCAGACTGGTACTGTATTCATACACTCAGACTGGTACTGTATGTATACATCCAGACTGATACTGTATTCATACATTCAGACTGGTACTGTATTCATACATCCAGACTGGTACTGTATTCATACACTCAGACTGGTACTGTATTCACACATCCTGACTGGTACTGTATTCACACATACAGACTGGTACTGTATTCACACATCCAGACTGGTACTGTATTCATACATTCAGACTGGTACTGTATTCATACATTCAGACTGATACTGTATTCACACATTCAGACTGATACTGTATTCACACATTCAGACTGGTACTGTATTCACACATTCAGACTGATACTGTATTCACACATCCAGACTGGTACTGTATTCATTCATTCAGACTGGTACTGTATTCATACATTCAGACTGGTACTGTATTCATACACACAGACTGGTACTGTATTCATACATCCAGACTGGTACTGTATTCATACATTCAGACTGATACTGTATTCATACACCAAGACTGGTACTGTATTCATACATTCAGACTGATACCGTATTCACACATCCAGACTGGTACTGTATTCATACACCCAGACTGGTACTGTATTCATACACCCAGACTGGTACTGTATTCATACACCCAGACTGGTACTGTATTCATACATTCAGACTGATACTGTATCCATACATTCAGACTGATACTGTATTCATACACCCAGACTGGTACTGTATTCATACACCAAGACTGGTACTGTATTCATACACCAAGAAGACTGGTACTGTATTCATACACCCAGACAGGTACAGTATTCATACATTCAGACTGGTACTGTATTCATACACCCAGACTGGTACTGTATTCATACACCCAGACTGGTACTGTATTCACACAGTCAGACTGGTACTGTATTCATACATTCAGACTGGTACTGTATTCATACACCCAGACTGGTACTGTTTTCATACATTCAGACGTGTGCAGTATAAATACATAAAATAAGGTAAGTTAGTTAAAATATTGCTAAAAAATACAGTACAACTTCTCTATAGTACATCAAAGGGTCACATAATTCAAGATGAACAGGTTTAAGGTTAGAAACCACCAAATAAATTTGCTCTATAGCTCAATGTAAAGTGCCCGTATTAGGCCCAAATTTTGAACTGTTTTTAGTCTATGGCCACCTGGACCACATATATCATTGTAAAGAGGGGCATTTAAGCTTCAAAATAATGCAATAAAAAAGGGGGCCATGTATCTTCTAAGAAAGTTTTTGTCCTTCAAACATGGTTTATCCGTTTTCACACATGGCCGGATTTATAAGTTCCGGGTTTTACCCTAGTCTACTTTCACTTTGGTATCACGACCAAAATAGTGGAATAATACAAATATTACAGTTTTACTACATCACATGCTTATTTACCTACCATTTAAGCTCAATTTCATCATTCAAATCCACATTTGTCAAGAAATATCTCCATTTACAGGCAAACCAAAGTTTTTTTAAGGACTACTTGAGTGTATCACCACTTGGTCCGCGGAGGCATTTAGTGCTTCTTTGCCTAAAGAGTAAATTAAAGTCAGTTTCTCATGTTTTCTCAATATATCGATTTTGTAGTTACGACCTTCTTATTCTAAGCCAGCGAAATGTCGAACACTTTAGTTGCACTAAATCAGATGGTATGTAATGGAGTAAATGAGTTTAGTGTTAAAAGTATTATACTGATTACATACATATTGTGTAACACTGTACAGAGACAAAGGACCTTTTTAACGATTGACTGTTTTACTCATTTAGCACTGTACATGTATATAAGTTGCTTAATAATATAATGTAAATATACAAACTAGGTTCAACACTTTCATGCATTTGTTATATACGTGCCAATACTTAGGTATTTTATGTAGTTGTACATTTAGACGGTGTCTATCATATTATTGTTAATGAGTCTGTTAATAGTCTTTGTTATTTATTATTTCATTAATTTAGTCAACATCTAATCAGAATGTACAAAGTCCACTTTTCTCAACTGTTTTCATGTTTATGTATGTACATACAAATATATCAGTATTTTTGTCGATATTTTTTTCTCGATTATAATCCAATGGTTAGGAAATCCATTATAGACTTTGTTGTTGTTATTATACGTATTTCATTTTAATGTGTCATAAGAAGTATTTTATGCCTTGTGAATATGTGCTTGTGTGTGTGCGTGTGTGTGGGTGGGTGTGTGCGATGGTGCGTGCGTGCGTTTGAATATCCAGTCTGTCTGTTGTATAACTATATGCAGATTTACAAACAGCTACATTGGCACGGATTTGATTCAATTTCTGATCCATTCATAATATGAAATAAGCATTTTTGACCTGTATAGAATTGAGGAGGTTACGCCTACATTATGTTCCATGGCAGCAATTGGTGGTCACGGGGCTACATGTTTACAAACATTGCTTGTTTTATTCTGTAGTGAAGCCTGGATATTGACAACAGTTTATTGTAACCCTAATTAGCTTCGTTTGATGATGAAGTCTTTTTGTTGGACTCACAATATTAACTTGTAAATGGCGTGTATGTATGTATTGATGAGCGTGTGAGAATATTTATGTAAAAGTTTTACATTGACTCACGGCTACCCACCTTGCCAGGTTCACTGTTATTTTGCCGTTTGTTCTCAGGGATAAGTCAAAGTAGTATTTATTGTATTAGATAATCAATGTTTATTATATTTAATTTGAGTTTAGTATAAATATTCTCAGTTAGATTTTAGTCTTCGTTATCATAGATATTTTACATCTAGAAATCCAAGTTTTTAGTCTAATATCAACAATCATCTGAACTGAATATATCTTCAACTCAACACCAATTTGAAATTTCTATGCTAGATAAATGCTATACTTTGGTTTATCATTTTTGTAATTTCAAAAAAACATGGCCCCTATTTTCAAAATTTCACTCACAAAATTGTAATTCTTTGCAATGGTTTAGCAATTAATGTTGAAATAATGACATCTCAGGTAGTTGCTTAGAATTTCTATTTTTTTGTTCAAGAGAAGAGCATTTATATGATTTGAATGATTGTGTTGTAATCTTCACTACTTTGAGTCTGTTTCTCCATAAACAGGGTGACCACAGACTCTGGAAAACAGGGAAAACAGGGAAAATGTCCAAAATAAATTCCCTGAAGGAAAAATCAGGGAATTTCGAAATTGGGCAAAAATAAGGGAATTATCAGGGAATTTTACAAATTTAAAGAAATCAAATAGTCTTGTAACTGTTAATTTGCCGTTTATTATGGTGAAAAAGTTTGAAATGTGAATTTTCGTGCTTGCTTCGCTCGCAAAATAAGTTTAATCTATATAAACATCTTATCAGGTACGTTCACAAAAAAATAGTGTGATAAAGTTTGCACCAGGGAATTTCATTCTTCATTTTCTGTGGCCACCCTGATAACATCTTGTCAAGGATCATTTTAGACCTTCTCTCCAAACCTTTCCCTTTCATCATAAACCATGAAATCTGCATTGATTTATTAACCCAAACTATGATGAGAGTTATCTCCCCTTGTTGTATCATTTTCAAAACAAACAGTTCTTTGCTTGCTTTATTTACTTACATTTATTTATAAATTATTATTGTTTGTTCATAGTCCACATGCATCATACCGGTACTCATGATCGACTCATATCATGAAATCATTTGGCAATATATTTTCCATACTTCATATTGTTATATAGTATGTATTATTTCCTGGTAAATACTTCTTGTGTTAACCGTGCTACCTCAATATTCACCTTCTGTCTGTCTATCTGTATATCAACGTCTGTAAGGTCTCAGTTTTATTATTTTTAAGTTTAAAAGGATCTTTGGTTGAAAAAAGAATACAGTATATAGAAGTAACTTTTTGCTATATATCACTTTTTCTGATTCAAATGTTAGCATGTTTGGTGGAGTTGCCATGAAATCACATTTATACGTTGACAGTATATAGTTGAACATCTATGTAAAATTACAGTTGTAGAATCAATTGCTAATATAACACCTGTTTACAACTTCTACATGTATGCAGATGTCTTTAAATAATGTCCAGAGAGAATAAAAGATAAGTTGATTCAAATTTAGATATCACACAACAGAAATACTGTTGATTGATATATGTAAGATCACTTAGCTAGGTTAAGAGTTATGATTTTCTATTACAACTGATTTATTATGATTTTGTAAAATATTTTCTGTTAATGTGCTGTCATATATATCAAAATAATCATGTCTTTGATGTACTTTCTCCTTGTTCTTGTATTTTGTTCCCCACACATCCAGACTGGTACTGTATTCATACACCCAGACTGGTACTGTATTCATACATTCAGACTGGTACTGTATTCACACATCCAGACTGGTACTGTATTCATCCATCCTGACTGGTACTGTATTCACACATCCAGACTGATACTGTATTCATACACCCAGACTGGTGCTATATTCATACACCCATACTGGTACTGTATTCATACACCCAGACTGGTACTGTATTCATACACCCAGACTGGTACTGTATTCATACACCCAGACTGGTACTGTATTCACACACCCAGACTGGTACTATATTCACACATCCAGACTGGTACTGTATTCATACACCCAGACTGGTACTGTATTCATACACCCAGACTGGTACTGTATTCATACACCCAGACTGGTACTGTATTCATACAGTCAGACTGGTACTGTATTCATCCATCATGACTGGTACTGTATTCACACATCCAGACTGGTACTGTATTCATACACCCAGACTGGTACTATATTCACACATTCAGACTGGTAATGTAGTCACACATCCAGACTGGTACTGTATTCACACATCCAGACTGGTACTGTATTCATACACCCAGACTGGTACTGTATTCACACATCCAGACTGGTACTGTATTCACACATCCAGACTGGTACTGTATTCATACATTCAGACTGGTACTGTATTCACACATCCAGACTGGTACTGTATTCATACATTCAGACTGGTACTGTATTCATACACCCAGACTGGTACTGTATTCACACATCCAGACTGGTACTGTATTCATACATTCAGACTGGTACTGTATTCACACATTCAGACTGGTACTATATTCATACATTCAGACTGGTACTGTATTCATACATTCAGACTGGTACTATATTCATACATTCAGACTGGTACTGTATTCATACATTCAGACTGGTACTATATTCATACACCCAGACTGGTACTGTATTCATACACCAAGACTGGTACTGTATTGATACATTCAGACTGGTACTGTATTCATACACCCAGACTGGTACTGTATTCATACACCCAGACTGATACTGTATTCATACACCCAGACTGGTACTGTATTCATACATTCAGACTGGTACTGTATTCATACACCCAGACTGGTACTGTATTCATACACCCAGACTGATACTGTATTCATACATTCAGACTGGTACTGTATTCATACATTCAGACTGATACTGCATTCATACATCCAGACTGGTACTTAATTCACACATTCAGACTGGTACTGTATTCATACACCAAGACTGGTACTGTATTCATACATCAAGACTGGTACTGTATTCATACATTCAGACTGGTACTGTATTCATACATTCAGACTGGTACTGTATTCATACATTCAGACTGGTACTGTATTCATACACCAAGACTGGTACTGTATTCATACACCAAGACTGGTACTGTATTCATACACCAAGACTGGTACTGTATTCATACATTCAGACTGGTACTGTATTCACACATTCAGACTGATACTGAATTCATACATCCAGACTGCTACTGTATTCATACATCCAGACTGGTACTGTATTCATACACCAAGACTGGTACTGTATTCATACACCCAGACTGGTACTGTATTCATACACCCAGACTGGTACTGTATTCATACATTCAGACTGATACTGTATCCATACATTCAGACTGATACTGTATTCATACACCCAGACTGGTACTGTATTCATACACCAAGACTGGTACTGTATTCATACACCAAGACTGGTACTGTATTCATACACCCAGACAGGTACAGTATTCACACAGTCAGACTGGTACTGTATTCATACATTCAGACTGGTACTGTATTCATACACCCAGACTGGTACTGTTTTCATACATTCAGACGTGTGCAGTATAAATACATAAAATAAGGTAAGTTAGTTAAAATATTGCTAAAAAATACAGTACAACTTCTCTATAGTACATCAAAGGGTCACATAATTCAAGATGAACAGGTTTAAGGTTAGAAACCACCAAATAAATTTGCTCTATAGCTCAATGTAAAGTGCCCGTATTAGGCCCAAATTTTGAACTGTTTTTAGTCTATGGCCACCTGGACCACATATATCATTGTAAAGAGGGGCATTTAAGCTTCAAAATAATGCAATAAAAAAGGGGGCCATGTATCTTCTAAGAAAGTTTTTGTCCTTCAAACATGGTTTATCCGTTTTCACACATGGCCGGATTTATAAGTTCCGGGTTTTACCCTAGTCTACTTTCACTTTGGTATCACGACCAAAATAGTGGAATAATACAAATATTACAGTTTTACTACATCACATGCTTATTTACCTACCATTTAAGCTCAATTTCATCATTCAAATCCACATTTGTCAAGAAATATCTCCATTTACAGGCAAACCAAAGTTTTTTTAAGGACTACTTGAGTGTATCACCACTTGGTCCGCGGAGGCATTTAGTGCTTCTTTGCCTAAAGAGTAAATTAAAGTCAGTTTCTCATGTTTTCTCAATATATCGATTTTGTAGTTACGACCTTCTTATTCTAAGCCAGCGAAATGTCGAACACTTTAGTTGCACTAAATCAGATGGTATGTAATGGAGTAAATGAGTTTAGTGTTAAAAGTATTATACTGATTACATACATATTGTGTAACACTGTACAGAGACAAAGGACCTTTTTAACGATTGACTGTTTTACTCATTTAGCACTGTACATGTATATAAGTTGCTTAATAATATAATGTAAATATACAAACTAGGTTCAACACTTTCATGCATTTGTTATATACGTGCCAATACTTAGGTATTTTATGTAGTTGTACATTTAGACGGTGTCTATCATATTATTGTTAATGAGTCTGTTAATAGTCTTTGTTATTTATTATTTCATTAATTTAGTCAACATCTAATCAGAATGTACAAAGTCCACTTTTCTCAACTGTTTTCATGTTTATGTATGTACATACAAATATATCAGTATTTTTGTCGATATTTTTTTCTCGATTATAATCCAATGGTTAGGAAATCCATTATAGACTTTGTTGTTGTTATTATACGTATTTCATTTTAATGTGTCATAAGAAGTATTTTATGCCTTGTGAATATGTGCTTGTGTGTGTGCGTGTGTGTGGGTGGGTGTGTGCGATGGTGCGTGCGTGCGTTTGAATATCCAGTCTGTCTGTTGTATAACTATATGCAGATTTACAAACAGCTACATTGGCACGGATTTGATTCAATTTCTGATCCATTCATAATATGAAATAAACATTTTTGACCTGTATAGAATTGAGGAGGTTACGCCTACATTATGTTCCATGGCAGCAATTGGTGGTCACGGGGCTACATGTTTACAAACATTGCTTGTTTTATTCTGTAGTGAAGCCTGGATATTGACAACAGTTTATTGTAACCCTAATTAGCTTCGTTTGATGATGAAGTCTTTTTGTTGGACTCACAATATTAACTTGTAAATGGCGTGTATGTATGTATTGATGAGCGTGTGAGAATATTTATGTAAAAGTTTTACATTGACTCACGGCTACCCACCTTGCCAGGTTCACTGTTATTTTGCCGTTTGTTCTCAGGGATAAGTCAAAGTAGTATTTATTGTATTAGATAATCAATGTTTATTATATTTAATTTGAGTTTAGTATAAATATTCTCAGTTAGATTTTAGTCTTCGTTATCATAGATATTTTACATCTAGAAATCCAAGTTTTTAGTCTAATATCAACAATCATCTGAACTGAATATATCTTCAACTCAACACCAATTTGAAATTTCTATGCTAGATAAATGCTATACTTTGGTTTATCATTTTTGTAATTTCAAAAAAACATGGCCCCTATTTTCAAAATTTCACTCACAAAATTGTAATTCTTTGCAATGGTTTAGCAATTAATGTTGAAATAATGACATCTCAGGTAGTTGCTTAGAATTTCTATTTTTTTGTTCAAGAGAAGAGCATTTATATGATTTGAATGATTGTGTTGTAATCTTCACTACTTTGAGTCTGTTTCTCCATAAACAGGGTGACCACAGACTCTGGAAAACAGGGAAAACAGGGAAAATGTCCAAAATAAATTCCCTGAAGGAAAAATCAGGGAATTTCGAAATTGGGCAAAAATAAGGGAATTATCAGGGAATTTTACAAATTTAAAGAAATCAAATAGTCTTGTAACTGTTAATTTGCCGTTTATTATGGTGAAAAAGTTTGAAATGTGAATTTTCGTGCTTGCTTCGCTCGCAAAATAAGTTTAATCTATATAAACATCTTATCAGGTACGTTCACAAAAAAATAGTGTGATAAAGTTTGCACCAGGGAATTTCATTCTTCATTTTCTGTGGCCACCCTGATAACATCTTGTCAAGGATCATTTTAGACCTTCTCTCCAAACCTTTCCCTTTCATCATAAACCATGAAATCTGCATTGATTTATTAACCCAAACTATGATGAGAGTTATCTCCCCTTGTTGTATCATTTTCAAAACAAACAGTTCTTTGCTTGCTTTATTTACTTACATTTATTTATAAATTATTATTGTTTGTTCATAGTCCACATGCATCATACCGGTACTCATGATCGACTCATATCATGAAATCATTTGGCAATATATTTTCCATACTTCATATTGTTATATAGTATGTATTATTTCCTGGTAAATACTTCTTGTGTTAACCGTGCTACCTCAATATTCACCTTCTGTCTGTCTATCTGTATATCAACGTCTGTAAGGTCTCAGTTTTATTATTTTTAAGTTTAAAAGGATCTTTGGTTGAAAAAAGAATACAGTATATAGAAGTAACTTTTTGCTATATATCACTTTTTCTGATTCAAATGTTAGCATGTTTGGTGGAGTTGCCATGAAATCACATTTATACGTTGACAGTATATAGTTGAACATCTATGTAAAATTACAGTTGTAGAATCAATTGCTAATATAACACCTGTTTACAACTTCTACATGTATGCAGATGTCTTTAAATAATGTCCAGAGAGAATAAAAGATAAGTTGATTCAAATTTAGATATCACACAACAGAAATACTGTTGATTGATATATGTAAGATCACTTAGCTAGGTTAAGAGTTATGATTTTCTATTACAACTGATTTATTATGATTTTGTAAAATATTTTCTGTTAATGTGCTGTCATATATATCAAAATAATCATGTCTTTGATGTACTTTCTCCTTGTTCTTGTATTTTGTTCCCCACACATCCAGACTGGTACTGTATTCATACACCCAGACTGGTACTGTATTCATACATTCAGACTGGTACTGTATTCACACATCCAGACTGGTACTGTATTCATCCATCCTGACTGGTACTGTATTCACACATCCAGACTGATACTGTATTCATACACCCAGACTGGTGCTATATTCATACACCCATACTGGTACTGTATTCATACACCCAGACTGGTACTGTATTCATACACCCAGACTGGTACTGTATTCATACACCCAGACTGGTACTGTATTCACACACCCAGACTGGTACTATATTCACACATCCAGACTGGTACTGTATTCATACACCCAGACTGGTACTGTATTCATACACCCAGACTGGTACTGTATTCATACACCCAGACTGGTACTGTATTCATACAGTCAGACTGGTACTGTATTCATCCATCATGACTGGTACTGTATTCACACATCCAGACTGGTACTGTATTCATACACCCAGACTGGTACTATATTCACACATTCAGACTGGTAATGTAGTCACACATCCAGACTGGTACTGTATTCACACATCCAGACTGGTACTGTATTCATACACCCAGACTGGTACTGTATTCACACATCCAGACTGGTACTGTATTCACACATCCAGACTGGTACTGTATTCATACATTCAGACTGGTACTGTATTCACACATCCAGACTGGTACTGTATTCATACATTCAGACTGGTACTGTATTCATACACACAGACTGGTACTGTATTCACACATCCAGACTGGTACTGTATTCATACATTCAGACTGGTACTGTATTCACACATCCAGACTGGTACTATATTCATACATTCAGACTGGTACTGTATTCATACATTCAGACTGGTACTATATTCATACATTCAGACTGGTACTGTATTCATACATTCAGACTGGTACTATATTCATACACCCAGACTGGTACTGTATTCATACACCAAGACTGGTACTGTATTGATACATTCAGACTGGTACTGTATTCATACACCCAGACTGGTACTGTATTCATACACCCAGACTGATACTGTATTCATACACCCAGACTGGTACTGTATTCATACATTCAGACTGGTACTGTATTCATACACCCAGACTGGTACTGTATTCATACACCCAGACTGATACTGTATTCATACATTCAGACTGGTACTGTATTCATACATTCAGACTGATACTGCATTCATACATCCAGACTGGTACTTAATTCACACATTCAGACTGGTACTGTATTCATACACCAAGACTGGTACTGTATTCATACATCAAGACTGGTACTGTATTCATACATTCAGACTGGTACTGTATTCATACATTCAGACTGGTACTGTATTCATACATTCAGACTGGTACTGTATTCATACACCAAGACTGGTACTGTATTCATACACCAAGACTGGTACTGTATTCATACACCAAGACTGGTACTGTATTCATACATTCAGACTGGTACTGTATTCACACATTCAGACTGATACTGAATTCATACATCCAGACTGCTACTGTATTCATACATCCAGACTGGTACTGTATTCATACACCAAGACTGGTACTGTATTCATACACCCAGACTGGTACTGTATTCACACATTCAGACTGGTACTGTATTCACATATTCAGACTGATACTGTATTCGTACATCCAGAGTGGTACTGAATTCATACATCCAGACTGATACTGTATTCACACATTCAGACTGATACTGAATTCATACATTCAGACAGGTACTGTATTCATACATCCAGACTGGTACTGTATTCATACACCCAGACTGGTACTGTATTCATACACCCAGACTGGTACTGTATTCATACACCCAGACTGGTACTGTATTCATACACTCAGACTGGTACTGTATGTATACATCCAGACTGATACTGTATTCATACATTCAGACTGGTACTGTATTCATACATCCAGACTGGTACTGTATTCATACACTCAGACTGGTACTGTATTCACACATCCTGACTGGTACTGTATTCACACATACAGACTGGTACTGTATTCACACATCCAGACTGGTACTGTATTCATACATTCAGACTGGTACTGTATTCATACATTCAGACTGATACTGTATTCACACATTCAGACTGATACTGTATTCACACATTCAGACTGGTACTGTATTCACACATTCAGACTGATACTGTATTCACACATCCAGACTGGTACTGTATTCATACATTCAGACTGGTACTGTATTCATACATCCAGACTGGTACTGTATTCATACATTCAGACTGATACTGTATTCATACACCAAGACTGGTACTGTATTCATACATTCAGACTGATACCGTATTCACACATCCAGACTGGTACTGTATTCATACACCCAGACTGGTACTGTATTCATACACCCAGACTGGTACTGTATTCATACACCCAGACTGGTACTGTATTCATACATTCAGACTGATACTGTATCCATACATTCAGACTGATACTGTATTCATACACCCAGACTGGTACTGTATTCATACACCAAGACTGGTACTGTATTCATACACCAAGACTGGTACTGTATTCATACACCCAGACAGGTACAGTATTCATACATTCAGACTGGTACTGTATTCATACACCCAGACTGGTACTGTATTCATACACCCAGACTGGTACTGTATTCACACAGTCAGACTGGTACTGTATTCATACATTCAGACTGGTACTGTATTCATACACCCAGACTGGTACTGTTTTCATACATTCAGACGTGTGCAGTATAAATACATAAAATAAGGTAAGTTAGTTAAAATATTGCTAAAAAATACAGTACAACTTCTCTATAGTACATCAAAGGGTCACATAATTCAAGATGAACAGGTTTAAGGTTAGAAACCACCAAATAAATTTGCTCTATAGCTCAATGTAAAGTGCCCGTATTAGGCCCAAATTTTGAACTGTTTTTAGTCTATGGCCACCTGGACCACATATATCATTGTAAAGAGGGGCATTTAAGCTTCAAAATAATGCAATAAAAAAGGGGGCCATGTATCTTCTAAGAAAGTTTTTGTCCTTCAAACATGGTTTATCCGTTTTCACACATGGCCGGATTTATAAGTTCCGGGTTTTACCCTAGTCTACTTTCACTTTGGTATCACGACCAAAATAGTGGAATAATACAAATATTACAGTTTTACTACATCACATGCTTATTTACCTACCATTTAAGCTCAATTTCATCATTCAAATCCACATTTGTCAAGAAATATCTCCATTTACAGGCAAACCAAAGTTTTTTTAAGGACTACTTGAGTGTATCACCACTTGGTCCGCGGAGGCATTTAGTGCTTCTTTGCCTAAAGAGTAAATTAAAGTCAGTTTCTCATGTTTTCTCAATATATCGATTTTGTAGTTACGACCTTCTTATTCTAAGCCAGCGAAATGTCGAACACTTTAGTTGCACTAAATCAGATGGTATGTAATGGAGTAAATGAGTTTAGTGTTAAAAGTATTATACTGATTACATACATATTGTGTAACACTGTACAGAGACAAAGGACCTTTTTAACGATTGACTGTTTTACTCATTTAGCACTGTACATGTATATAAGTTGCTTAATAATATAATGTAAATATACAAACTAGGTTCAACACTTTCATGCATTTGTTATATACGTGCCAATACTTAGGTATTTTATGTAGTTGTACATTTAGACGGTGTCTATCATATTATTGTTAATGAGTCTGTTAATAGTCTTTGTTATTTATTATTTCATTAATTTAGTCAACATCTAATCAGAATGTACAAAGTCCACTTTTCTCAACTGTTTTCATGTTTATGTATGTACATACAAATATATCAGTATTTTTGTCGATATTTTTTTCTCGATTATAATCCAATGGTTAGGAAATCCATTATAGACTTTGTTGTTGTTATTATACGTATTTCATTTTAATGTGTCATAAGAAGTATTTTATGCCTTGTGAATATGTGCTTGTGTGTGTGCGTGTGTGTGGGTGGGTGTGTGCGATGGTGCGTGCGTGCGTTTGAATATCCAGTCTGTCTGTTGTATAACTATATGCAGATTTACAAACAGCTACATTGGCACGGATTTGATTCAATTTCTGATCCATTCATAATATGAAATAAGCATTTTTGACCTGTATAGAATTGAGGAGGTTACGCCTACATTATGTTCCATGGCAGCAATTGGTGGTCACGGGGCTACATGTTTACAAACATTGCTTGTTTTATTCTGTAGTGAAGCCTGGATATTGACAACAGTTTATTGTAACCCTAATTAGCTTCGTTTGATGATGAAGTCTTTTTGTTGGACTCACAATATTAACTTGTAAATGGCGTGTATGTATGTATTGATGAGCGTGTGAGAATATTTATGTAAAAGTTTTACATTGACTCACGGCTACCCACCTTGCCAGGTTCACTGTTATTTTGCCGTTTGTTCTCAGGGATAAGTCAAAGTAGTATTTATTGTATTAGATAATCAATGTTTATTATATTTAATTTGAGTTTAGTATAAATATTCTCAGTTAGATTTTAGTCTTCGTTATCATAGATATTTTACATCTAGAAATCCAAGTTTTTAGTCTAATATCAACAATCATCTGAACTGAATATATCTTCAACTCAACACCAATTTGAAATTTCTATGCTAGATAAATGCTATACTTTGGTTTATCATTTTTGTAATTTCAAAAAAACATGGCCCCTATTTTCAAAATTTCACTCACAAAATTGTAATTCTTTGCAATGGTTTAGCAATTAATGTTGAAATAATGACATCTCAGGTAGTTGCTTAGAATTTCTATTTTTTTGTTCAAGAGAAGAGCATTTATATGATTTGAATGATTGTGTTGTAATCTTCACTACTTTGAGTCTGTTTCTCCATAAACAGGGTGACCACAGACTCTGGAAAACAGGGAAAACAGGGAAAATGTCCAAAATAAATTCCCTGAAGGAAAAATCAGGGAATTTCGAAATTGGGCAAAAATAAGGGAATTATCAGGGAATTTTACAAATTTAAAGAAATCAAATAGTCTTGTAACTGTTAATTTGCCGTTTATTATGGTGAAAAAGTTTGAAATGTGAATTTTCGTGCTTGCTTCGCTCGCAAAATAAGTTTAATCTATATAAACATCTTATCAGGTACGTTCACAAAAAAATAGTGTGATAAAGTTTGCACCAGGGAATTTCATTCTTCATTTTCTGTGGCCACCCTGATAACATCTTGTCAAGGATCATTTTAGACCTTCTCTCCAAACCTTTCCCTTTCATCATAAACCATGAAATCTGCATTGATTTATTAACCCAAACTATGATGAGAGTTATCTCCCCTTGTTGTATCATTTTCAAAACAAACAGTTCTTTGCTTGCTTTATTTACTTACATTTATTTATAAATTATTATTGTTTGTTCATAGTCCACATGCATCATACCGGTACTCATGATCGACTCATATCATGAAATCATTTGGCAATATATTTTCCATACTTCATATTGTTATATAGTATGTATTATTTCCTGGTAAATACTTCTTGTGTTAACCGTGCTACCTCAATATTCACCTTCTGTCTGTCTATCTGTATATCAACGTCTGTAAGGTCTCAGTTTTATTATTTTTAAGTTTAAAAGGATCTTTGGTTGAAAAAAGAATACAGTATATAGAAGTAACTTTTTGCTATATATCACTTTTTCTGATTCAAATGTTAGCATGTTTGGTGGAGTTGCCATGAAATCACATTTATACGTTGACAGTATATAGTTGAACATCTATGTAAAATTACAGTTGTAGAATCAATTGCTAATATAACACCTGTTTACAACTTCTACATGTATGCAGATGTCTTTAAATAATGTCCAGAGAGAATAAAAGATAAGTTGATTCAAATTTAGATATCACACAACAGAAATACTGTTGATTGATATATGTAAGATCACTTAGCTAGGTTAAGAGTTATGATTTTCTATTACAACTGATTTATTATGATTTTGTAAAATATTTTCTGTTAATGTGCTGTCATATATATCAAAATAATCATGTCTTTGATGTACTTTCTCCTTGTTCTTGTATTTTGTTCCCCACACATCCAGACTGGTACTGTATTCATACACCCAGACTGGTACTGTATTCATACATTCAGACTGGTACTGTATTCACACATCCAGACTGGTACTGTATTCATCCATCCTGACTGGTACTGTATTCACACATCCAGACTGATACTGTATTCATACACCCAGACTGGTGCTATATTCATACACCCATACTGGTACTGTATTCATACACCCAGACTGGTACTGTATTCATACACCCAGACTGGTACTGTATTCATACACCCAGACTGGTACTGTATTCACACACCCAGACTGGTACTATATTCACACATCCAGACTGGTACTGTATTCATACACCCAGACTGGTACTGTATTCATACACCCAGACTGGTACTGTATTCATACACCCAGACTGGTACTGTATTCATACAGTCAGACTGGTACTGTATTCATCCATCATGACTGGTACTGTATTCACACATCCAGACTGGTACTGTATTCATACACCCAGACTGGTACTATATTCACACATTCAGACTGGTAATGTAGTCACACATCCAGACTGGTACTGTATTCACACATCCAGACTGGTACTGTATTCATACACCCAGACTGGTACTGTATTCACACATCCAGACTGGTACTGTATTCACACATCCAGACTGGTACTGTATTCATACATTCAGACTGGTACTGTATTCACACATCCAGACTGGTACTGTATTCATACATTCAGACTGGTACTGTATTCATACACCCAGACTGGTACTGTATTCACACATCCAGACTGGTACTGTATTCATACATTCAGACTGGTACTGTATTCACACATCCAGACTGGTACTATATTCATACATTCAGACTGGTACTGTATTCATACATTCAGACTGGTACTATATTCATACATTCAGACTGGTACTGTATTCATACATTCAGACTGGTACTATATTCATACACCCAGACTGGTACTGTATTCATACACCAAGACTGGTACTGTATTGATACATTCAGACTGGTACTGTATTCATACACCCAGACTGGTACTGTATATATACACCCAGACTGATACTGTATTCATACACCCAGACTGGTACTGTATTCATACATTCAGACTGGTACTGTATTCATACACCCAGACTGGTACTGTATTCATACACCCAGACTGATACTGTATTCATACATTCAGACTGGTACTGTATTCATACATTCAGACTGATACTGCATTCATACATCCAGACTGGTACTTAATTCACACATTCAGACTGGTACTGTATTCATACACCAAGACTGGTACTGTATTCATACATCAAGACTGGTACTGTATTCATACACCAAGACTGGTACTGTATTCATACACCAAGACTGGTACTGTATTCATACACCAAGACTGGTACTGTATTCATACATTCAGACTGGTACTGTATTCACACATTCAGACTGATACTGAATTCATACATCCAGACTGCTACTGTATTCATACATCCAGACTGGTACTGTATTCATACACCAAGACTGGTACTGTATTCATACACCCAGACTGGTACTGTATTCACACATTCAGACTGGTACTGTATTCACATATTCAGACTGATACTGTATTCGTACATCCAGAGTGGTACTGAATTCATACATCCAGACTGATACTGTATTCACACATTCAGACTGATACTGAATTCATACATTCAGACAGGTACTGTATTCATACATCCAGACTGGTACTGTATTCATACACCCAGACTGGTACTGTATTCATACACCCAGACTGGTACTGTATTCATACACCCAGACTGGTACTGTATTCATACACTCAGACTGGTACTGTATGTATACATCCAGACTGATACTGTATTCATACATTCAGACTGGTACTGTATTCATACATCCAGACTGGTACTGTATTCATACACTCAGACTGGTACTGTATTCACACATCCTGACTGGTACTGTATTCACACATACAGACTGGTACTGTATTCACACATCCAGACTGGTACTGTATTCATACATTCAGACTGGTACTGTATTCATACATTCAGACTGATACTGTATTCACACATTCAGACTGATACTGTATTCACACATTCAGACTGGTACTGTATTCACACATTCAGACTGATACTGTATTCACACATCCAGACTGGTACTGTATTCATACATTCAGACTGGTACTGTATTCATACATTCAGACTGGTACTGTATTCATACACACAGACTGGTACTGTATTCATACATCCAGACTGGTACTGTATTCATACATTCAGACTGATACTGTATTCATACACCAAGACTGGTACTGTATTCATACATTCAGACTGATGCCGTATTCACACATCCAGACTGGTACTGTATTCATACACCCAGACTGGTACTGTATTCATACACCCAGACTGGTACTGTATTCATACACCCAGACTGGTACTGTATTCATACATTCAGACTGATACTGTATCCATACATTCAGACTGATACTGTATTCATACACCCAGACTGGTACTGTATTCATACACCAAGACTGGTACTGTATTCATACACCAAGACTGGTACTGTATTCATACACCCAGACAGGTACAGTATTCATACATTCAGACTGGTACTGTATTCATACACCCAGACTGGTACTGTATTCATACACCCAGACTGGTACTGTATTCACACAGTCAGACTGGTACTGTATTCATACATTCAGACTGGTACTGTATTCATACACCCAGACTGGTACTGTTTTCATACATTCAGACGTGTGCAGTATAAATACATAAAATAAGGTAAGTTAGTTAAAATATTGCTAAAAAATACAGTACAACTTCTCTATAGTACATCAAAGGGTCACATAATTCAAGATGAACAGGTTTAAGGTTAGAAACCACCAAATAAATTTGCTCTATAGCTCAATGTAAAGTGCCCGTATTAGGCCCAAATTTTGAACTGTTTTTAGTCTATGGCCACCTGGACCACATATATCATTGTAAAGAGGGGCATTTAAGCTTCAAAATAATGCAATAAAAAAGGGGGCCATGTATCTTCTAAGAAAGTTTTTGTCCTTCAAACATGGTTTATCCGTTTTCACACATGGCCGGATTTATAAGTTCCGGGTTTTACCCTAGTCTACTTTCACTTTGGTATCACGACCAAAATAGTGGAATAATACAAATATTACAGTTTTACTACATCACATGCTTATTTACCTACCATTTAAGCTCAATTTCATCATTCAAATCCACATTTGTCAAGAAATATCTCCATTTACAGGCAAACCAAAGTTTTTTTAAGGACTACTTGAGTGTATCACCACTTGGTCCGCGGAGGCATTTAGTGCTTCTTTGCCTAAAGAGTAAATTAAAGTCAGTTTCTCATGTTTTCTCAATATATCGATTTTGTAGTTACGACCTTCTTATTCTAAGCCAGCGAAATGTCGAACACTTTAGTTGCACTAAATCAGATGGTATGTAATGGAGTAAATGAGTTTAGTGTTAAAAGTATTATACTGATTACATACATATTGTGTAACACTGTACAGAGACAAAGGACCTTTTTAACGATTGACTGTTTTACTCATTTAGCACTGTACATGTATATAAGTTGCTTAATAATATAATGTAAATATACAAACTAGGTTCAACACTTTCATGCATTTGTTATATACGTGCCAATACTTAGGTATTTTATGTAGTTGTACATTTAGACGGTGTCTATCATATTATTGTTAATGAGTCTGTTAATAGTCTTTGTTATTTATTATTTCATTAATTTAGTCAACATCTAATCAGAATGTACAAAGTCCACTTTTCTCAACTGTTTTCATGTTTATGTATGTACATACAAATATATCAGTATTTTTGTCGATATTTTTTTCTCGATTATAATCCAATGGTTAGGAAATCCATTATAGACTTTGTTGTTGTTATTATACGTATTTCATTTTAATGTGTCATAAGAAGTATTTTATGCCTTGTGAATATGTGCTTGTGTGTGTGCGTGTGTGTGGGTGGGTGTGTGCGATGGTGCGTGCGTGCGTTTGAATATCCAGTCTGTCTGTTGTATAACTATATGCAGATTTACAAACAGCTACATTGGCACGGATTTGATTCAATTTCTGATCCATTCATAATATGAAATAAGCATTTTTGACCTGTATAGAATTGAGGAGGTTACGCCTACATTATGTTCCATGGCAGCAATTGGTGGTCACGGGGCTACATGTTTACAAACATTGCTTGTTTTATTCTGTAGTGAAGCCTGGATATTGACAACAGTTTATTGTAACCCTAATTAGCTTCGTTTGATGATGAAGTCTTTTTGTTGGACTCACAATATTAACTTGTAAATGGCGTGTATGTATGTATTGATGAGCGTGTGAGAATATTTATGTAAAAGTTTTACATTGACTCACGGCTACCCACCTTGCCAGGTTCACTGTTATTTTGCCGTTTGTTCTCAGGGATAAGTCAAAGTAGTATTTATTGTATTAGATAATCAATGTTTATTATATTTAATTTGAGTTTAGTATAAATATTCTCAGTTAGATTTTAGTCTTCGTTATCATAGATATTTTACATCTAGAAATCCAAGTTTTTAGTCTAATATCAACAATCATCTGAACTGAATATATCTTCAACTCAACACCAATTTGAAATTTCTATGCTAGATAAATGCTATACTTTGGTTTATCATTTTTGTAATTTCAAAAAAACATGGCCCCTATTTTCAAAATTTCACTCACAAAATTGTAATTCTTTGCAATGGTTTAGCAATTAATGTTGAAATAATGACATCTCAGGTAGTTGCTTAGAATTTCTATTTTTTTGTTCAAGAGAAGAGCATTTATATGATTTGAATGATTGTGTTGTAATCTTCACTACTTTGAGTCTGTTTCTCCATAAACAGGGTGACCACAGACTCTGGAAAACAGGGAAAACAGGGAAAATGTCCAAAATAAATTCCCTGAAGGAAAAATCAGGGAATTTCGAAATTGGGCAAAAATAAGGGAATTATCAGGGAATTTTACAAATTTAAAGAAATCAAATAGTCTTGTAACTGTTAATTTGCCGTTTATTATGGTGAAAAAGTTTGAAATGTGAATTTTCGTGCTTGCTTCGCTCGCAAAATAAGTTTAATCTATATAAACATCTTATCAGGTACGTTCACAAAAAAATAGTGTGATAAAGTTTGCACCAGGGAATTTCATTCTTCATTTTCTGTGGCCACCCTGATAACATCTTGTCAAGGATCATTTTAGACCTTCTCTCCAAACCTTTCCCTTTCATCATAAACCATGAAATCTGCATTGATTTATTAACCCAAACTATGATGAGAGTTATCTCCCCTTGTTGTATCATTTTCAAAACAAACAGTTCTTTGCTTGCTTTATTTACTTACATTTATTTATAAATTATTATTGTTTGTTCATAGTCCACATGCATCATACCGGTACTCATGATCGACTCATATCATGAAATCATTTGGCAATATATTTTCCATACTTCATATTGTTATATAGTATGTATTATTTCCTGGTAAATACTTCTTGTGTTAACCGTGCTACCTCAATATTCACCTTCTGTCTGTCTATCTGTATATCAACGTCTGTAAGGTCTCAGTTTTATTATTTTTAAGTTTAAAAGGATCTTTGGTTGAAAAAAGAATACAGTATATAGAAGTAACTTTTTGCTATATATCACTTTTTCTGATTCAAATGTTAGCATGTTCGGTGGAGTTGCCATGAAATCACATTTATACGTTGACAGTATATAGTTGAACATCTATGTAAAATTACAGTTGTAGAATCAATTGCTAATATAACACCTGTTTACAACTTCTACATGTATGCAGATGTCTTTAAATAATGTCCAGAGAGAATAAAAGATAAGTTGATTCAAATTTAGATATCACACAACAGAAATACTGTTGATTGATATATGTAAGATCACTTAGCTAGGTTAAGAGTTATGATTTTCTATTACAACTGATTTATTATGATTTTGTAAAATATTTTCTGTTAATGTGCTGTCATATATATCAAAATAATCATGTCTTTGATGTACTTTCTCCTTGTTCTTGTATTTTGTTCCCCACACATCCAGACTGGTACTGTATTCATACACCCAGACTGGTACTGTATTCATACATTCAGACTGGTACTGTATTCACACATCCAGACTGGTACTGTATTCATCCATCCTGACTGGTACTGTATTCACACATCCAGACTGATACTGTATTCATACACCCAGACTGGTGCTATATTCATACACCCATACTGGTACTGTATTCATACACCCAGACTGGTACTGTATTCATACACCCAGACTGGTACTGTATTCATACACCCAGACTGGTACTGTATTCACACACCCAGACTGGTACTATATTCACACATCCAGACTGGTACTGTATTCATACACCCAGACTGGTACTGTATTCATACACCCAGACTGGTACTGTATTCATACACCCAGACTGGTACTGTATTCATACAGTCAGACTGGTACTGTATTCATCCATCATGACTGGTACTGTATTCACACATCCAGACTGGTACTGTATTCATACACCCAGACTGGTACTATATTCACACATTCAGACTGGTAATGTAGTCACACATCCAGACTGGTACTGTATTCACACATCCAGACTGGTACTGTATTCATACACCCAGACTGGTACTGTATTCACACATCCAGACTGGTACTGTATTCACACATCCAGACTGGTACTGTATTCATACATTCAGACTGGTACTGTATTCACACATCCAGACTGGTACTGTATTCATACATTCAGACTGGTACTGTATTCATACACACAGACTGGTACTGTATTCACACATCCAGACTGGTACTGTATTCATACATTCAGACTGGTACTGTATTCACACATCCAGACTGGTACTATATTCATACATTCAGACTGGTACTGTATTCATACATTCAGACTGGTACTTTATTCATACATTCAGACTGGTACTGTATTCATACATTCAGACTGGTACTATATTCATACACCCAGACTGGTACTGTATTCATACACCAAGACTGGTACTGTATTGATACATTCAGACTGGTACTGTATTCATACACCCAGACTGGTACTGTATTCATACACCCAGACTGATACTGTATTCATACACCCAGACTGGTACTGTATTCATACATTCAGACTGGTACTGTATTCATACACCCAGACTGGTACTGTATTCATACACCCAGACTGATACTGTATTCATACATTCAGACTGGTACTGTATTCATACATTCAGACTGATACTGCATTCATACATCCAGACTGGTACTTAATTCACACATTCAGACTGGTACTGTATTCATACACCAAGACTGGTACTGTATTCATACATCAAGACTGGTACTGTATTCATACATTCAGACTGGTACTGTATTCATACATTCAGACTGGTACTGTATTCATACATTCAGACTGGTACTGTATTCATACACCAAGACTGGTACTGTATTCATACACCAAGACTGGTACTGTATTCATACACCAAGACTGGTACTGTATTCATACATTCAGACTGGTACTGTATTCACACATTCAGACTGATACTGAATTCATACATCCAGACTGCTACTGTATTCATACATCCAGACTGGTACTGTATTCATACACCAAGACTGGTACTGTATTCATACACCCAGACTGGTACTGTATTCACACATTCAGACTGGTACTGTATTCACATATTCAGACTGATACTGTATTCGTACATCCAGAGTGGTACTGAATTCATACATCCAGACTGATACTGTATTCACACATTCAGACTGATACTGAATTCATACATTCAGACAGGTACTGTATTCATACATCCAGACTGGTACTGTATTCATACACCCAGACTGGTACTGTATTCATACACCCAGACTGGTACTGTATTCATACACCCAGACTGGTACTGTATTCATACACTCAGACTGGTACTGTATGTATACATCCAGACTGATACTGTATTCATACATTCAGACTGGTACTGTATTCATACATCCAGACTGGTACTGTATTCATACACTCAGACTGGTACTGTATTCACACATCCTGACTGGTACTGTATTCACACATACAGACTGGTACTGTATTCACACATCCAGACTGGTACTGTATTCATACATTCAGACTGGTACTGTATTCATACATTCAGACTGATACTGTATTCACACATTCAGACTGATACTGTATTCACACATTCAGACTGGTACTGTATTCACACATTCAGACTGATACTGTATTCACACATCCAGACTGGTACTGTATTCATACATTCAGACTGGTACTGTATTCATACATTCAGACTGGTACTGTATTCATACACACAGACTGGTACTGTATTCATACATCCAGACTGGTACTGTATTCATACATTCAGACTGATACTGTATTCATACACCAAGACTGGTACTGTATTCATACATTCAGACTGATACCGTATTCACACATCCAGACTGGTACTGTATTCATACACCCAGACTGGTACTGTATTCATACACCCAGACTGGTACTGTATTCATACACCCAGACTGGTACTGTATTCATACATTCAGACTGATACTGTATCCATACATTCAGACTGATACTGTATTCATACACCCAGACTGGTACTGTATTCATACACCAAGACTGGTACTGTATTCATACACCAAGACTGGTACTGTATTCATACACCCAGACAGGTACAGTATTCATACATTCAGACTGGTACTGTATTCATACACCCAGACTGGTACTGTATTCATACACCCAGACTGGTACTGTATTCACACAGTCAGACTGGTACTGTATTCATACATTCAGACTGGTACTGTATTCATACACCCAGACTGGTACTGTTTTCATACATTCAGACGTGTGCAGTATAAATACATAAAATAAGGTAAGTTAGTTAAAATATTGCTAAAAAATACAGTACAACTTCTCTATAGTACATCAAAGGGTCACATAATTCAAGATGAACAGGTTTAAGGTTAGAAACCACCAAATAAATTTGCTCTATAGCTCAATGTAAAGTGCCCGTATTAGGCCCAAATTTTGAACTGTTTTTAGTCTATGGCCACCTGGACCACATATATCATTGTAAAGAGGGGCATTTAAGCTTCAAAATAATGCAATAAAAAAGGGGGCCATGTATCTTCTAAGAAAGTTTTTGTCCTTCAAACATGGTTTATCCGTTTTCACACATGGCCGGATTTATAAGTTCCGGGTTTTACCCTAGTCTACTTTCACTTTGGTATCACGACCAAAATAGTGGAATAATACAAATATTACAGTTTTACTACATCACATGCTTATTTACCTACCATTTAAGCTCAATTTCATCATTCAAATCCACATTTGTCAAGAAATATCTCCATTTACAGGCAAACCAAAGTTTTTTTAAGGACTACTTGAGTGTATCACCACTTGGTCCGCGGAGGCATTTAGTGCTTCTTTGCCTAAAGAGTAAATTAAAGTCAGTTTCTCATGTTTTCTCAATATATCGATTTTGTAGTTACGACCTTCTTATTCTAAGCCAGCGAAATGTCGAACACTTTAGTTGCACTAAATCAGATGGTATGTAATGGAGTAAATGAGTTTAGTGTTAAAAGTATTATACTGATTACATACATATTGTGTAACACTGTACAGAGACAAAGGACCTTTTTAACGATTGACTGTTTTACTCATTTAGCACTGTACATGTATATAAGTTGCTTAATAATATAATGTAAATATACAAACTAGGTTCAACACTTTCATGCATTTGTTATATACGTGCCAATACTTAGGTATTTTATGTAGTTGTACATTTAGACGGTGTCTATCATATTATTGTTAATGAGTCTGTTAATAGTCTTTGTTATTTATTATTTCATTAATTTAGTCAACATCTAATCAGAATGTACAAAGTCCACTTTTCTCAACTGTTTTCATGTTTATGTATGTACATACAAATATATCAGTATTTTTGTCGATATTTTTTTCTCGATTATAATCCAATGGTTAGGAAATCCATTATAGACTTTGTTGTTGTTATTATACGTATTTCATTTTAATGTGTCATAAGAAGTATTTTATGCCTTGTGAATATGTGCTTGTGTGTGTGCGTGTGTGTGGGTGGGTGTGTGCGATGGTGCGTGCGTGCGTTTGAATATCCAGTCTGTCTGTTGTATAACTATATGCAGATTTACAAACAGCTACATTGGCACGGATTTGATTCAATTTCTGATCCATTCATAATATGAAATAAGCATTTTTGACCTGTATAGAATTGAGGAGGTTACGCCTACATTATGTTCCATGGCAGCAATTGGTGGTCACGGGGCTACATGTTTACAAACATTGCTTGTTTTATTCTGTAGTGAAGCCTGGATATTGACAACAGTTTATTGTAACCCTAATTAGCTTCGTTTGATGATGAAGTCTTTTTGTTGGACTCACAATATTAACTTGTAAATGGCGTGTATGTATGTATTGATGAGCGTGTGAGAATATTTATGTAAAAGTTTTACATTGACTCACGGCTACCCACCTTGCCAGGTTCACTGTTATTTTGCCGTTTGTTCTCAGGGATAAGTCAAAGTAGTATTTATTGTATTAGATAATCAATGTTTATTATATTTAATTTGAGTTTAGTATAAATATTCTCAGTTAGATTTTAGTCTTCGTTATCATAGATATTTTACATCTAGAAATCCAAGTTTTTAGTCTAATATCAACAATCATCTGAACTGAATATATCTTCAACTCAACACCAATTTGAAATTTCTATGCTAGATAAATGCTATACTTTGGTTTATCATTTTTGTAATTTCAAAAAAACATGGCCCCTATTTTCAAAATTTCACTCACAAAATTGTAATTCTTTGCAATGGTTTAGCAATTAATGTTGAAATAATGACATCTCAGGTAGTTGCTTAGAATTTCTATTTTTTTGTTCAAGAGAAGAGCATTTATATGATTTGAATGATTGTGTTGTAATCTTCACTACTTTGAGTCTGTTTCTCCATAAACAGGGTGACCACAGACTCTGGAAAACAGGGAAAACAGGGAAAATGTCCAAAATAAATTCCCTGAAGGAAAAATCAGGGAATTTCGAAATTGGGCAAAAATAAGGGAATTATCAGGGAATTTTACAAATTTAAAGAAATCAAATAGTCTTGTAACTGTTAATTTGCCGTTTATTATGGTGAAAAAGTTTGAAATGTGAATTTTCGTGCTTGCTTCGCTCGCAAAATAAGTTTAATCTATATAAACATCTTATCAGGTACGTTCACAAAAAAATAGTGTGATAAAGTTTGCACCAGGGAATTTCATTCTTCATTTTCTGTGGCCACCCTGATAACATCTTGTCAAGGATCATTTTAGACCTTCTCTCCAAACCTTTCCCTTTCATCATAAACCATGAAATCTGCATTGATTTATTAACCCAAACTATGATGAGAGTTATCTCCCCTTGTTGTATCATTTTCAAAACAAACAGTTCTTTGCTTGCTTTATTTACTTACATTTATTTATAAATTATTATTGTTTGTTCATAGTCCACATGCATCATACCGGTACTCATGATCGACTCATATCATGAAATCATTTGGCAATATATTTTCCATACTTCATATTGTTATATAGTATGTATTATTTCCTGGTAAATACTTCTTGTGTTAACCGTGCTACCTCAATATTCACCTTCTGTCTGTCTATCTGTATATCAACGTCTGTAAGGTCTCAGTTTTATTATTTTTAAGTTTAAAAGGATCTTTGGTTGAAAAAAGAATACAGTATATAGAAGTAACTTTTTGCTATATATCACTTTTTCTGATTCAAATGTTAGCATGTTCGGTGGAGTTGCCATGAAATCACATTTATACGTTGACAGTATATAGTTGAACATCTATGTAAAATTACAGTTGTAGAATCAATTGCTAATATAACACCTGTTTACAACTTCTACATGTATGCAGATGTCTTTAAATAATGTCCAGAGAGAATAAAAGATAAGTTGATTCAAATTTAGATATCACACAACAGAAATACTGTTGATTGATATATGTAAGATCACTTAGCTAGGTTAAGAGTTATGATTTTCTATTACAACTGATTTATTATGATTTTGTAAAATATTTTCTGTTAATGTGCTGTCATATATATCAAAATAATCATGTCTTTGATGTACTTTCTCCTTGTTCTTGTATTTTGTTCCCCACACATCCAGACTGGTACTGTATTCATACACCCAGACTGGTACTGTATTCATACATTTAGACTGGTACTGTATTCACACATCCAGACTGGTACTGTATTCATCCATCCTGACTGGTACTGTATTCACACATCCAGACTGATACTGTATTCATACACCCAGACTGGTGCTATATTCATACACCCATACTGGTACTGTATTCATACACCCAGACTGGTACTGTATTCATACACCCAGACTGGTACTGTATTCATACACCCAGACTGGTACTGTATTCACACACCCAGACTGGTACTATATTCACACATCCAGACTGGTACTGTATTCATACACCCAGACTGGTACTGTATTCATACATTCAGACTGGTACTGTATTCATACACACAGACTGGTACTGTATTCATACATCCAGACTGGTACTGTATTCATACATTCAGACTGATACTGTATTCATACACCAAGACTGGTACTGTATTCATACATTCAGACTGATACCGTATTCACACATCCAGACTGGTACTGTATTCATACACCCAGACTGGTACTGTATTCATACACCCAGACTGGTACTGTATTCATACACCCAGACTGGTACTGTATTCATACATTCAGACTGATACTGTATCCATACATTCAGACTGATACTGTATTCATACACCCAGACTGGTACTGTATTCATACACCAAGACTGGTACTGTATTCATACACCAAGACTGGTACTGTATTCATACACCCAGACAGGTACAGTATTCATACATTCAGACTGGTACTGTATTCATACACCCAGACTGGTACTGTATTCATACACCCAGACTGGTACTGTATTCACACAGTCAGACTGGTACTGTATTCATACATTCAGACTGGTACTGTATTCATACACCCAGACTGGTACTGTTTTCATACATTCAGACGTGTGCAGTATAAATACATAAAATAAGGTAAGTTAGTTAAAATATTGCTAAAAAATACAGTACAACTTCTCTATAGTACATCAAAGGGTCACATAATTCAAGATGAACAGGTTTAAGGTTAGAAACCACCAAATAAATTTGCTCTATAGCTCAATGTAAAGTGCCCGTATTAGGCCCAAATTTTGAACTGTTTTTAGTCTATGGCCACCTGGACCACATATATCATTGTAAAGAGGGGCATTTAAGCTTCAAAATAATGCAATAAAAAAGGGGGCCATGTATCTTCTAAGAAAGTTTTTGTCCTTCAAACATGGTTTATCCGTTTTCACACATGGCCGGATTTATAAGTTCCGGGTTTTACCCTAGTCTACTTTCACTTTGGTATCACGACCAAAATAGTGGAATAATACAAATATTACAGTTTTACTACATCACATGCTTATTTACCTACCATTTAAGCTCAATTTCATCATTCAAATCCACATTTGTCAAGAAATATCTCCATTTACAGGCAAACCAAAGTTTTTTTAAGGACTACTTGAGTGTATCACCACTTGGTCCGCGGAGGCATTTAGTGCTTCTTTGCCTAAAGAGTAAATTAAAGTCAGTTTCTCATGTTTTCTCAATATATCGATTTTGTAGTTACGACCTTCTTATTCTAAGCCAGCGAAATGTCGAACACTTTAGTTGCACTAAATCAGATGGTATGTAATGGAGTAAATGAGTTTAGTGTTAAAAGTATTATACTGATTACATACATATTGTGTAACACTGTACAGAGACAAAGGACCTTTTTAACGATTGACTGTTTTACTCATTTAGCACTGTACATGTATATAAGTTGCTTAATAATATAATGTAAATATACAAACTAGGTTCAACACTTTCATGCATTTGTTATATACGTGCCAATACTTAGGTATTTTATGTAGTTGTACATTTAGACGGTGTCTATCATATTATTGTTAATGAGTCTGTTAATAGTCTTTGTTATTTATTATTTCATTAATTTAGTCAACATCTAATCAGAATGTACAAAGTCCACTTTTCTCAACTGTTTTCATGTTTATGTATGTACATACAAATATATCAGTATTTTTGTCGATATTTTTTTCTCGATTATAATCCAATGGTTAGGAAATCCATTATAGACTTTGTTGTTGTTATTATACGTATTTCATTTTAATGTGTCATAAGAAGTATTTTATGCCTTGTGAATATGTGCTTGTGTGTGTGCGTGTGTGTGGGTGGGTGTGTGCGATGGTGCGTGCGTGCGTTTGAATATCCAGTCTGTCTGTTGTATAACTATATGCAGATTTACAAACAGCTACATTGGCACGGATTTGATTCAATTTCTGATCCATTCATAATATGAAATAAGCATTTTTGACCTGTATAGAATTGAGGAGGTTACGCCTACATTATGTTCCATGGCAGCAATTGGTGGTCACGGGGCTACATGTTTACAAACATTGCTTGTTTTATTCTGTAGTGAAGCCTGGATATTGACAACAGTTTATTGTAACCCTAATTAGCTTCGTTTGATGATGAAGTCTTTTTGTTGGACTCACAATATTAACTTGTAAATGGCGTGTATGTATGTATTGATGAGCGTGTGAGAATATTTATGTAAAAGTTTTACATTGACTCACGGCTACCCACCTTGCCAGGTTCACTGTTATTTTGCCGTTTGTTCTCAGGGATAAGTCAAAGTAGTATTTATTGTATTAGATAATCAATGTTTATTATATTTAATTTGAGTTTAGTATAAATATTCTCAGTTAGATTTTAGTCTTCGTTATCATAGATATTTTACATCTAGAAATCCAAGTTTTTAGTCTAATATCAACAATCATCTGAACTGAATATATCTTCAACTCAACACCAATTTGAAATTTCTATGCTAGATAAATGCTATACTTTGGTTTATCATTTTTGTAATTTCAAAAAAACATGGCCCCTATTTTCAAAATTTCACTCACAAAATTGTAATTCTTTGCAATGGTTTAGCAATTAATGTTGAAATAATGACATCTCAGGTAGTTGCTTAGAATTTCTATTTTTTTGTTCAAGAGAAGAGCATTTATATGATTTGAATGATTGTGTTGTAATCTTCACTACTTTGAGTCTGTTTCTCCATAAACAGGGTGACCACAGACTCTGGAAAACAGGGAAAACAGGGAAAATGTCCAAAATAAATTCCCTGAAGGAAAAATCAGGGAATTTCGAAATTGGGCAAAAATAAGGGAATTATCAGGGAATTTTACAAATTTAAAGAAATCAAATAGTCTTGTAACTGTTAATTTGCCGTTTATTATGGTGAAAAAGTTTGAAATGTGAATTTTCGTGCTTGCTTCGCTCGCAAAATAAGTTTAATCTATATAAACATCTTATCAGGTACGTTCACAAAAAAATAGTGTGATAAAGTTTGCACCAGGGAATTTCATTCTTCATTTTCTGTGGCCACCCTGATAACATCTTGTCAAGGATCATTTTAGACCTTCTCTCCAAACCTTTCCCTTTCATCATAAACCATGAAATCTGCATTGATTTATTAACCCAAACTATGATGAGAGTTATCTCCCCTTGTTGTATCATTTTCAAAACAAACAGTTCTTTGCTTGCTTTATTTACTTACATTTATTTATAAATTATTATTGTTTGTTCATAGTCCACATGCATCATACCGGTACTCATGATCGACTCATATCATGAAATCATTTGGCAATATATTTTCCATACTTCATATTGTTATATAGTATGTATTATTTCCTGGTAAATACTTCTTGTGTTAACCGTGCTACCTCAATATTCACCTTCTGTCTGTCTATCTGTATATCAACGTCTGTAAGGTCTCAGTTTTATTATTTTTAAGTTTAAAAGGATCTTTGGTTGAAAAAAGAATACAGTATATAGAAGTAACTTTTTGCTATATATCACTTTTTCTGATTCAAATGTTAGCATGTTCGGTGGAGTTGCCATGAAATCACATTTATACGTTGACAGTATATAGTTGAACATCTATGTAAAATTACAGTTGTAGAATCAATTGCTAATATAACACCTGTTTACAACTTCTACATGTATGCAGATGTCTTTAAATAATGTCCAGAGAGAATAAAAGATAAGTTGATTCAAATTTAGATATCACACAACAGAAATACTGTTGATTGATATATGTAAGATCACTTAGCTAGGTTAAGAGTTATGATTTTCTATTACAACTGATTTATTATGATTTTGTAAAATATTTTCTGTTAATGTGCTGTCATATATATCAAAATAATCATGTCTTTGATGTACTTTCTCCTTGTTCTTGTATTTTGTTCCCCACACATCCAGACTGGTACTGTATTCATACACCCAGACTGGTACTGTATTCATACATTTAGACTGGTACTGTATTCACACATCCAGACTGGTACTGTATTCATCCATCCTGACTGGTACTGTATTCACACATCCAGACTGATACTGTATTCATACACCCAGACTGGTGCTATATTCATACACCCATACTGGTACTGTATTCATACACCCAGACTGGTACTGTATTCATACACCCAGACTGGTACTGTATTCATACACCCAGACTGGTACTGTATTCACACACCCAGACTGGTACTATATTCACACATCCAGACTGGTACTGTATTCATACACCCAGACTGGTACTGTATTCATACACCCAGACTGGTACTGTATTCATACACCCAGACTGGTACTGTATTCATACAGTCAGACTGGTACTGTATTCATCCATCATGACTGGTACTGTATTCACACATCCAGACTGGTACTGTATTCATACACCCAGACTGGTACTATATTCACACATTCAGACTGGTAATGTAGTCACACATCCAGACTGGTACTGTATTCACACATCCAGACTGGTACTGTATTCATACACCCAGACTGGTACTGTATTCACACATCCAGACTGGTACTGTATTCACACATCCAGACTGGTACTGTATTCATACATTCAGACTGGTACTGTATTCACACATCCAGACTGGTACTGTATTCATACATTCAGACTGGTACTGTATTCATACACACAGACTGGTACTGTATTCACACATCCAGACTGGTACTGTATTCATACATTCAGACTGGTACTGTATTCACACATCCAGACTGGTACTATATTCATACATTCAGACTGGTACTGTATTCATACATTCAGACTGGTACTTTATTCATACATTCAGACTGGTACTGTATTCATACATTCAGACTGGTACTATATTCATACACCCAGACTGGTACTGTATTCATACACCAAGACCGGTACTGTATTGATACATTCAGACTGGTACTGTATTCATACACCCAGACTGGTACTGTATTCATACACCCAGACTGATACTGTATTCATACACCCAGACTGGTACTGTATTCATACATTCAGACTGGTACTGTATTCATACACCCAGACTGATACTGTATTCATACATTCAGACTGGTACTGTATTCATACATTCAGACTGATACTGCATTCATACATCCAGACTGGTACTTAATTCACACATTCAGACTGGTACTGTATTCATACACCAAGACTGGTACTGTATTCATACATCAAGACTGGTACTGTATTCATACATTCAGACTGGTACTGTATTCATACATTCAGACTGGTACTGTATTCATACATTCAGACTGGTACTGTATTCATACACCAAGACTGGTACTGTATTCATACACCAAGACTGGTACTGTATTCATACACCAAGACTGGTACTGTATTCATACATTCAGACTGGTACTGTATTCACACATTCAGACTGATACTGAATTCATACATCCAGACTGCTACTGTATTCATACATCCAGACTGGTACTGTATTCATACACCAAGACTGGTACTGTATTCATACACCCAGACTGGTACTGTATTCACACATTCAGACTGGTACTGTATTCACATATTCAGACTGATACTGTATTCGTACATCCAGAGTGGTACTGAATTCATACATCCAGACTGATACTGTATTCACACATTCAGACTGATACTGAATTCATACATTCAGACAGGTACTGTATTCATACATCCAGACTGGTACTGTATTCATACACCCAGACTGGTACTGTATTCATACACCCAGACTGGTACTGTATTCATACACCCAGACTGGTACTGTATTCATACACTCAGACTGGTACTGTATGTATACATCCAGACTGATACTGTATTCATACATTCAGACTGGTACTGTATTCATACATCCAGACTGGTACTGTATTCATACACTCAGACTGGTACTGTATTCACACATCCTGACTGGTACTGTATTCACACATACAGACTGGTACTGTATTCACACATCCAGACTGGTACTGTATTCATACATTCAGACTGGTACTGTATTCATACATTCAGACTGATACTGTATTCACACATTCAGACTGATACTGTATTCACACATTCAGACTGGTACTGTATTCACACATTCAGACTGATACTGTATTCACACATCCAGACTGGTACTGTATTCATACATTCAGACTGGTACTGTATTCATACATTCAGACTGGTACTGTATTCATACACACAGACTGGTACTGTATTCATACATCCAGACTGGTACTGTATTCATACATTCAGACTGATACTGTATTCATACACCAAGACTGGTACTGTATTCATACATTCAGACTGATACCGTATTCACACATCCAGACTGGTACTGTATTCATACACCCAGACTGGTACTGTATTCATACACCCAGACTGGTACTGTATTCATACACCCAGACTGGTACTGTATTCATACATTCAGACTGATACTGTATCCATACATTCAGACTGATACTGTATTCATACACCCAGACTGGTACTGTATTCATACACCAAGACTGGTACTGTATTCATACACCAAGACTGGTACTGTATTCATACACCCAGACAGGTACAGTATTCATACATTCAGACTGGTACTGTATTCATACACCCAGACTGGTACTGTATTCATACACCCAGACTGGTACTGTATTCACACAGTCAGACTGGTACTGTATTCATACATTCAGACTGGTACTGTATTCATACACCCAGACTGGTACTGTTTTCATACATTCAGACGTGTGCAGTATAAATACATAAAATAAGGTAAGTTAGTTAAAATATTGCTAAAAAATACAGTACAACTTCTCTATAGTACATCAAAGGGTCACATAATTCAAGATGAACAGGTTTAAGGTTAGAAACCACCAAATAAATTTGCTCTATAGCTCAATGTAAAGTGCCCGTATTAGGCCCAAATTTTGAACTGTTTTTAGTCTATGGCCACCTGGACCACATATATCATTGTAAAGAGGGGCATTTAAGCTTCAAAATAATGCAATAAAAAAGGGGGCCATGTATCTTCTAAGAAAGTTTTTGTCCTTCAAACATGGTTTATCCGTTTTCACACATGGCCGGATTTATAAGTTCCGGGTTTTACCCTAGTCTACTTTCACTTTGGTATCACGACCAAAATAGTGGAATAATACAAATATTACAGTTTTACTACATCACATGCTTATTTACCTACCATTTAAGCTCAATTTCATCATTCAAATCCACATTTGTCAAGAAATATCTCCATTTACAGGCAAACCAAAGTTTTTTTAAGGACTACTTGAGTGTATCACCACTTGGTCCGCGGAGGCATTTAGTGCTTCTTTGCCTAAAGAGTAAATTAAAGTCAGTTTCTCATGTTTTCTCAATATATCGATTTTGTAGTTACGACCTTCTTATTCTAAGCCAGCGAAATGTCGAACACTTTAGTTGCACTAAATCAGATGGTATGTAATGGAGTAAATGAGTTTAGTGTTAAAAGTATTATACTGATTACATACATATTGTGTAACACTGTACAGAGACAAAGGACCTTTTTAACGATTGACTGTTTTACTCATTTAGCACTGTACATGTATATAAGTTGCTTAATAATATAATGTAAATATACAAACTAGGTTCAACACTTTCATGCATTTGTTATATACGTGCCAATACTTAGGTATTTTATGTAGTTGTACATTTAGACGGTGTCTATCATATTATTGTTAATGAGTCTGTTAATAGTCTTTGTTATTTATTATTTCATTAATTTAGTCAACATCTAATCAGAATGTACAAAGTCCACTTTTCTCAACTGTTTTCATGTTTATGTATGTACATACAAATATATCAGTATTTTTGTCGATATTTTTTTCTCGATTATAATCCAATGGTTAGGAAATCCATTATAGACTTTGTTGTTGTTATTATACGTATTTCATTTTAATGTGTCATAAGAAGTATTTTATGCCTTGTGAATATGTGCTTGTGTGTGTGCGTGTGTGTGGGTGGGTGTGTGCGATGGTGCGTGCGTGCGTTTGAATATCCAGTCTGTCTGTTGTATAACTATATGCAGATTTACAAACAGCTACATTGGCACGGATTTGATTCAATTTCTGATCCATTCATAATATGAAATAAGCATTTTTGACCTGTATAGAATTGAGGAGGTTACGCCTACATTATGTTCCATGGCAGCAATTGGTGGTCACGGGGCTACATGTTTACAAACATTGCTTGTTTTATTCTGTAGTGAAGCCTGGATATTGACAACAGTTTATTGTAACCCTAATTAGCTTCGTTTGATGATGAAGTCTTTTTGTTGGACTCACAATATTAACTTGTAAATGGCGTGTATGTATGTATTGATGAGCGTGTGAGAATATTTATGTAAAAGTTTTACATTGACTCACGGCTACCCACCTTGCCAGGTTCACTGTTATTTTGCCGTTTGTTCTCAGGGATAAGTCAAAGTAGTATTTATTGTATTAGATAATCAATGTTTATTATATTTAATTTGAGTTTAGTATAAATATTCTCAGTTAGATTTTAGTCTTCGTTATCATAGATATTTTACATCTAGAAATCCAAGTTTTTAGTCTAATATCAACAATCATCTGAACTGAATATATCTTCAACTCAACACCAATTTGAAATTTCTATGCTAGATAAATGCTATACTTTGGTTTATCATTTTTGTAATTTCAAAAAAACATGGCCCCTATTTTCAAAATTTCACTCACAAAATTGTAATTCTTTGCAATGGTTTAGCAATTAATGTTGAAATAATGACATCTCAGGTAGTTGCTTAGAATTTCTATTTTTTTGTTCAAGAGAAGAGCATTTATATGATTTGAATGATTGTGTTGTAATCTTCACTACTTTGAGTCTGTTTCTCCATAAACAGGGTGACCACAGACTCTGGAAAACAGGGAAAACAGGGAAAATGTCCAAAATAAATTCCCTGAAGGAAAAATCAGGGAATTTCGAAATTGGGCAAAAATAAGGGAATTATCAGGGAATTTTACAAATTTAAAGAAATCAAATAGTCTTGTAACTGTTAATTTGCCGTTTATTATGGTGAAAAAGTTTGAAATGTGAATTTTCGTGCTTGCTTCGCTCGCAAAATAAGTTTAATCTATATAAACATCTTATCAGGTACGTTCACAAAAAAATAGTGTGATAAAGTTTGCACCAGGGAATTTCATTCTTCATTTTCTGTGGCCACCCTGATAACATCTTGTCAAGGATCATTTTAGACCTTCTCTCCAAACCTTTCCCTTTCATCATAAACCATGAAATCTGCATTGATTTATTAACCCAAACTATGATGAGAGTTATCTCCCCTTGTTGTATCATTTTCAAAACAAACAGTTCTTTGCTTGCTTTATTTACTTACATTTATTTATAAATTATTATTGTTTGTTCATAGTCCACATGCATCATACCGGTACTCATGATCGACTCATATCATGAAATCATTTGGCAATATATTTTCCATACTTCATATTGTTATATAGTATGTATTATTTCCTGGTAAATACTTCTTGTGTTAACCGTGCTACCTCAATATTCACCTTCTGTCTGTCTATCTGTATATCAACGTCTGTAAGGTCTCAGTTTTATTATTTTTAAGTTTAAAAGGATCTTTGGTTGAAAAAAGAATACAGTATATAGAAGTAACTTTTTGCTATATATCACTTTTTCTGATTCAAATGTTAGCATGTTTGGTGGAGTTGCCATGAAATCACATTTATACGTTGACAGTATATAGTTGAACATCTATGTAAAATTACAGTTGTAGAATCAATTGCTAATATAACACCTGTTTACAACTTCTACATGTATGCAGATGTCTTTAAATAATGTCCAGAGAGAATAAAAGATAAGTTGATTCAAATTTAGATATCACACAACAGAAATACTGTTGATTGATATATGTAAGATCACTTAGCTAGGTTAAGAGTTATGATTTTCTATTACAACTGATTTATTATGATTTTGTAAAATATTTTCTGTTAATGTGCTGTCATATATATCAAAATAATCATGTCTTTGATGTACTTTCTCCTTGTTCTTGTATTTTGTTCCCCACACATCCAGACTGGTACTGTATTCATACACCCAGACTGGTACTGTATTCATACATTCAGACTGGTACTGTATTCACACATCCAGACTGGTACTGTATTCATCCATCCTGACTGGTACTGTATTCACACATCCAGACTGATACTGAATTCATACACCCAGACTGGTGCTATATTCATACACCCATACTGGTACTGTATTCATACACCCAGACTGGTACTGTATTCATACACCCAGACTGGTACTGTATTCATACACCCAGACTGGTACTGTATTCACACACCCAGACTGGTACTATATTCACACATCCAGACTGGTACTGTATTCATACACCCAGACTGGTACTGTATTCATACACCCAGACTGGTACTGTATTCATACACCCAGACTGGTACTGTATTCATACAGTCAGACTGGTACTGTATTCATCCATCATGACTGGTACTGTATTCACACATCCAGACTGGTACTGTATTCATACACCCAGACTGGTACTATATTCACACATTCAGACTGGTAATGTAGTCACACATCCAGACTGGTACTGTATTCACACATCCAGACTGGTACTGTATTCATACACCCAGACTGGTACTGTATTCACACATCCAGACTGGTACTGTATTCACACATCCAGACTGGTACTGTATTCATACATTCAGACTGGTACTGTATTCACACATCCAGACTGGTACTGTATTCATACATTCAGACTGGTACTGTATTCATACACACAGACTGGTACTGTATTCACACATCCAGACTGGTACTGTATTCATACATTCAGACTGGTACTGTATTCACACATCCAGACTGGTACTATATTCATACATTCAGACTGGTACTGTATTCATACATTCAGACTGGTACTATATTCATACATTCAGACTGGTACTGTATTCATACATTCAGACTGGTACTATATTCATACACCCAGACTGGTACTGTATTCATACACCAAGACTGGTACTGTATTGATACATTCAGACTGGTACTGTATTCATACACCCAGACTGGTACTGTATTCATACACCCAGACTGATACTGTATTCATACACCCAGACTGGTACTGTATTCATACATTCAGACTGGTACTGTATTCATACACCCAGACTGGTACTGTATTCATACACCCAGACTGATACTGTATTCATACATTCAGACTGGTACTGTATTCATACATTCAGACTGATACTGCATTCATACATCCAGACTGGTACTTAATTCACACATTCAGACTGGTACTGTATTCATACACCAAGACTGGTACTGTATTCATACATCAAGACTGGTACTGTATTCATACATTCAGACTGGTACTGTATTCATACATTCAGACTGGTACTGTATTCATACATTCAGACTGGTACTGTATTAATACACCAAGACTGGTACTGTATTCATACACCAAGACTGGTACTGTATTCATACACCAAGACTGGTACTGTATTCATACATTCAGACTGGTACTGTATTCACACATTCAGACTGATACTGAATTCATACATCCAGACTGCTACTGTATTCATACATCCAGACTGGTACTGTATTCATACACCAAGACTGGTACTGTATTCATACACCCAGACTGGTACTGTATTCACACATTCAGACTGGTACTGTATTCACATATTCAGACTGATACTGTATTCGTACATCCAGAGTGGTACTGAATTCATACATCCAGACTGATACTGTATTCACACATTCAGACTGATACTGAATTCATACATTCAGACAGGTACTGTATTCATACATCCAGACTGGTACTGTATTCATACACCCAGACTGGTACTGTATTCATACACCCAGACTGGTACTGTATTCATACACCCAGACTGGTACTGTATTCATACACTCAGACTGGTACTGTATGTATACATCCAGACTGATACTGTATTCATACATTCAGACTGGTACTGTATTCATACATCCAGACTGGTACTGTATTCATACACTCAGACTGGTACTGTATTCACACATCCTGACTGGTACTGTATTCACACATCCAGACTGGTACTGTATTCATACATTCAGACTGGTACTGTATTCATACATTCAGACTGATACTGTATTCACACATTCAGACTGATACTGTATTCACACATTCAGACTGGTACTGTATTCACACATTCAGACTGATACTGTATTCACACATCCAGACTGGTACTGTATTCATACATTCAGACTGGTACTGTATTCATACATTCAGACTGGTACTGTATTCATACACACAGACTGGTACTGTATTCATACATCCAGACTGGTACTGTATTCATACATTCAGACTGATACTGTATTCATACACCAAGACTGGTACTGTATTCATACATTCAGACTGATACCGTATTCACACATCCAGACTGGTACTGTATTCGTACACCCAGACTGGTACTGTATTCATACACCCAGACTGGTACTGTATTCATACACCCAGACTGGTACTGTATTCATACATTCAGACTGATACTGTATCCATACATTCAGACTGATACTGTATTCATACACCCAGACTGGTGCTGTATTCATACACCAAGACTGGTACTGTATTCATACACCAAGACTGGTACTGTATTCATACACCCAGACAGGTACAGTATTCATACATTCAGACTGGTACTGTATTCATACACCCAGACTGGTACTGTATTCATACACCCAGACTGGTACTGTATTCACACAGTCAGACTGGTACTGTATTCATACATTCAGACTGGTACTGTATTCATACACCCAGACTGGTACTGTTTTCATACATTCAGACGTGTGCAGTATAAATACATAAAATAAGGTAAGTTAGTTAAAATATTGCTAAAAAATACAGTACAACTTCTCTATAGTACATCAAAGGGTCACATAATTCAAGATGAACAGGTTTAAGGTTAGAAACCACCAAATAAATTTGCTCTATAGCTCAATGTAAAGTGCCCGTATTAGGCCCAAATTTTGAACTGTTTTTAGTCTATGGCCACCTGGACCACATATATCATTGTAAAGAGGGGCATTTAAGCTTCAAAATAATGCAATAAAAAAGGGGGCCATGTATCTTCTAAGAAAGTTTTTGTCCTTCAAACATGGTTTATCCGTTTTCACACATGGCCGGATTTATAAGTTCCGGGTTTTACCCTAGTCTACTTTCACTTTGGTATCACGACCAAAATAGTGGAATAATACAAATATTACAGTTTTACTACATCACATGCTTATTTACCTACCATTTAAGCTCAATTTCATCATTCAAATCCACATTTGTCAAGAAATATCTCCATTTACAGGCAAACCAAAGTTTTTTTAAGGACTACTTGAGTGTATCACCACTTGGTCCGCGGAGGCATTTAGTGCTTCTTTGCCTAAAGAGTAAATTAAAGTCAGTTTCTCATGTTTTCTCAATATATCGATTTTGTAGTTACGACCTTCTTATTCTAAGCCAGCGAAATGTCGAACACTTTAGTTGCACTAAATCAGATGGTATGTAATGGAGTAAATGAGTTTAGTGTTAAAAGTATTATACTGATTACATACATATTGTGTAACACTGTACAGAGACAAAGGACCTTTTTAACGATTGACTGTTTTACTCATTTAGCACTGTACATGTATATAAGTTGCTTAATAATATAATGTAAATATACAAACTAGGTTCAACACTTTCATGCATTTGTTATATACGTGCCAATACTTAGGTATTTTATGTAGTTGTACATTTAGACGGTGTCTATCATATTATTGTTAATGAGTCTGTTAATAGTCTTTGTTATTTATTATTTCATTAATTTAGTCAACATCTAATCAGAATGTACAAAGTCCACTTTTCTCAACTGTTTTCATGTTTATGTATGTACATACAAATATATCAGTATTTTTGTCGATATTTTTTTCTCGATTATAATCCAATGGTTAGGAAATCCATTATAGACTTTGTTGTTGTTATTATACGTATTTCATTTTAATGTGTCATAAGAAGTATTTTATGCCTTGTGAATATGTGCTTGTGTGTGTGCGTGTGTGTGGGTGGGTGTGTGCGATGGTGCGTGCGTGCGTTTGAATATCCAGTCTGTCTGTTGTATAACTATATGCAGATTTACAAACAGCTACATTGGCACGGATTTGATTCAATTTCTGATCCATTCATAATATGAAATAAGCATTTTTGACCTGTATAGAATTGAGGAGGTTACGCCTACATTATGTTCCATGGCAGCAATTGGTGGTCACGGGGCTACATGTTTACAAACATTGCTTGTTTTATTCTGTAGTGAAGCCTGGATATTGACAACAGTTTATTGTAACCCTAATTAGCTTCGTTTGATGATGAAGTCTTTTTGTTGGACTCACAATATTAACTTGTAAATGGCGTGTATGTATGTATTGATGAGCGTGTGAGAATATTTATGTAAAAGTTTTACATTGACTCACGGCTACCCACCTTGCCAGGTTCACTGTTATTTTGCCGTTTGTTCTCAGGGATAAGTCAAAGTAGTATTTATTGTATTAGATAATCAATGTTTATTATATTTAATTTGAGTTTAGTATAAATATTCTCAGTTAGATTTTAGTCTTCGTTATCATAGATATTTTACATCTAGAAATCCAAGTTTTTAGTCTAATATCAACAATCATCTGAACTGAATATATCTTCAACTCAACACCAATTTGAAATTTCTATGCTAGATAAATGCTATACTTTGGTTTATCATTTTTGTAATTTCAAAAAAACATGGCCCCTATTTTCAAAATTTCACTCACAAAATTGTAATTCTTTGCAATGGTTTAGCAATTAATGTTGAAATAATGACATCTCAGGTAGTTGCTTAGAATTTCTATTTTTTTGTTCAAGAGAAGAGCATTTATATGATTTGAATGATTGTGTTGTAATCTTCACTACTTTGAGTCTGTTTCTCCATAAACAGGGTGACCACAGACTCTGGAAAACAGGGAAAACAGGGAAAATGTCCAAAATAAATTCCCTGAAGGAAAAATCAGGGAATTTCGAAATTGGGCAAAAATAAGGGAATTATCAGGGAATTTTACAAATTTAAAGAAATCAAATAGTCTTGTAACTGTTAATTTGCCGTTTATTATGGTGAAAAAGTTTGAAATGTGAATTTTCGTGCTTGCTTCGCTCGCAAAATAAGTTTAATCTATATAAACATCTTATCAGGTACGTTCACAAAAAAATAGTGTGATAAAGTTTGCACCAGGGAATTTCATTCTTCATTTTCTGTGGCCACCCTGATAACATCTTGTCAAGGATCATTTTAGACCTTCTCTCCAAACCTTTCCCTTTCATCATAAACCATGAAATCTGCATTGATTTATTAACCCAAACTATGATGAGAGTTATCTCCCCTTGTTGTATCATTTTCAAAACAAACAGTTCTTTGCTTGCTTTATTTACTTACATTTATTTATAAATTATTATTGTTTGTTCATAGTCCACATGCATCATACCGGTACTCATGATCGACTCATATCATGAAATCATTTGGCAATATATTTTCCATACTTCATATTGTTATATAGTATGTATTATTTCCTGGTAAATACTTCTTGTGTTAACCGTGCTACCTCAATATTCACCTTCTGTCTGTCTATCTGTATATCAACGTCTGTAAGGTCTCAGTTTTATTATTTTTAAGTTTAAAAGGATCTTTGGTTGAAAAAAGAATACAGTATATAGAAGTAACTTTTTGCTATATATCACTTTTTCTGATTCAAATGTTAGCATGTTTGGTGGAGTTGCCATGAAATCACATTTATACGTTGACAGTATATAGTTGAACATCTATGTAAAATTACAGTTGTAGAATCAATTGCTAATATAACACCTGTTTACAACTTCTACATGTATGCAGATGTCTTTAAATAATGTCCAGAGAGAATAAAAGATAAGTTGATTCAAATTTAGATATCACACAACAGAAATACTGTTGATTGATATATGTAAGATCACTTAGCTAGGTTAAGAGTTATGATTTTCTATTACAACTGATTTATTATGATTTTGTAAAATATTTTCTGTTAATGTGCTGTCATATATATCAAAATAATCATGTCTTTGATGTACTTTCTCCTTGTTCTTGTATTTTGTTCCCCACACATCCAGACTGGTACTGTATTCATACACCCAGACTGGTACTGTATTCATACATTCAGACTGGTACTGTATTCACACATCCAGACTGGTACTGTATTCATCCATCCTGACTGGTACTGTATTCACACATCCAGACTGATACTGTATTCATACACCCAGACTGGTGCTATATTCATACACCCATACTGGTACTGTATTCATACACCCAGACTGGTACTGTATTCATACACCCAGACTGGTACTGTATTCATACACCCAGACTGGTACTGTATTCACACACCCAGACTGGTACTATATTCACACATCCAGACTGGTACTGTATTCATACACCCAGACTGGTACTGTATTCATACACCCAGACTGGTACTGTATTCATACACCCAGACTGGTACTGTATTCATACAGTCAGACTGGTACTGTATTCATCCATCATGACTGGTACTGTATTCACACATCCAGACTGGTACTGTATTCATACACCCAGACTGGTACTATATTCACACATTCAGACTGGTAATGTAGTCACACATCCAGACTGGTACTGTATTCACACATCCAGACTGGTACTGTATTCATACACCCAGACTGGTACTGTATTCACACATCCAGACTGGTACTGTATTCACACATCCAGACTGGTACTGTATTCATACATTCAGACTGGTACTGTATTCACACATCCAGACTGGTACTGTATTCATACATTCAGACTGGTACTGTATTCATACACACAGACTGGTACTGTATTCACACATCCAGACTGGTACTGTATTCATACATTCAGACTGGTACTGTATTCACACATCCAGACTGGTACTATATTCATACATTCAGACTGGTACTGTATTCATACATTCAGACTGGTACTATATTCATACATTCAGACTGGTACTGTATTCATACATTCAGACTGGTACTATATTCATACACCAAGACTGGTACTGTATTCATACACCCAGACTGGTACTGTATTCACACATTCAGACTGGTACTGTATTCACATATTCAGACTGATACTGTATTCGTACATCCAGAGTGGTACTGAATTCATACATCCAGACTGATACTGTATTCACACATTCAGACTGATACTGAATTCATACATTCAGACAGGTACTGTATTCATACATCCAGACTGGTACTGTATTCATACACCCAGACTGGTACTGTATTCATACACCCAGACTGGTACTGTATTCATACACCCAGACTGGTACTGTATTCATACACTCAGACTGGTACTGTATGTATACATCCAGACTGATACTGTATTCATACATTCAGACTGGTACTGTATTCATACATCCAGACTGGTACTGTATTCATACACTCAGACTGGTACTGTATTCACACATCCTCACTGGTACTGTATTCACACATACAGACTGGTACTGTATTCACACATCCAGACTGGTACTGTATTCATACATTCAGACTGGTACTGTATTCATACATTCAGACTGATACTGTATTCACACATTCAGACTGATACTGTATTCACACATTCAGACTGGTACTGTATTCACACATTCAGACTGATACTGTATTCACACATCCAGACTGGTACTGTATTCATACATTCAGACTGGTACTGTATTCATACATTCAGACTGGTACTGTATTCATACACACAGACTGGTACTGTATTCATACATCCAGACTGGTACTGTATTCATACATTCAGACTGATACTGTATTCATACACCAAGACTGGTACTGTATTCATACATTCAGACTGATACCGTATTCACACATCCAGACTGGTACTGTATTCATACACCCAGACTGGTACTGTATTCATACACCCAGACTGGTACTGTATTCATACATTCAGACTGATACTGTATCCATACATTCAGACTGATACTGTATTCATACACCCAGACTGGTACTGTATTCATACACCAAGACTGGTACTGTATTCATACACCAAGACTGGTACTGTATTCATACACCCAGACAGGTACAGTATTCATACATTCAGACTGGTACTGTATTCATACACCCAGACTGGTACTGTATTCATACACCCAGACTGGTACTGTATTCACACAGTCAGACTGGTACTGTATTCATACATTCAGACTGGTACTGTATTCATACACCCAGACTGGTACTGTTTTCATACATTCAGACGTGTGCAGTATAAATACATAAAATAAGGTAAGTTAGTTAAAATATTGCTAAAAAATACAGTACAACTTCTCTATAGTACATCAAAGGGTCACATAATTCAAGATGAACAGGTTTAAGGTTAGAAACCACCAAATAAATTTGCTCTATAGCTCAATGTAAAGTGCCCGTATTAGGCCCAAATTTTGAACTGTTTTTAGTCTATGGCCACCTGGACCACATATATCATTGTAAAGAGGGGCATTTAAGCTTCAAAATAATGCAATAAAAAAGGGGGCCATGTATCTTCTAAGAAAGTTTTTGTCCTTCAAACATGGTTTATCCGTTTTCACACATGGCCGGATTTATAAGTTCCGGGTTTTACCCTAGTCTACTTTCACTTTGGTATCACGACCAAAATAGTGGAATAATACAAATATTACAGTTTTACTACATCACATGCTTATTTACCTACCATTTAAGCTCAATTTCATCATTCAAATCCACATTTGTCAAGAAATATCTCCATTTACAGGCAAACCAAAGTTTTTTTAAGGACTACTTGAGTGTATCACCACTTGGTCCGCGGAGGCATTTAGTGCTTCTTTGCCTAAAGAGTAAATTAAAGTCAGTTTCTCATGTTTTCTCAATATATCGATTTTGTAGTTACGACCTTCTTATTCTAAGCCAGCGAAATGTCGAACACTTTAGTTGCACTAAATCAGATGGTATGTAATGGAGTAAATGAGTTTAGTGTTAAAAGTATTATACTGATTACATACATATTGTGTAACACTGTACAGAGACAAAGGACCTTTTTAACGATTGACTGTTTTACTCATTTAGCACTGTACATGTATATAAGTTGCTTAATAATATAATGTAAATATACAAACTAGGTTCAACACTTTCATGCATTTGTTATATACGTGCCAATACTTAGGTATTTTATGTAGTTGTACATTTAGACGGTGTCTATCATATTATTGTTAATGAGTCTGTTAATAGTCTTTGTTATTTATTATTTCATTAATTTAGTCAACATCTAATCAGAATGTACAAAGTCCACTTTTCTCAACTGTTTTCATGTTTATGTATGTACATACAAATATATCAGTATTTTTGTCGATATTTTTTTCTCGATTATAATCCAATGGTTAGGAAATCCATTATAGACTTTGTTGTTGTTATTATACGTATTTCATTTTAATGTGTCATAAGAAGTATTTTATGCCTTGTGAATATGTGCTTGTGTGTGTGCGTGTGTGTGGGTGGGTGTGTGCGATGGTGCGTGCGTGCGTTTGAATATCCAGTCTGTCTGTTGTATAACTATATGCAGATTTACAAACAGCTACATTGGCACGGATTTGATTCAATTTCTGATCCATTCATAATATGAAATAAGCATTTTTGACCTGTATAGAATTGAGGAGGTTACGCCTACATTATGTTCCATGGCAGCAATTGGTGGTCACGGGGCTACATGTTTACAAACATTGCTTGTTTTATTCTGTAGTGAAGCCTGGATATTGACAACAGTTTATTGTAACCCTAATTAGCTTCGTTTGATGATGAAGTCTTTTTGTTGGACTCACAATATTAACTTGTAAATGGCGTGTATGTATGTATTGATGAGCGTGTGAGAATATTTATGTAAAAGTTTTACATTGACTCACGGCTACCCACCTTGCCAGGTTCACTGTTATTTTGCCGTTTGTTCTCAGGGATAAGTCAAAGTAGTATTTATTGTATTAGATAATCAATGTTTATTATATTTAATTTGAGTTTAGTATAAATATTCTCAGTTAGATTTTAGTCTTCGTTATCATAGATATTTTACATCTAGAAATCCAAGTTTTTAGTCTAATATCAACAATCATCTGAACTGAATATATCTTCAACTCAACACCAATTTGAAATTTCTATGCTAGATAAATGCTATACTTTGGTTTATCATTTTTGTAATTTCAAAAAAACATGGCCCCTATTTTCAAAATTTCACTCACAAAATTGTAATTCTTTGCAATGGTTTAGCAATTAATGTTGAAATAATGACATCTCAGGTAGTTGCTTAGAATTTCTATTTTTTTGTTCAAGAGAAGAGCATTTATATGATTTGAATGATTGTGTTGTAATCTTCACTACTTTGAGTCTGTTTCTCCATAAACAGGGTGACCACAGACTCTGGAAAACAGGGAAAACAGGGAAAATGTCCAAAATAAATTCCCTGAAGGAAAAATCAGGGAATTTCGAAATTGGGCAAAAATAAGGGAATTATCAGGGAATTTTACAAATTTAAAGAAATCAAATAGTCTTGTAACTGTTAATTTGCCGTTTATTATGGTGAAAAAGTTTGAAATGTGAATTTTCGTGCTTGCTTCGCTCGCAAAATAAGTTTAATCTATATAAACATCTTATCAGGTACGTTCACAAAAAAATAGTGTGATAAAGTTTGCACCAGGGAATTTCATTCTTCATTTTCTGTGGCCACCCTGATAACATCTTGTCAAGGATCATTTTAGACCTTCTCTCCAAACCTTTCCCTTTCATCATAAACCATGAAATCTGCATTGATTTATTAACCCAAACTATGATGAGAGTTATCTCCCCTTGTTGTATCATTTTCAAAACAAACAGTTCTTTGCTTGCTTTATTTACTTACATTTATTTATAAATTATTATTGTTTGTTCATAGTCCACATGCATCATACCGGTACTCATGATCGACTCATATCATGAAATCATTTGGCAATATATTTTCCATACTTCATATTGTTATATAGTATGTATTATTTCCTGGTAAATACTTCTTGTGTTAACCGTGCTACCTCAATATTCACCTTCTGTCTGTCTATCTGTATATCAACGTCTGTAAGGTCTCAGTTTTATTATTTTTAAGTTTAAAAGGATCTTTGGTTGAAAAAAGAATACAGTATATAGAAGTAACTTTTTGCTATATATCACTTTTTCTGATTCAAATGTTAGCATGTTTGGTGGAGTTGCCATGAAATCACATTTATACGTTGACAGTATATAGTTGAACATCTATGTAAAATTACAGTTGTAGAATCAATTGCTAATATAACACCTGTTTACAACTTCTACATGTATGCAGATGTCTTTAAATAATGTCCAGAGAGAATAAAAGATAAGTTGATTCAAATTTAGATATCACACAACAGAAATACTGTTGATTGATATATGTAAGATCACTTAGCTAGGTTAAGAGTTATGATTTTCTATTACAACTGATTTATTATGATTTTGTAAAATATTTTCTGTTAATGTGCTGTCATATATATCAAAATAATCATGTCTTTGATGTACTTTCTCCTTGTTCTTGTATTTTGTTCCCCACACATCCAGACTGGTACTGTATTCATACACCCAGACTGGTACTGTATTCATACATTCAGACTGGTACTGTATTCACACATCCAGACTGGTACTGTATTCATCCATCCTGACTGGTACTGTATTCACACATCCAGACTGATACTGTATTCATACACCCAGACTGGTGCTATATTCATACACCCATACTGGTACTGTATTCATACACCCAGACTGGTACTGTATTCATACACCCAGACTGGTACTGTATTCATACACCCAGACTGGTACTGTATTCACACACCCAGACTGGTACTATATTCACACATCCAGACTGGTACTGTATTCATACACCCAGACTGGTACTGTATTCATACACCCAGACTGGTACTGTATTCATACACCCAGACTGGTACTGTATTCATACAGTCAGACTGGTACTGTATTCATCCATCATGACTGGTACTGTATTCACACATCCAGACTGGTACTGTATTCATACACCCAGACTGGTACTATATTCACACATTCAGACTGGTAATGTAGTCACACATCCAGACTGGTACTGTATTCACACATCCAGACTGGTACTGTATTCATACACCCAGACTGGTACTGTATTCACACATCCAGACTGGTACTGTATTCACACATCCAGACTGGTACTGTATTCATACATTCAGACTGGTACTGTATTCACACATCCAGACTGGTACTGTATTCATACATTCAGACTGGTACTGTATTCATACACACAGACTGGTACTGTATTCACACATCCAGACTGGTACTGTATTCATACATTCAGACTGGTACTGTATTCACACATCCAGACTGGTACTATATTCATACATTCAGACTGGTACTGTATTCATACATTCAGACTGGTACTATATTCATACATTCAGACTGGTACTGTATTCATACATTCAGACTGGTACTATATTCATACACCAAGACTGGTACTGTATTCATACACCCAGACTGGTACTGTATTCACACATTCAGACTGGTACTGTATTCACATATTCAGACTGATACTGTATTCGTACATCCAGAGTGGTACTGAATTCATACATCCAGACTGATACTGTATTCACACATTCAGACTGATACTGAATTCATACATTCAGACAGGTACTGTATTCATACATCCAGACTGGTACTGTATTCATACACCCAGACTGGTACTGTATTCATACACCCAGACTGGTACTGTATTCATACACCCAGACTGGTACTGTATTCATACACTCAGACTGGTACTGTATGTATACATCCAGACTGATACTGTATTCATACATTCAGACTGGTACTGTATTCATACATCCAGACTGGTACTGTATTCATACACTCAGACTGGTACTGTATTCACACATCCTGACTGGTACTGTATTCACACATACAGACTGGTACTGTATTCACACATCCAGACTGGTACTGTATTCATACATTCAGACTGGTACTGTATTCATACATTCAGACTGATACTGTATTCACACATTCAGACTGATACTGTATTCACACATTCAGACTGGTACTGTATTCACACATTCAGACTGATACTGTATTCACACATCCAGACTGGTACTGTATTCATACATTCAGACTGGTACTGTATTCATACATTCAGACTGGTACTGTATTCATACACACAGACTGGTACTGTATTCATACATCCAGACTGGTACTGTATTCATACATTCAGACTGATACTGTATTCATACACCAAGACTGGTACTGTATTCATACATTCAGACTGATACCGTATTCACACATCCAGACTGGTACTGTATTCATACACCCAGACTGGTACTGTATTCATACACCCAGACTGGTACTGTATTCATACACCCAGACTGGTACTGTATTCATACATTCAGACTGATACTGTATCCATACATTCAGACTGATACTGTATTCATACACCCAGACTGGTACTGTATTCATACACCAAGACTGGTACTGTATTCATACACCAAGACTGGTACTGTATTCATACACCCAGACAGGTACAGTATTCATACATTCAGACTGGTACTGTATTCATACACCCAGACTGGTACTGTATTCATACACCCAGACTGGTACTGTATTCACACAGTCAGACTGGTACTGTATTCATACATTCAGACTGGTACTGTATTCATACACCCAGACTGGTACTGTTTTCATACATTCAGACGTGTGCAGTATAAATACATAAAATAAGGTAAGTTAGTTAAAATATTGCTAAAAAATACAGTACAACTTCTCTATAGTACATCAAAGGGTCACATAATTCAAGATGAACAGGTTTAAGGTTAGAAACCACCAAATAAATTTGCTCTATAGCTCAATGTAAAGTGCCCGTATTAGGCCCAAATTTTGAACTGTTTTTAGTCTATGGCCACCTGGACCACATATATCATTGTAAAGAGGGGCATTTAAGCTTCAAAATAATGCAATAAAAAAGGGGGCCATGTATCTTCTAAGAAAGTTTTTGTCCTTCAAACATGGTTTATCCGTTTTCACACATGGCCGGATTTATAAGTTCCGGGTTTTACCCTAGTCTACTTTCACTTTGGTATCACGACCAAAATAGTGGAATAATACAAATATTACAGTTTTACTACATCACATGCTTATTTACCTACCATTTAAGCTCAATTTCATCATTCAAATCCACATTTGTCAAGAAATATCTCCATTTACAGGCAAACCAAAGTTTTTTTAAGGACTACTTGAGTGTATCACCACTTGGTCCGCGGAGGCATTTAGTGCTTCTTTGCCTAAAGAGTAAATTAAAGTCAGTTTCTCATGTTTTCTCAATATATCGATTTTGTAGTTACGACCTTCTTATTCTAAGCCAGCGAAATGTCGAACACTTTAGTTGCACTAAATCAGATGGTATGTAATGGAGTAAATGAGTTTAGTGTTAAAAGTATTATACTGATTACATACATATTGTGTAACACTGTACAGAGACAAAGGACCTTTTTAACGATTGACTGTTTTACTCATTTAGCACTGTACATGTATATAAGTTGCTTAATAATATAATGTAAATATACAAACTAGGTTCAACACTTTCATGCATTTGTTATATACGTGCCAATACTTAGGTATTTTATGTAGTTGTACATTTAGACGGTGTCTATCATATTATTGTTAATGAGTCTGTTAATAGTCTTTGTTATTTATTATTTCATTAATTTAGTCAACATCTAATCAGAATGTACAAAGTCCACTTTTCTCAACTGTTTTCATGTTTATGTATGTACATACAAATATATCAGTATTTTTGTCGATATTTTTTTCTCGATTATAATCCAATGGTTAGGAAATCCATTATAGACTTTGTTGTTGTTATTATACGTATTTCATTTTAATGTGTCATAAGAAGTATTTTATGCCTTGTGAATATGTGCTTGTGTGTGTGCGTGTGTGTGGGTGGGTGTGTGCGATGGTGCGTGCGTGCGTTTGAATATCCAGTCTGTCTGTTGTATAACTATATGCAGATTTACAAACAGCTACATTGGCACGGATTTGATTCAATTTCTGATCCATTCATAATATGAAATAAGCATTTTTGACCTGTATAGAATTGAGGAGGTTACGCCTACATTATGTTCCATGGCAGCAATTGGTGGTCACGGGGCTACATGTTTACAAACATTGCTTGTTTTATTCTGTAGTGAAGCCTGGATATTGACAACAGTTTATTGTAACCCTAACTAGCTTCGTTTGATGATGAAGTCTTTTTGTTGGACTCACAATATTAACTTGTAAATGGCGTGTATGTATGTATTGATGAGCGTGTGAGAATATTTATGTAAAAGTTTTACATTGACTCACGGCTACCCACCTTGCCAGGTTCACTGTTATTTTGCCGTTTGTTCTCAGGGATAAGTCAAAGTAGTATTTATTGTATTAGATAATCAATGTTTATTATATTTAATTTGAGTTTAGTATAAATATTCTCAGTTAGATTTTAGTCTTCGTTATCATAGATATTTTACATCTAGAAATCCAAGTTTTTAGTCTAATATCAACAATCATCTGAACTGAATATATCTTCAACTCAACACCAATTTGAAATTTCTATGCTAGATAAATGCTATACTTTGGTTTATCATTTTTGTAATTTCAAAAAAACATGGCCCCTATTTTCAAAATTTCACTCACAAAATTGTAATTCTTTGCAATGGTTTAGCAATTAATGTTGAAATAATGACATCTCAGGTAGTTGCTTAGAATTTCTATTTTTTTGTTCAAGAGAAGAGCATTTATATGATTTGAATGATTGTGTTGTAATCTTCACTACTTTGAGTCTGTTTCTCCATAAACAGGGTGACCACAGACTCTGGAAAACAGGGAAAACAGGGAAAATGTCCAAAATAAATTCCCTGAAGGAAAAATCAGGGAATTTCGAAATTGGGCAAAAATAAGGGAATTATCAGGGAATTTTACAAATTTAAAGAAATCAAATAGTCTTGTAACTGTTAATTTGCCGTTTATTATGGTGAAAAAGTTTGAAATGTGAATTTTCGTGCTTGCTTCGCTCGCAAAATAAGTTTAATCTATATAAACATCTTATCAGGTACGTTCACAAAAAAATAGTGTGATAAAGTTTGCACCAGGGAATTTCATTCTTCATTTTCTGTGGCCACCCTGATAACATCTTGTCAAGGATCATTTTAGACCTTCTCTCCAAACCTTTCCCTTTCATCATAAACCATGAAATCTGCATTGATTTATTAACCCAAACTATGATGAGAGTTATCTCCCCTTGTTGTATCATTTTCAAAACAAACAGTTCTTTGCTTGCTTTATTTACTTACATTTATTTATAAATTATTATTGTTTGTTCATAGTCCACATGCATCATACCGGTACTCATGATCGACTCATATCATGAAATCATTTGGCAATATATTTTCCATACTTCATATTGTTATATAGTATGTATTATTTCCTGGTAAATACTTCTTGTGTTAACCGTGCTACCTCAATATTCACCTTCTGTCTGTCTATCTGTATATCAACGTCTGTAAGGTCTCAGTTTTATTATTTTTAAGTTTAAAAGGATCTTTGGTTGAAAAAAGAATACAGTATATAGAAGTAACTTTTTGCTATATATCACTTTTTCTGATTCAAATGTTAGCATGTTTGGTGGAGTTGCCATGAAATCACATTTATACGTTGACAGTATATAGTTGAACATCTATGTAAAATTACAGTTGTAGAATCAATTGCTAATATAACACCTGTTTACAACTTCTACATGTATGCAGATGTCTTTAAATAATGTCCAGAGAGAATAAAAGATAAGTTGATTCAAATTTAGATATCACACAACAGAAATACTGTTGATTGATATATGTAAGATCACTTAGCTAGGTTAAGAGTTATGATTTTCTATTACAACTGATTTATTATGATTTTGTAAAATATTTTCTGTTAATGTGCTGTCATATATATCAAAATAATCATGTCTTTGATGTACTTTCTCCTTGTTCTTGTATTTTGTTCCCCACACATCCAGACTGGTACTGTATTCATACACCCAGACTGGTACTGTATTCATACATTCAGACTGGTACTGTATTCACACATCCAGACTGGTACTGTATTCATCCATCCTGACTGGTACTGTATTCACACATCCAGACTGATACTGTATTCATACACCCAGACTGGTGCTATATTCATACACCCATACTGGTACTGTATTCATACACCCAGACTGGTACTGTATTCATACACCCAGACTGGTACTGTATTCATACACCCAGACTGGTACTGTATTCACACACCCAGACTGGTACTATATTCACACATCCAGACTGGTACTGTATTCATACACCCAGACTGGTACTGTATTCATACACCCAGACTGGTACTGTATTCATACACCCAGACTGGTACTGTATTCATACAGTCAGACTGGTACTGTATTCATCCATCATGACTGGTACTGTATTCACACATCCAGACTGGTACTGTATTCATACACCCAGACTGGTACTATATTCACACATTCAGACTGGTAATGTAGTCACACATCCAGACTGGTACTGTATTCACACATCCAGACTGGTACTGTATTCATACACCCAGACTGGTACTGTATTCACACATCCAGACTGGTACTGTATTCACACATCCAGACTGGTACTGTATTCATACATTCAGACTGGTACTGTATTCACACATCCAGACTGGTACTGTATTCATACATTCAGACTGGTACTGTATTCATACACACAGACTGGTACTGTATTCACACATCCAGACTGGTACTGTATTCATACATTCAGACTGGTACTGTATTCACACATCCAGACTGGTACTATATTCATACATTCAGACTGGTACTGTATTCATACATTCAGACTGGTACTATATTCATACATTCAGACTGGTACTGTATTCATACATTCAGACTGGTACTATATTCATACACCAAGACTGGTACTGTATTCATACACCCAGACTGGTACTGTATTCACACATTCAGACTGGTACTGTATTCACATATTCAGACTGATACTGTATTCGTACATCCAGAGTGGTACTGAATTCATACATCCAGACTGATACTGTATTCACACATTCAGACTGATACTGAATTCATACATTCAGACAGGTACTGTATTCATACATCCAGACTGGTACTGTATTCATACACCCAGACTGGTACTGTATTCATACACCCAGACTGGTACTGTATTCATACACCCAGACTGGTACTGTATTCATACACTCAGACTGGTACTGTATGTATACATCCAGACTGATACTGTATTCATACATTCAGACTGGTACTGTATTCATACATCCAGACTGGTACTGTATTCATACACTCAGACTGGTACTGTATTCACACATCCTGACTGGTACTGTATTCACACTTACAGACTGGTACTGTATTCACACATCCAGACTGGTACTGTATTCATACATTCAGACTGGTACTGTATTCATACATTCAGACTGATACTGTATTCACACATTCAGACTGATACTGTATTCACACATTCAGACTGGTACTGTATTCACACATTCAGACTGATACTGTATTCACACATCCAGACTGGTACTGTATTCATACATTCAGACTGGTACTGTATTCATACATTCAGACTGGTACTGTATTCATACACACAGACTGGTACTGTATTCATACATCCAGACTGGTACTGTATTCATACATTCAGACTGATACTGTATTCATACACCAAGACTGGTACTGTATTCATACATTCAGACTGATACCGTATTCACACATCCAGACTGGTACTGTATTCATACACCCAGACTGGTACTGTATTCATACACCCAGACTGGTACTGTATTCATACACCCAGACTGGTACTGTATTCATACATTCAGACTGATACTGTATCCATACATTCAGACTGATACTGTATTCATACACCCAGACTGGTACTGTATTCATACACCAAGACTGGTACTGTATTCATACACCAAGACTGGTACTGTATTCATACACCCAGACAGGTACAGTATTCATACATTCAGACTGGTACTGTATTCATACACCCAGACTGGTACTGTATTCATACACCCAGACTGGTACTGTATTCACACAGTCAGACTGGTACTGTATTCATACATTCAGACTGGTACTGTATTCATACACCCAGACTGGTACTGTTTTCATACATTCAGACGTGTGCAGTATAAATACATAAAATAAGGTAAGTTAGTTAAAATATTGCTAAAAAATACAGTACAACTTCTCTATAGTACATCAAAGGGTCACATAATTCAAGATGAACAGGTTTAAGGTTAGAAACCACCAAATAAATTTGCTCTATAGCTCAATGTAAAGTGCCCGTATTAGGCCCAAATTTTGAACTGTTTTTAGTCTATGGCCACCTGGACCACATATATCATTGTAAAGAGGGGCATTTAAGCTTCAAAATAATGCAATAAAAAAGGGGGCCATGTATCTTCTAAGAAAGTTTTTGTCCTTCAAACATGGTTTATCCGTTTTCACACATGGCCGGATTTATAAGTTCCGGGTTTTACCCTAGTCTACTTTCACTTTGGTATCACGACCAAAATAGTGGAATAATACAAATATTACAGTTTTACTACATCACATGCTTATTTACCTACCATTTAAGCTCAATTTCATCATTCAAATCCACATTTGTCAAGAAATATCTCCATTTACAGGCAAACCAAAGTTTTTTTAAGGACTACTTGAGTGTATCACCACTTGGTCCGCGGAGGCATTTAGTGCTTCTTTGCCTAAAGAGTAAATTAAAGTCAGTTTCTCATGTTTTCTCAATATATCGATTTTGTAGTTACGACCTTCTTATTCTAAGCCAGCGAAATGTCGAACACTTTAGTTGCACTAAATCAGATGGTATGTAATGGAGTAAATGAGTTTAGTGTTAAAAGTATTATACTGATTACATACATATTGTGTAACACTGTACAGAGACAAAGGACCTTTTTAACGATTGACTGTTTTACTCATTTAGCACTGTACATGTATATAAGTTGCTTAATAATATAATGTAAATATACAAACTAGGTTCAACACTTTCATGCATTTGTTATATACGTGCCAATACTTAGGTATTTTATGTAGTTGTACATTTAGACGGTGTCTATCATATTATTGTTAATGAGTCTGTTAATAGTCTTTGTTATTTATTATTTCATTAATTTAGTCAACATCTAATCAGAATGTACAAAGTCCACTTTTCTCAACTGTTTTCATGTTTATGTATGTACATACAAATATATCAGTATTTTTGTCGATATTTTTTTCTCGATTATAATCCAATGGTTAGGAAATCCATTATAGACTTTGTTGTTGTTATTATACGTATTTCATTTTAATGTGTCATAAGAAGTATTTTATGCCTTGTGAATATGTGCTTGTGTGTGTGCGTGTGTGTGGGTGGGTGTGTGCGATGGTGCGTGCGTGCGTTTGAATATCCAGTCTGTCTGTTGTATAACTATATGCAGATTTACAAACAGCTACATTGGCACGGATTTGATTCAATTTCTGATCCATTCATAATATGAAATAAGCATTTTTGACCTGTATAGAATTGAGGAGGTTACGCCTACATTATGTTCCATGGCAGCAATTGGTGGTCACGGGGCTACATGTTTACAAACATTGCTTGTTTTATTCTGTAGTGAAGCCTGGATATTGACAACAGTTTATTGTAACCCTAATTAGCTTCGTTTGATGATGAAGTCTTTTTGTTGGACTCACAATATTAACTTGTAAATGGCGTGTATGTATGTATTGATGAGCGTGTGAGAATATTTATGTAAAAGTTTTACATTGACTCACGGCTACCCACCTTGCCAGGTTCACTGTTATTTTGCCGTTTGTTCTCAGGGATAAGTCAAAGTAGTATTTATTGTATTAGATAATCAATGTTTATTATATTTAATTTGAGTTTAGTATAAATATTCTCAGTTAGATTTTAGTCTTCGTTATCATAGATATTTTACATCTAGAAATCCAAGTTTTTAGTCTAATATCAACAATCATCTGAACTGAATATATCTTCAACTCAACACCAATTTGAAATTTCTATGCTAGATAAATGCTATACTTTGGTTTATCATTTTTGTAATTTCAAAAAAACATGGCCCCTATTTTCAAAATTTCACTCACAAAATTGTAATTCTTTGCAATGGTTTAGCAATTAATGTTGAAATAATGACATCTCAGGTAGTTGCTTAGAATTTCTATTTTTTTGTTCAAGAGAAGAGCATTTATATGATTTGAATGATTGTGTTGTAATCTTCACTACTTTGAGTCTGTTTCTCCATAAACAGGGTGACCACAGACTCTGGAAAACAGGGAAAACAGGGAAAATGTCCAAAATAAATTCCCTGAAGGAAAAATCAGGGAATTTCGAAATTGGGCAAAAATAAGGGAATTATCAGGGAATTTTACAAATTTAAAGAAATCAAATAGTCTTGTAACTGTTAATTTGCCGTTTATTATGGTGAAAAAGTTTGAAATGTGAATTTTCGTGCTTGCTTCGCTCGCAAAATAAGTTTAATCTATATAAACATCTTATCAGGTACGTTCACAAAAAAATAGTGTGATAAAGTTTGCACCAGGGAATTTCATTCTTCATTTTCTGTGGCCACCCTGATAACATCTTGTCAAGGATCATTTTAGACCTTCTCTCCAAACCTTTCCCTTTCATCATAAACCATGAAATCTGCATTGATTTATTAACCCAAACTATGATGAGAGTTATCTCCCCTTGTTGTATCATTTTCAAAACAAACAGTTCTTTGCTTGCTTTATTTACTTACATTTATTTATAAATTATTATTGTTTGTTCATAGTCCACATGCATCATACCGGTACTCATGATCGACTCATATCATGAAATCATTTGGCAATATATTTTCCATACTTCATATTGTTATATAGTATGTATTATTTCCTGGTAAATACTTCTTGTGTTAACCGTGCTACCTCAATATTCACCTTCTGTCTGTCTATCTGTATATCAACGTCTGTAAGGTCTCAGTTTTATTATTTTTAAGTTTAAAAGGATCTTTGGTTGAAAAAAGAATACAGTATATAGAAGTAACTTTTTGCTATATATCACTTTTTCTGATTCAAATGTTAGCATGTTTGGTGGAGTTGCCATGAAATCACATTTATACGTTGACAGTATATAGTTGAACATCTATGTAAAATTACAGTTGTAGAATCAATTGCTAATATAACACCTGTTTACAACTTCTACATGTATGCAGATGTCTTTAAATAATGTCCAGAGAGAATAAAAGATAAGTTGATTCAAATTTAGATATCACACAACAGAAATACTGTTGATTGATATATGTAAGATCACTTAGCTAGGTTAAGAGTTATGATTTTCTATTACAACTGATTTATTATGATTTTGTAAAATATTTTCTGTTAATGTGCTGTCATATATATCAAAATAATCATGTCTTTGATGTACTTTCTCCTTGTTCTTGTATTTTGTTCCCCACACATCCAGACTGGTACTGTATTCATACACCCAGACTGGTACTGTATTCATACATTCAGACTGGTACTGTATTCACACATCCAGACTGGTACTGTATTCATCCATCCTGACTGGTACTGTATTCACACATCCAGACTGATACTGTATTCATACACCCAGACTGGTGCTATATTCATACACCCATACTGGTACTGTATTCATACACCCAGACTGGTACTGTATTCATACACCCAGACTGGTACTGTATTCATACACCCAGACTGGTACTGTATTCACACACCCAGACTGGTACTATATTCACACATCCAGACTGGTACTGTATTCATACACCCAGACTGGTACTGTATTCATACACCCAGACTGGTACTGTATTCATACACCCAGACTGGTACTGTATTCATACAGTCAGACTGGTACTGTATTCATCCATCATGACTGGTACTGTATTCACACATCCAGACTGGTACTGTATTCATACACCCAGACTGGTACTATATTCACACATTCAGACTGGTAATGTAGTCACACATCCAGACTGGTACTGTATTCACACATCCAGACTGGTACTGTATTCATACACCCAGACTGGTACTGTATTCACACATCCAGACTGGTACTGTATTCACACATCCAGACTGGTACTGTATTCATACATTCAGACTGGTACTGTATTCACACATCCAGACTGGTACTGTATTCATACATTCAGACTGGTACTGTATTCATACACACAGACTGGTACTGTATTCACACATCCAGACTGGTACTGTATTCATACATTCAGACTGGTACTGTATTCACACATCCAGACTGGTACTATATTCATACATTCAGACTGGTACTGTATTCATACATTCAGACTGGTACTATATTCATACATTCAGACTGGTACTGTATTCATACATTCAGACTGGTACTATATTCATACACCCAGACTGGTACTGTATTCATACACCAAGACTGGTACTGTATTGATACATTCAGACTGGTACTGTATTCATACACCCAGACTGGTACTGTATTCATACACCCAGACTGATACTGTATTCATACACCCAGACTGGTACTGTATTCATACATTCAGACTGGTACTGTATTCATACACCCAGACTGGTACTGTATTCATACACCCAGACTGATACTGTATTCATACATTCAGACTGGTACTGTATTCATACATTCAGACTGATACTGCATTCATACATCCAGACTGGTACTTAATTCACACATTCAGACTGGTACTGTATTCATACACCAAGCCTGGTACTGTATTCATACATCAAGACTGGTACTGTATTCATACATTCAGACTGGTACTGTATTCATACATTCAGACTGGTACTGTATTCATACATTCAGACTGGTACTGTATTCATACACCAAGACTGGTACTGTATTCATACACCAAGACTGGTACTGTATTCATACACCAAGACTGGTACTGTATTCATACATTCAGACTGGTACTGTATTCACACATTCAGACTGATACTGAATTCATACATCCAGACTGCTACTGTATTCATACATCCAGACTGGTACTGTATTCATACACCAAGACTGGTACTGTATTCATACACCCAGACTGGTACTGTATTCACACATTCAGACTGGTACTGTATTCACATATTCAGACTGATACTGTATTCGTACATCCAGAGTGGTACTGAATTCATACATCCAGACTGATACTGTATTCACACATTCAGACTGATACTGAATTCATACATTCAGACAGGTACTGTATTCATACATCCAGACTGGTACTGTATTCATACACCCAGACTGGTACTGTATTCATACACCCAGACTGGTACTGTATTCATACACCCAGACTGGTACTGTATTCATACACTCAGACTGGTACTGTATGTATACATCCAGACTGATACTGTATTCATACATTCAGACTGGTACTGTATTCATACATCCAGACTGGTACTGTATTCATACACTCAGACTGGTACTGTATTCACACATCCTGACTGGTACTGTATTCAAACATACAGACTGGTACTGTATTCACACATCCAGACTGGTACTGTATTCATACATTCAGACTGGTACTGTATTCATACATTCAGACTGATACTGTATTCACACATTCAGACTGATACTGTATTCACACATTCAGACTGGTACTGTATTCACACATTCAGACTGATACTGTATTCACACATCCAGACTGGTACTGTATTCATACATTCAGACTGGTACTGTATTCATACATTCAGACTGGTACTGTATTCATACACACAGACTGGTACTGTATTCATACATCCAGACTGGTACTGTATTCATACATTCAGACTGATACTGTATTCATACACCAAGACTGGTACTGTATTCATACATTCAGACTGATACCGTATTCACACATCCAGACTGGTACTGTATTCATACACCCAGACTGGTACTGTATTCATACACCCAGACTGGTACTGTATTCATACACCCAGACTGGTACTGTATTCATACATTCAGACTGATACTGTATCCATACATTCAGACTGATACTGTATTCATACACCCAGACTGGTACTGTATTCATACACCAAGACTGGTACTGTATTCATACACCAAGACTGGTACTGTATTCATACACCCAGACAGGTACAGTATTCATACATTCAGACTGGTACTGTATTCATACACCCAGACTGGTACTGTATTCATACACCCAGACTGGTACTGTATTCACACAGTCAGACTGGTACTGTATTCATACATTCAGACTGGTACTGTATTCATACACCCAGACTGGTACTGTTTTCATACATTCAGACGTGTGCAGTATAAATACATAAAATAAGGTAAGTTAGTTAAAATATTGCTAAAAAATACAGTACAACTTCTCTATAGTACATCAAAGGGTCACATAATTCAAGATGAACAGGTTTAAGGTTAGAAACCACCAAATAAATTTGCTCTATAGCTCAATGTAAAGTGCCCGTATTAGGCCCAAATTTTGAACTGTTTTTAGTCTATGGCCACCTGGACCACATATATCATTGTAAAGAGGGGCATTTAAGCTTCAAAATAATGCAATAAAAAAGGGGGCCATGTATCTTCTAAGAAAGTTTTTGTCCTTCAAACATGGTTTATCCGTTTTCACACATGGCCGGATTTATAAGTTCCGGGTTTTACCCTAGTCTACTTTCACTTTGGTATCACGACCAAAATAGTGGAATAATACAAATATTACAGTTTTACTACATCACATGCTTATTTACCTACCATTTAAGCTCAATTTCATCATTCAAATCCACATTTGTCAAGAAATATCTCCATTTACAGGCAAACCAAAGTTTTTTTAAGGACTACTTGAGTGTATCACCACTTGGTCCGCGGAGGCATTTAGTGCTTCTTTGCCTAAAGAGTAAATTAAAGTCAGTTTCTCATGTTTTCTCAATATATCGATTTTGTAGTTACGACCTTCTTATTCTAAGCCAGCGAAATGTCGAACACTTTAGTTGCACTAAATCAGATGGTATGTAATGGAGTAAATGAGTTTAGTGTTAAAAGTATTATACTGATTACATACATATTGTGTAACACTGTACAGAGACAAAGGACCTTTTTAACGATTGACTGTTTTACTCATTTAGCACTGTACATGTATATAAGTTGCTTAATAATATAATGTAAATATACAAACTAGGTTCAACACTTTCATGCATTTGTTATATACGTGCCAATACTTAGGTATTTTATGTAGTTGTACATTTAGACGGTGTCTATCATATTATTGTTAATGAGTCTGTTAATAGTCTTTGTTATTTATTATTTCATTAATTTAGTCAACATCTAATCAGAATGTACAAAGTCCACTTTTCTCAACTGTTTTCATGTTTATGTATGTACATACAAATATATCAGTATTTTTGTCGATATTTTTTTCTCGATTATAATCCAATGGTTAGGAAATCCATTATAGACTTTGTTGTTGTTATTATACGTATTTCATTTTAATGTGTCATAAGAAGTATTTTATGCCTTGTGAATATGTGCTTGTGTGTGTGCGTGTGTGTGGGTGGGTGTGTGCGATGGTGCGTGCGTGCGTTTGAATATCCAGTCTGTCTGTTGTATAACTATATGCAGATTTACAAACAGCTACATTGGCACGGATTTGATTCAATTTCTGATCCATTCATAATATGAAATAAGCATTTTTGACCTGTATAGAATTGAGGAGGTTACGCCTACATTATGTTCCATGGCAGCAATTGGTGGTCACGGGGCTACATGTTTACAAACATTGCTTGTTTTATTCTGTAGTGAAGCCTGGATATTGACAACAGTTTATTGTAACCCTAATTAGCTTCGTTTGATGATGAAGTCTTTTTGTTGGACTCACAATATTAACTTGTAAATGGCGTGTATGTATGTATTGATGAGCGTGTGAGAATATTTATGTAAAAGTTTTACATTGACTCACGGCTACCCACCTTGCCAGGTTCACTGTTATTTTGCCGTTTGTTCTCAGGGATAAGTCAAAGTAGTATTTATTGTATTAGATAATCAATGTTTATTATATTTAATTTGAGTTTAGTATAAATATTCTCAGTTAGATTTTAGTCTTCGTTATCATAGATATTTTACATCTAGAAATCCAAGTTTTTAGTCTAATATCAACAATCATCTGAACTGAATATATCTTCAACTCAACACCAATTTGAAATTTCTATGCTAGATAAATGCTATACTTTGGTTTATCATTTTTGTAATTTCAAAAAAACATGGCCCCTATTTTCAAAATTTCACTCACAAAATTGTAATTCTTTGCAATGGTTTAGCAATTAATGTTGAAATAATGACATCTCAGGTAGTTGCTTAGAATTTCTATTTTTTTGTTCAAGAGAAGAGCATTTATATGATTTGAATGATTGTGTTGTAATCTTCACTACTTTGAGTCTGTTTCTCCATAAACAGGGTGACCACAGACTCTGGAAAACAGGGAAAACAGGGAAAATGTCCAAAATAAATTCCCTGAAGGAAAAATCAGGGAATTTCGAAATTGGGCAAAAATAAGGGAATTATCAGGGAATTTTACAAATTTAAAGAAATCAAATAGTCTTGTAACTGTTAATTTGCCGTTTATTATGGTGAAAAAGTTTGAAATGTGAATTTTCGTGCTTGCTTCGCTCGCAAAATAAGTTTAATCTATATAAACATCTTATCAGGTACGTTCACAAAAAAATAGTGTGATAAAGTTTGCACCAGGGAATTTCATTCTTCATTTTCTGTGGCCACCCTGATAACATCTTGTCAAGGATCATTTTAGACCTTCTCTCCAAACCTTTCCCTTTCATCATAAACCATGAAATCTGCATTGATTTATTAACCCAAACTATGATGAGAGTTATCTCCCCTTGTTGTATCATTTTCAAAACAAACAGTTCTTTGCTTGCTTTATTTACTTACATTTATTTATAAATTATTATTGTTTGTTCATAGTCCACATGCATCATACCGGTACTCATGATCGACTCATATCATGAAATCATTTGGCAATATATTTTCCATACTTCATATTGTTATATAGTATGTATTATTTCCTGGTAAATACTTCTTGTGTTAACCGTGCTACCTCAATATTCACCTTCTGTCTGTCTATCTGTATATCAACGTCTGTAAGGTCTCAGTTTTATTATTTTTAAGTTTAAAAGGATCTTTGGTTGAAAAAAGAATACAGTATATAGAAGTAACTTTTTGCTATATATCACTTTTTCTGATTCAAATGTTAGCATGTTTGGTGGAGTTGCCATGAAATCACATTTATACGTTGACAGTATATAGTTGAACATCTATGTAAAATTACAGTTGTAGAATCAATTGCTAATATAACACCTGTTTACAACTTCTACATGTATGCAGATGTCTTTAAATAATGTCCAGAGAGAATAAAAGATAAGTTGATTCAAATTTAGATATCACACAACAGAAATACTGTTGATTGATATATGTAAGATCACTTAGCTAGGTTAAGAGTTATGATTTTCTATTACAACTGATTTATTATGATTTTGTAAAATATTTTCTGTTAATGTGCTGTCATATATATCAAAATAATCATGTCTTTGATGTACTTTCTCCTTGTTCTTGTATTTTGTTCCCCACACATCCAGACTGGTACTGTATTCATACACCCAGACTGGTACTGTATTCATACATTCAGACTGGTACTGTATTCACACATCCAGACTGGTACTGTATTCATCCATCCTGACTGGTACTGTATTCACACATCCAGACTGATACTGTATTCATACACCCAGACTGGTGCTATATTCATACACCCATACTGGTACTGTATTCATACACCCAGACTGGTACTGTATTCATACACCCAGACTGGTACTGTATTCATACACCCAGACTGGTACTGTATTCACACACCCAGACTGGTACTATATTCACACATCCAGACTGGTACTGTATTCATACACCCAGACTGGTACTGTATTCATACACCCAGACTGGTACTGTATTCATACACCCAGACTGGTACTGTATTCATACAGTCAGACTGGTACTGTATTCATCCATCATGACTGGTACTGTATTCACACATCCAGACTGGTACTGTATTCATACACCCAGACTGGTACTATATTCACACATTCAGACTGGTAATGTAGTCACACATCCAGACTGGTACTGTATTCACACATCCAGACTGGTACTGTATTCATACACCCAGACTGGTACTGTATTCACACATCCAGACTGGTACTGTATTCACACATCCAGACTGGTACTGTATTCATACATTCAGACTGGTACTGTATTCACACATCCAGACTGGTACTGTATTCATACATTCAGACTGGTACTGTATTCATACACACAGACTGGTACTGTATTCACACATCCAGACTGGTACTGTATTCATACATTCAGACTGGTACTGTATTCACACATCCAGACTGGTACTATATTCATACATTCAGACTGGTACTGTATTCATACATTCAGACTGGTACTATATTCATACATTCAGACTGGTACTGTATTCATACATTCAGACTGGTACTATATTCATACACCCAGACTGGTACTGTATTCATACACCAAGACTGGTACTGTATTGATACATTCAGACTGGTACTGTATTCATACACCCAGACTGGTACTGTATTCATACACCCAGACTGATACTGTATTCATACACCCAGACTGGTACTGTATTCATACATTCAGACTGGTACTGTATTCATACACCCAGACTGGTACTGTATTCATACACCCAGACTGATACTGTATTCATACATTCAGACTGGTACTGTATTCATACATTCAGACTGATACTGCATTCATACATCCAGACTGGTACTTAATTCACACATTCAGACTGGTACTGTATTCATACACCAAGACTGGTACTGTATTCATACATCAAGACTGGTACTGTATTCATACATTCAGACTGGTACTGTATTCATACATTCAGACTGGTACTGTATTCATACATTCAGACTGGTACTGTATTCATACACCAAGACTGGTACTGTATTCATACACCAAGACTGGTACTGTATTCATACACCAAGACTGGTACTGTATTCATACATTCAGACTGGTACTGTATTCACACATTCAGACTGATACTGAATTCATACATCCAGACTGCTACTGTATTCATACATCCAGACTGGTACTGTATTCATACACCAAGACTGGTACTGTATTCATACACCCAGACTGGTACTGTATTCACACATTCAGACTGGTACTGTATTCACATATTCAGACTGATACTGTATTCGTACATCCAGAGTGGTACTGAATTCATACATCCAGACTGATACTGTATTCACACATTCAGACTGATACTGAATTCATACATTCAGACAGGTACTGTATTCATACATCCAGACTGGTACTGTATTCATACACCCAGACTGGTACTGTATTCATACACCCAGACTGGTACTGTATTCATACACCCAGACTGGTACTGTATTCATACACTCAGACTGGTACTGTATGTATACATCCAGACTGATACTGTATTCATACATTCAGACTGGTACTGTATTCATACATCCAGACTGGTACTGTATTCATACACTCAGACTGGTACTGTATTCACACATCCTGACTGGTACTGTATTCACACATACAGACTGGTACTGTATTCACACATCCAGACTGGTACTGTATTCATACATTCAGACTGGTACTGTATTCATACATTCAGACTGATACTGTATTCACACATTCAGACTGATACTGTATTCACACATTCAGACTGGTACTGTATTCACACATTCAGACTGATACTGTATTCACACATCCAGACTGGTACTGTATTCATACATTCAGACTGGTACTGTATTCATACATTCAGACTGGTACTGTATTCATACACACAGACTGGTACTGTATTCATACATCCAGACTGGTACTGTATTCATACATTCAGACTGATACTGTATTCATACACCAAGACTGGTACTGTATTCATACATTCAGACTGATACCGTATTCACACATCCAGACTGGTACTGTATTCATACACCCAGACTGGTACTGTATTCATACACCCAGACTGGTACTGTATTCATACACCCAGACTGGTACTGTATTCATACATTCAGACTGATACTGTATCCATACATTCAGACTGATACTGTATTCATACACCCAGACTGGTACTGTATTCATACACCAAGACTGGTACTGTATTCATACACCAAGACTGGTACTGTATTCATACACCCAGACAGGTACAGTATTCATACATTCAGACTGGTACTGTATTCATACACCCAGACTGGTACTGTATTCATACACCCAGACTGGTACTGTATTCACACAGTCAGACTGGTACTGTATTCATACATTCAGACTGGTACTGTATTCATACACCCAGACTGGTACTGTTTTCATACATTCAGACGTGTGCAGTATAAATACATAAAATAAGGTAAGTTAGTTAAAATATTGCTAAAAAATACAGTACAACTTCTCTATAGTACATCAAAGGGTCACATAATTCAAGATGAACAGGTTTAAGGTTAGAAACCACCAAATAAATTTGCTCTATAGCTCAATGTAAAGTGCCCGTATTAGGCCCAAATTTTGAACTGTTTTTAGTCTATGGCCACCTGGACCACATATATCATTGTAAAGAGGGGCATTTAAGCTTCAAAATAATGCAATAAAAAAGGGGGCCATGTATCTTCTAAGAAAGTTTTTGTCCTTCAAACATGGTTTATCCGTTTTCACACATGGCCGGATTTATAAGTTCCGGGTTTTACCCTAGTCTACTTTCACTTTGGTATCACGACCAAAATAGTGGAATAATACAAATATTACAGTTTTACTACATCACATGCTTATTTACCTACCATTTAAGCTCAATTTCATCATTCAAATCCACATTTGTCAAGAAATATCTCCATTTACAGGCAAACCAAAGTTTTTTTAAGGACTACTTGAGTGTATCACCACTTGGTCCGCGGAGGCATTTAGTGCTTCTTTGCCTAAAGAGTAAATTAAAGTCAGTTTCTCATGTTTTCTCAATATATCGATTTTGTAGTTACGACCTTCTTATTCTAAGCCAGCGAAATGTCGAACACTTTAGTTGCACTAAATCAGATGGTATGTAATGGAGTAAATGAGTTTAGTGTTAAAAGTATTATACTGATTACATACATATTGTGTAACACTGTACAGAGACAAAGGACCTTTTTAACGATTGACTGTTTTACTCATTTAGCACTGTACATGTATATAAGTTGCTTAATAATATAATGTAAATATACAAACTAGGTTCAACACTTTCATGCATTTGTTATATACGTGCCAATACTTAGGTATTTTATGTAGTTGTACATTTAGACGGTGTCTATCATATTATTGTTAATGAGTCTGTTAATAGTCTTTGTTATTTATTATTTCATTAATTTAGTCAACATCTAATCAGAATGTACAAAGTCCACTTTTCTCAACTGTTTTCATGTTTATGTATGTACATACAAATATATCAGTATTTTTGTCGATATTTTTTTCTCGATTATAATCCAATGGTTAGGAAATCCATTATAGACTTTGTTGTTGTTATTATACGTATTTCATTTTAATGTGTCATAAGAAGTATTTTATGCCTTGTGAATATGTGCTTGTGTGTGTGCGTGTGTGTGGGTGGGTGTGTGCGATGGTGCGTGCGTGCGTTTGAATATCCAGTCTGTCTGTTGTATAACTATATGCAGATTTACAAACAGCTACATTGGCACGGATTTGATTCAATTTCTGATCCATTCATAATATGAAATAAGCATTTTTGACCTGTATAGAATTGAGGAGGTTACGCCTACATTATGTTCCATGGCAGCAATTGGTGGTCACGGGGCTACATGTTTACAAACATTGCTTGTTTTATTCTGTAGTGAAGCCTGGATATTGACAACAGTTTATTGTAACCCTAATTAGCTTCGTTTGATGATGAAGTCTTTTTGTTGGACTCACAATATTAACTTGTAAATGGCGTGTATGTATGTATTGATGAGCGTGTGAGAATATTTATGTAAAAGTTTTACATTGACTCACGGCTACCCACCTTGCCAGGTTCACTGTTATTTTGCCGTTTGTTCTCAGGGATAAGTCAAAGTAGTATTTATTGTATTAGATAATCAATGTTTATTATATTTAATTTGAGTTTAGTATAAATATTCTCAGTTAGATTTTAGTCTTCGTTATCATAGATATTTTACATCTAGAAATCCAAGTTTTTAGTCTAATATCAACAATCATCTGAACTGAATATATCTTCAACTCAACACCAATTTGAAATTTCTATGCTAGATAAATGCTATACTTTGGTTTATCATTTTTGTAATTTCAAAAAAACATGGCCCCTATTTTCAAAATTTCACTCACAAAATTGTAATTCTTTGCAATGGTTTAGCAATTAATGTTGAAATAATGACATCTCAGGTAGTTGCTTAGAATTTCTATTTTTTTGTTCAAGAGAAGAGCATTTATATGATTTGAATGATTGTGTTGTAATCTTCACTACTTTGAGTCTGTTTCTCCATAAACAGGGTGACCACAGACTCTGGAAAACAGGGAAAACAGGGAAAATGTCCAAAATAAATTCCCTGAAGGAAAAATCAGGGAATTTCGAAATTGGGCAAAAATAAGGGAATTATCAGGGAATTTTACAAATTTAAAGAAATCAAATAGTCTTGTAACTGTTAATTTGCCGTTTATTATGGTGAAAAAGTTTGAAATGTGAATTTTCGTGCTTGCTTCGCTCGCAAAATAAGTTTAATCTATATAAACATCTTATCAGGTACGTTCACAAAAAAATAGTGTGATAAAGTTTGCACCAGGGAATTTCATTCTTCATTTTCTGTGGCCACCCTGATAACATCTTGTCAAGGATCATTTTAGACCTTCTCTCCAAACCTTTCCCTTTCATCATAAACCATGAAATCTGCATTGATTTATTAACCCAAACTATGATGAGAGTTATCTCCCCTTGTTGTATCATTTTCAAAACAAACAGTTCTTTGCTTGCTTTATTTACTTACATTTATTTATAAATTATTATTGTTTGTTCATAGTCCACATGCATCATACCGGTACTCATGATCGACTCATATCATGAAATCATTTGGCAATATATTTTCCATACTTCATATTGTTATATAGTATGTATTATTTCCTGGTAAATACTTCTTGTGTTAACCGTGCTACCTCAATATTCACCTTCTGTCTGTCTATCTGTATATCAACGTCTGTAAGGTCTCAGTTTTATTATTTTTAAGTTTAAAAGGATCTTTGGTTGAAAAAAGAATACAGTATATAGAAGTAACTTTTTGCTATATATCACTTTTTCTGATTCAAATGTTAGCATGTTTGGTGGAGTTGCCATGAAATCACATTTATACGTTGACAGTATATAGTTGAACATCTATGTAAAATTACAGTTGTAGAATCAATTGCTAATATAACACCTGTTTACAACTTCTACATGTATGCAGATGTCTTTAAATAATGTCCAGAGAGAATAAAAGATAAGTTGATTCAAATTTAGATATCACACAACAGAAATACTGTTGATTGATATATGTAAGATCACTTAGCTAGGTTAAGAGTTATGATTTTCTATTACAACTGATTTATTATGATTTTGTAAAATATTTTCTGTTAATGTGCTGTCATATATATCAAAATAATCATGTCTTTGATGTACTTTCTCCTTGTTCTTGTATTTTGTTCCCCACACATCCAGACTGGTACTGTATTCATACACCCAGACTGGTACTGTATTCATACATTCAGACTGGTACTGTATTCACACATCCAGACTGGTACTGTATTCATCCATCCTGACTGGTACTGTATTCACACATCCAGACTGATACTGTATTCATACACCCAGACTGGTGCTATATTCATACACCCATACTGGTACTGTATTCATACACCCAGACTGGTACTGTATTCATACACCCAGACTGGTACTGTATTCATACACCCAGACTGGTACTGTATTCACACACCCAGACTGGTACTATATTCACACATCCAGACTGGTACTGTATTCATACACCCAGACTGGTACTGTATTCATACACCCAGACTGGTACTGTATTCATACACCCAGACTGGTACTGTATTCATACAGTCAGACTGGTACTGTATTCATCCATCATGACTGGTACTGTATTCACACATCCAGACTGGTACTGTATTCATACACCCAGACTGGTACTATATTCACACATTCAGACTGGTAATGTAGTCACACATCCAGACTGGTACTGTATTCACACATCCAGACTGGTACTGTATTCATACACCCAGACTGGTACTGTATTCACACATCCAGACTGGTACTGTATTCACACATCCAGACTGGTACTGTATTCATACATTCAGACTGGTACTGTATTCACACATCCAGACTGGTACTGTATTCATACATTCAGACTGGTACTGTATTCATACACACAGACTGGTACTGTATTCACACATCCAGACTGGTACTGTATTCATACATTCAGACTGGTACTGTATTCACACATCCAGACTGGTACTATATTCATACATTCAGACTGGTACTGTATTCATACATTCAGACTGGTACTATATTCATACATTCAGACTGGTACTGTATTCATACATTCAGACTGGTACTATATTCATACACCCAGACTGGTACTGTATTCATACACCAAGACTGGTACTGTATTGATACATTCAGACTGGTACTGTATTCATACACCCAGACTGGTACTGTATTCATACACCCAGACTGATACTGTATTCATACACCCAGACTGGTACTGTATTCATACATTCAGACTGGTACTGTATTCATACACCCAGACTGGTACTGTATTCATACACCCAGACTGATACTGTATTCATACATTCAGACTGGTACTGTATTCATACATTCAGACTGATACTGCATTCATACATCCAGACTGGTACTTAATTCACACATTCAGACTGGTACTGTATTCATACACCAAGACTGGTACTGTATTCATACATCAAGACTGGTACTGTATTCATACATTCAGACTGGTACTGTATTCATACATTCAGACTGGTACTGTATTCATACATTCAGACTGGTACTGTATTCATACACCAAGACTGGTACTGTATTCATACACCAAGACTGGTACTGTATTCATACACCAAGACTGGTACTGTATTCATACATTCAGACTGGTACTGTATTCACACATTCAGACTGATACTGAATTCATACATCCAGACTGCTACTGTATTCATACATCCAGACTGGTACTGTATTCATACACCAAGACTGGTACTGTATTCATACACCCAGACTGGTACTGTATTCACACATTCAGACTGGTACTGTATTCACATATTCAGACTGATACTGTATTCGTACATCCAGAGTGGTACTGAATTCATACATCCAGACTGATACTGTATTCACACATTCAGACTGATACTGAATTCATACATTCAGACAGGTACTGTATTCATACATCCAGACTGGTACTGTATTCATACACCCAGACTGGTACTGTATTCATACACCCAGACTGGTACTGTATTCATACACCCAGACTGGTACTGTATTCATACACTCAGACTGGTACTGTATGTATACATCCAGACTGATACTGTATTCATACATTCAGACTGGTACTGTATTCATACATCCAGACTGGTACTGTATTCATACACTCAGACTGGTACTGTATTCACACATCCTGACTGGTACTGTATTCACACATACAGACTGGTACTGTATTCACACATCCAGACTGGTACTGTATTCATACATTCAGACTGGTACTGTATTCATACATTCAGACTGATACTGTATTCACACATTCAGACTGATACTGTATTCACACATTCAGACTGGTACTGTATTCACACATTCAGACTGATACTGTATTCACACATCCAGACTGGTACTGTATTCATACATTCAGACTGGTACTGTATTCATACATTCAGACTGGTACTGTATTCATACACACAGACTGGTACTGTATTCATACATCCAGACTGGTACTGTATTCATACATTCAGACTGATACTGTATTCATACACCAAGACTGGTACTGTATTCATACATTCAGACTGATACCGTATTCACACATCCAGACTGGTACTGTATTCATACACCCAGACTGGTACTGTATTCATACACCCAGACTGGTACTGTATTCATACACCCAGACTGGTACTGTATTCATACATTCAGACTGATACTGTATCCATACATTCAGACTGATACTGTATTCATACACCCAGACTGGTACTGTATTCATACACCAAGACTGGTACTGTATTCATACACCAAGACTGGTACTGTATTCATACACCCAGACAGGTACAGTATTCATACATTCAGACTGGTACTGTATTCATACACCCAGACTGGTACTGTATTCATACACCCAGACTGGTACTGTATTCACACAGTCAGACTGGTACTGTATTCATACATTCAGACTGGTACTGTATTCATACACCCAGACTGGTACTGTTTTCATACATTCAGACGTGTGCAGTATAAATACATAAAATAAGGTAAGTTAGTTAAAATATTGCTAAAAAATACAGTACAACTTCTCTATAGTACATCAAAGGGTCACATAATTCAAGATGAACAGGTTTAAGGTTAGAAACCACCAAATAAATTTGCTCTATAGCTCAATGTAAAGTGCCCGTATTAGGCCCAAATTTTGAACTGTTTTTAGTCTATGGCCACCTGGACCACATATATCATTGTAAAGAGGGGCATTTAAGCTTCAAAATAATGCAATAAAAAAGGGGGCCATGTATCTTCTAAGAAAGTTTTTGTCCTTCAAACATGGTTTATCCGTTTTCACACATGGCCGGATTTATAAGTTCCGGGTTTTACCCTAGTCTACTTTCACTTTGGTATCACGACCAAAATAGTGGAATAATACAAATATTACAGTTTTACTACATCACATGCTTATTTACCTACCATTTAAGCTCAATTTCATCATTCAAATCCACATTTGTCAAGAAATATCTCCATTTACAGGCAAACCAAAGTTTTTTTAAGGACTACTTGAGTGTATCACCACTTGGTCCGCGGAGGCATTTAGTGCTTCTTTGCCTAAAGAGTAAATTAAAGTCAGTTTCTCATGTTTTCTCAATATATCGATTTTGTAGTTACGACCTTCTTATTCTAAGCCAGCGAAATGTCGAACACTTTAGTTGCACTAAATCAGATGGTATGTAATGGAGTAAATGAGTTTAGTGTTAAAAGTATTATACTGATTACATACATATTGTGTAACACTGTACAGAGACAAAGGACCTTTTTAACGATTGACTGTTTTACTCATTTAGCACTGTACATGTATATAAGTTGCTTAATAATATAATGTAAATATACAAACTAGGTTCAACACTTTCATGCATTTGTTATATACGTGCCAATACTTAGGTATTTTATGTAGTTGTACATTTAGACGGTGTCTATCATATTATTGTTAATGAGTCTGTTAATAGTCTTTGTTATTTATTATTTCATTAATTTAGTCAACATCTAATCAGAATGTACAAAGTCCACTTTTCTCAACTGTTTTCATGTTTATGTATGTACATACAAATATATCAGTATTTTTGTCGATATTTTTTTCTCGATTATAATCCAATGGTTAGGAAATCCATTATAGACTTTGTTGTTGTTATTATACGTATTTCATTTTAATGTGTCATAAGAAGTATTTTATGCCTTGTGAATATGTGCTTGTGTGTGTGCGTGTGTGTGGGTGGGTGTGTGCGATGGTGCGTGCGTGCGTTTGAATATCCAGTCTGTCTGTTGTATAACTATATGCAGATTTACAAACAGCTACATTGGCACGGATTTGATTCAATTTCTGATCCATTCATAATATGAAATAAGCATTTTTGACCTGTATAGAATTGAGGAGGTTACGCCTACATTATGTTCCATGGCAGCAATTGGTGGTCACGGGGCTACATGTTTACAAACATTGCTTGTTTTATTCTGTAGTGAAGCCTGGATATTGACAACAGTTTATTGTAACCCTAATTAGCTTCGTTTGATGATGAAGTCTTTTTGTTGGACTCACAATATTAACTTGTAAATGGCGTGTATGTATGTATTGATGAGCGTGTGAGAATATTTATGTAAAAGTTTTACATTGACTCACGGCTACCCACCTTGCCAGGTTCACTGTTATTTTGCCGTTTGTTCTCAGGGATAAGTCAAAGTAGTATTTATTGTATTAGATAATCAATGTTTATTATATTTAATTTGAGTTTAGTATAAATATTCTCAGTTAG